>CM045495.1:11197573-11531818 GCA_024704745.1 Rosa lucieae | reverse complement strand
GCATATATCTGTTATTACTATTCGTTTGGAGAATGGGTATGATTTTTTTATTGATTTTGTGGTTTTGACAGATAGTCACCTATATGAGGATGAAGAGGATTACGAAGAAAATGGATATGACGATAGTGAGACACAAGATGTTGGTGGCATGTTTCATCAGCAAGATGACGTCAATGTTTCATCAGAGGCTCCTGGGGGAATAAAGAAGCACCGTGGTCCAAACCAGAAGAATTGGGCAATGGAGGGTCGGGAAAAGCTCTTGTGGAATCGTTTTGGACTTCCTAAGGGTCCACGAGAATTGAAGGTGGCAAGATTCTCAAGATTCTTGGGTATTTTGGCAAAAGACTTTACACTTTTTCCAATTAGTACACCTGACTACCGGCATTTCAATGCTAGTGACAATCTGGAAAGGGCTTGGAATCGTGTTAAGGTATATGTTGAATGTTTCAATCCTTTGTTAACTTGTCTTATATGTGACTTTCCATTATATTGATGCGTGTAAACAATCTGTGCAGGAAACTATTGATTGGTCTAATCCTGGGTTGCAAGTTTGGAGGTAAAATCAAGAAAAGGGTGAAGAGCAAGTTAAATGAACGGTGGAAGCACTGGAAGTCTCAGTTGCGCAAAATGGTATAAACCATTCATGAACACACCACGTAGGTTTCAAAAGCCTAATGATGATCTTGTTAATGAGCGTCAATGGAAAATTTTTGTTGCAAACATGGACAGAAGAAGCATCAGGTACAAAGCAATTATTTCATCTTCTTCATGTAGACTAGATTTAATATTACTTACTGGTGTTCATATGTTGGAACACAGAGAATAGCAAGCATCAACAAAGAAATCGGTCTCAAAGAAGATGAACCAATCAACAGGGACTCGAACATATGCAAATGTCACTCATGAATATGTAAGTGAAACTTCAGTGCATACCTTAAATGTTATGTTAGAACAACTTCAAGTCTATTCAACACTGGACAGAGCTATATCAAAGACTATATATGGAGAGTAATAATTCCTTTTCTTTGTTTTCATGAGCGAGTTGTTTGCTGCAACATGAGCTGCCATTTTCTTTGAAGTACTTCTCTTTGAGTTTGATAATTTCTTTTGTTCATTTCCCAGTGAATCCATATTATTACAACTAGCAAACTAAGAAGCCTAAAACTGACACCTGCATAATTACAACCAAAGTTGTTTTCAAAAATTAGTTCGTTTACTTGGTTGTAGGATTTTATAGTTTGAAAAGAAGTACAACAAAAACTTGACCTCTAAGTAATCATACATATATGTTTCTTCTATCTAGTTGTATTCTTTAATTTCTTTTTTTTAGAACAAATATATTAACTATGTTCTCGAGTTTGATGGTTAATATGGTTGAGCTTTATAAAGTAACATAAGTTCCATCGCGGTTCTCTCCACCTGTTTGTCAACTCTTTTTAGGTTGAATTAGCATTTTAGTTTTAACATTCATCTGCTTTTCTTTTTTCAGTTTCAAAACATTTGGTGCAGAAGTTGGTTCAAATCTGTTAATCTAATTTCTTCTATTTCAAACATATTGTTATTCAAAAAGTAGTAGCTAGCTAAAGTAACCTAGGTAACTGAAGGTATAACTGCATGGTGTTCAACAAACAGAATTGAAATTGGATTTTTATATCATTGCTAGCGCAGCATGGATGTTAGTTGATATGTGTTGACAGGTAACTAGTACGTAACATACATACCCAACAAAATTTTCAGGAACTTGATCTTTGATGTTGGATTGTTTGGTATGCAAGTCGTCGGGTCGTCGGCTATATCAAAGACTATATATGGACAGTAATAATTTTTTTCTTTGTTTCTGTTGGAAAATCTTTAGTTTAAGTGATTTTTTGCTGAGTAGTCCTCATTTTTTTGACCAAAGCTAACTTTGAGCTTTCAATGCAACAACATTAATTAATAGGTGTATCTCAACTAATACAGTTGTTGCTTTGACATTCGCTTAGCTATCCCTATATATACTAATGCCCACTTCTTAAAAAGAAAACGCCAAATGTGGTAATTGCAAACATATAAAGGGAAGAAGAGACCTTGACATTGATTTATTGTAATGAGTTCCAGATTGGTTAGAATATATACTTTGTAGACAACTATGCTTTTTGGAATTAGTATGGCAAGATTAATTGTTGCATGCTTGGTAAGTTCTTCCATTGCTGAGTAATTGTTTAATCTGGGTGAAAAAGTTAACATCTGCCTTGCCTGTAATTAAATAACAAGCTCTATAATTAACGAGTCAAGGAATTATTTTCAGATTAGTAGTTCAATTATTAAAAATGTGATTACCTGCAGACATTTGGATGTGTTTCCAACTCTTTGTATCTCTGTTCTTCTCTCTCCTACCTGCCCACCTTCTTGTATTCTAGTGCTATTTTTAATTACAATCTATTGCACAGGAAATTTCTCATGGTAAAGAGCCGATAGGTGGGAGCTATTTAAATTAACGCATCAAAGGAAGGGTCCCAAGAACCAATCGATGCGGCATCTGCAAAGGCAATTGTAAGCTAATTTATCTGTAGTTTTATTATACTTGTAGATATTTCGTGTCTCCTTTCCTTATGGTCTATCCATTACATTTGTTGTAGGCGGATTTTGAAGAGGCTGAACAAAGAGGCTAAGCATGAATGTTGACATCACTGCTCCAGAAATCCGTGAAGAAATGTATGCTGAAGTTCTTGGTAAGGAGAAGGGGAACAGAGTGAGAGGTGTTGGAGCAGGGGTTACTTGGGACGAAGTCCCTGGAATCCATGTTGAAGAGCGAGGAGTATCAAGAGAAGTGAAACCAGTTGCGAGAGCAATTGGAAGAGCAAGCCAAAAAGGCACAAGAGAGAGAAGCACACATGATGGAGGAACTACAAAGCAAAATGGCTGAGCAAACAAAACGGATGGAACAATTGTTTGAAGTAAGATGCGTAGATGGCACTCCAAAAAATGGGAGAGATGTTTAAACAATGCGGAATATCAGTGGATACACAAGAAGATGTCATGCAAACGATGTCTCAGTTTGCTCGTGACACGTCTCAAAGGCCATCGACTGTTGCTTTTTCACCAGATGATAGTCTACCGTCCTACAATGCCATTTGATTGCCCCAATAGGCAAATTGATTAATCAAGTAAGTATATATTTATCTTTGCATTTTGACTATATTTATTGGATCTGGAACTTTTTTACAGTTCATATTATGATTTTGTACATATGCTATTTCTGATCAGTAATTCGTCTTTAACTTGGTCCATATGTTTAGGAACCTCTATCAGCCCATGCAACAAGAACGGGAGCTAATCTTGTGGAGATGGTGGTCATTGCTTCAAGATTAGGATTTCAATTCAATGTCATGTTAGGATTTCAATTCAGTACTAGATTAGGATTTGAATTCGCATTTATTTCAAATTATGTAGACCTTATAAATAACAACTATTTATGTACTTCTGGTAAATTTAAATGTTGGTGGATTTGATTTTAAATATGAATATTTCATTGGGTTCTTCTCTGCAGGGGAGTTATAATGGTTGTAATCATGAAACAATTGATAACGAGATGTTAGATTATTGCAGCAATATGAATTTTCATAATAGCAGATTTAAAAAAAAAAAAAATATTGCTCTGAATATTAATGGTAGGTTTCAATAATTTTTTTTTAATATAAAAATTCAATGATACCTTTGTCATGGGTATCCAACGCATAATAGATACTGAAGAAGATTCGTAGCTTTGCTTAATTAACATTATATAAAAATTTATAATATTAAAGAAATCTCGCAAAAAAAAATATTAAATGAAATATTAAGGTATTAGTATCTTATACGTATTAAAACAAGTATTTTTATATTTCGATTAATATTAATATATAAATAGGAATTAAAAAGAAAACGAAGAGAGAAAGAAAAACATTAATATAACATTTAAAATAAAATAAAAAATAGAGACACCAAAGTCAAAAGCGTGGCTTTTGGTTACTGGAGCCTGCAATAGAGGATACACTTTTCATTCCGTGGCTGCACCGTACCTAATGACTTTTTGATACGGTTATCCATATTCTCTAGAGCAAAAGATACAGAAAAATTAAAGTGTTCTATAAAGCATATGCTAGTAGTGTGGTCTTCATCACTACACTAAAGATCACATCACAACAGTAGAGGATACGTCTTTTATTGCACGTTCTAAACGTAAAGAACAATTCTAAGTCTTGTGGTCTATGCTTAGTTATGTGGTTTTAACCATAACATGTCAGTTATATCCTTGATCTTATACTTTTGCTCCACTTAAGGCTTCTTGTTCTTGCAATGGGAACACAACTCCAACAAAAAAAAATATACAAGCCTAAGTAATCACCCCACAAGCACACCTCAAGCAACAAATCAAGCATTCTCAACCTCCAATCCAAAACTAGTTCAAGCCTTAAATGGACTTAAACCCATAAGCCATCCTAAAAATTCATTCCTTCTTCACTGCAATAGACAACGTAGCAAACCACTCACCATTCATGTGCTTCTAGCTCCCACGCTACATGCCTTCTTGCAAGCCTTTTCATGTATTTCTAGTCATCTATCATAACCATATGAAGTTTCTACCTTAGATCATAAGAAGCATGTCACAATAGCAGGCCAACATTACTACAGGGGGAACTTTAGGGAAGATGCCACAAAGCTTCTTGAAGTTTTGGGCCCAGTTCTTGAACTCAGAAGGGGGTAAATAGAAGAGATCAAGCCAATCAAGTAATCTTAGCAGCCTCTGTACAAATCCACCCCAACACCAGTGATTGCTCTGCTTAACCTACAACGTTGAGTATCACACCAAAAGTATTTATTCCTTTAAGGCAGAAGAAGAACCTTGAGACGAGGTTGGTGCTCTCCTCGTCCACAAGCTGAGACAGTAGTTAGGTCAGGGACATCCCAGAAAATTCACACCCACAATGCTGGCATGCGGCCCATCATCAGCAAAAGAGACTGTTTGCTAGCCAAACATTTTGGCACTCCCAGTGGGCCTACTCTAGAGTTTTTTTTGCGTCCATTATTAAAAAGCGAAGGGAAATCTTTACCAAAAGAATTCCTAAAATCCTAAAAGACAAGACCTCCAGTTACAAGCCGCATAATAGTGCAGCTTGTCGTGGTCTTTCTAAAAAAGAGGTGTCTACAAAATTTTCCCTAGATTCACAAGAAGACACGATGACTAATCCTGCTCAGGGTATTTGGATAACCGAAGTCGTCAACAACGACGTTGCTGCTATCGGTAACCCACCGCTAACGTTGATCCTACTGCCACGGTTGACGCTGCTGCTACCACTAGCGTTGATCCTACTGCCATGGTTGATGCTGCTGCTACCGACGGTGTTGTTCCAAGTGGTGGTGTGCTACTAGTGTTAAGCTTGCGTTTATCAACTGCTTAATCTCATGACTGCGGCCATCGCCAAGCAGAAGGAAAAGATGTGCAAGGGGATCGAGCGCTCATCTCCAACCAACTTACAGAGCAGATTGTGGCCATTACTGAAGAATTGGCGACCATCCGAAAGGATGGCACCAGTCTGGCTACATTGCTAGACTGGTGAGATGCAGCAAGTCAGAGAGCTGCTTAAGAAGACCGCTCCAAGGTATGTGCACCCCAATGGGAGGAAGGAGACAGCCAGTGCTAGCATTGTAACACCTCCTGTTAGGCAGAATATGCTTCTGCATCGAAGGTGAAGGAAGTGGCTTTTAACTCTTCCAGAAGAATTTTTTAAAAACCAAAAAAGTGCAGTTGATGTTATCCAACCGTCCATTTATGTTGGTGCAAGTGGTGTATAGTACTCTGAGTGTCTTCCAATATTTCAGATTTTAAGTTTCATTAAATCATGATAAGGATTAAAAAATAACTATTGATTAAATGGGTTGCTTTATGGTCGAATTGTAAGAAAAACTTGTGAAGTTCTGTACTAGAGGGGATGTTGTACAAGTAGATTCCATCTTGTAAAAATTTCCATATGCAATGGCTCTGCACAAGCATTTCATAGGTAGCATCGTTTCAAATACTGATATTGAGATTGTAATTTGAGTACGATACATGACAGTCGAATTTTGTCGTAAACTTTGCACGAAACCCAAACTCCCATTCCTGATTGGTTGGTAGGCTACGATAACCAAGTCATCATCTCCAAAGTGACAATGGTAGTTCAATACGTGGTCTAACCTATTAACAAGGTGAATAAAGTGTTTTTTCCCAGGTTAAAACCCCAACTCTAAGACCATAGATAGTTAGGGCAAAGGCTAAGACAAAGAAAAGCAAAAAAAGATCTTACTGATTCTTCCTATCATGTTTGTAATGCTCACATAATTTCATCTGGAATTTATAGCATGACATGGACTTTGGTTATTCAACATTTAATAATTTCTAATAATATGGGGAGTGAAAATAACATATTTTTTACAAACCACATGCCCTCGTTTTTTTAAAAGGGGAAAATTTGTTTGGTCCTTGTATTATGACTTTGTCGTCGTTTCAGTCCTTGACATTTTAATTTAATCTAAAAGTCCATGTGGTCACAATTTTCGTCTAATAGGTCCCCACCTTTAAGAATCCGTCAAGTTGGGCCGTTAAGTTCTATGTGGCACTCCAAGCCACACCACCTCAGTAAATTGCATGCCATGTAACCTGTAATTGTCTAATATAACCCTATGTTATTCTCCACTCCTTTTCTCCTTTCTAATTCCTTTTATTCCCTTTTTTTTTTATTTTCTTACTACCTTTTCTTGTTCTCACCCAAAATCAATAACATCCGCATTGCTCATGGGTAGAGGATTTGGACTACAGCTAACTCTTCTTGATCCGTTCGACCCAATTTGACTACACCTGAACATTAGAAGCACAGACATTAATATCGAATTCACTAGATCCAATACAATGAGAATCACATATTCTAGGTACCTAATGACCTCGAAAGCTTGTTTTTCCTTGCATATCCATTACAACAAGGCCAGTACTATGTGACCTGGCATTGATCTCCTTAGAGATCACAAAACTCAACTTTCCCCTTATCCAGATTCATCCCACTAACCTCCATATCTCAATAAAATACTTCCCCACAGTCTCAATCTCTTCAAATCGCCCCATCTGATTATTAGCTGCGCAAACCAATGGGAATCCATACTTCACTCTGGAGCCTGCCAGCCTCCAGCCAAACACCTTGTTCACATTAATTGACTTCAAAACTCCCTGGATAAAACACAATTGCACCTCATATCACAAACACTTCCCCATTAAAACACAGCCCTTACATTTCGATTCGAATCCCTTTAACAAATTCTCATAATCGAAAACACATTTTTGAAATGAGTTCAAGTCAACAAGTATGATAGAGACACTACACCAATTTTGTTATCAGACAACACTTTTTGCACAACGAAAAAAAAAATGTGTTGTGTGATGAAGAAAAGTGAATCACACAACATGTTTAGTAAACTTACGTTGTATAAGGTGGTTAAAATTCTGAGTTTTTGTTTAGAAGGTCATTGCCACACAGGTTACAAGAATAATCTGTTGTCTGAATCATAAAAAAAAATAGCGGTAGTTTCCCTCCAGATCGACTCAAATTTGGCTCCAATTAGTACTATATAGCACAACAGTATAGTTATATCTGTTGTATGAGAGTACCATGCAAAGCAGATACAACGGTTTTTGACTTTTTGTTGTGTGATGAAGTGGGAAATATTTGAATGTGCCTTTATTTGGCCCAAAATGGCACTCGAGCCCCCCAAAAACCTCCGATTTTGATTGAAATATAGCACCAAATTGATAATCAGACAACCAAATGAGTTGTTTCCGTTGTGTAAATGAGCATTGGCTAGCATGTTACTTTGGTTGCATATTATAGCGGGAACTTTTCCCTCTTTGGAACATTAGCTGAGATTTAATTTGTTCACAATCAGACAACAAAACTTCATCTTTATGTTGTCTGATTCATAAAGCAAAAATTAAAAGCCCGCCACAACTTAATTAGCTAGCTATCTAGGTTTATTGGATTTGCTCTCCCCGCGCGTCTAACACTTTGTCAAAACAGCCGTTTCCTCTCATCGAGTAGCTCTCTTCTCAACTTCATCAAAAACCATCACTCGATCTCTCATCAAAACACCATGGCTCTCTCATGAAAACACCATCCGTCATCAAAACACATGCATCTCGATTAGGTCTATCTCTTAGAAGCCATGCCAACCCATTCCCTCTCTATCTCCCCTCAGCTGCAAACCAAATAGGAAGCCGCTTGGAGTTTTGATTCTAAGCAAAATCACCACGAAGCACTGACCTTGCTGTTCTTGCGCAGCCCACTTGAAACCACTAAGCAGATCTCTCTCTCTCTCTCTTTCTCTTTTCTATCCGTCACTCGCTATTAATGGTGTTCCAGCCACGAACCCGTCTATAGTGAGCAGTTTGACGGCGAATCCTACCAGACTTAACCTCCACTATGATTTGTCGAAGCTTGTGGGTTCAGGTAAGATTCCAATTCCACCTCTCGAATATGGGTCATCTAAATTCGTGTAATTCATGCTTATTTTCATTAGTTATGTGATTGTATTGAAATAAGAAAGCAAAAACAAGCATGCCCACAGAGAAAAAAAATGATGTAGTTACTGTGATTGTGTGAGTGGTTTCCCACGAATTCTCCTTCTCTAGATTTGGTCTGTTCGCCCCATTCTACCATGTTTGGATTTCCTGATTTTGATTTTAGGGTTCTTTGGGGATTTTTTTTCAACGGAAAAGACTGTTGCTTTAGGAAATTGGATAACTGATTTGTCAAAATGGAGATAAGGTTTTTGACATATGTAAATTGCTCAAGTAATGTCGTAACAAATAGCAACTCTGTTTGATTAGAGTCCAGGGAACAAAATAGTATTTGATTGGTTCAGACTTACAATTTAGATTATCTAAATTGGTGGTGAGTTGATGGTGTTAGTGTTTGGAATATGATTTGATCTTTTCATGATATTGTTAGATCCCAGAAAGTGAATTTAGTTTAGGCTTAGTAGATTCAGTGTTCTTCAGTGTTACGACTTTCAGTTTCCATTGGCTTGTATTGCTTGAATGTTGAATGTGAATCTTACTTTCCAAACCGAAAATGTGGTGATTTTTCTTCAATTAGTATTCCATAAGTCAAGGACAGCATTTCAAAACAGGCCTAATTGTTTTTTTGTGTACAAATATCGTTTTGAGAGTTTGGATATATTTGTTTTTCACCTCAGGTATGATAGTGTACGAAAAGCAAGTTGTGAATATGCACTTTAAAAACATGTATCTATTTGGTTGGAACTAGTTTTCTGAGCTTTTCTTTTTTCAGTTTCTTCTTGTGGGGACAGGGAAGAATGAGTTTTATTGGCTTGCAATGAATTTTTTCATGCTAATCTTGCTTATAGAAAGTGATGTGATTATTATTAACGGGAGGAAATAATGTGGTAAAAGCTAGTTTTTAGGGAAGAAGGGAGTCCTATATGGTATATGTGCTTAAGACCTTTCTTCCTACAATCATATGAAGAGTCTTATCCCTCTTGGGAATTGATAGGGTGGAAGAGGAGAATGTCAAAAGACTCAAATACCAACAGAAGGGTAAAAAAAAGCTTAAATTAAGTGAATGGTTGTTTTATGCATGCATTCAAGTGCTAGTTAGTTACCCCACATTTTGACTCTACAAATGTTTCAGTGCTGTTATGTGTTTATCATCCACTGTTGTGAAAGATGCATGAGGATAGTGTGATCATGTGCTGCAGTGTTGAACATGATGCAAATTTGTTTTAGCTTGTCGAGACATAATTAGATTACTGAACTTAGAAGACATAAAAGATGTAGAACTACCATCCGGTTACCAAGAGTGGTCTCATAAACTATACATCGAAACTGTTTCAGTCTAGGGTCAATGTTGTTGCTTTTGAAAGTTCAATATTGTGACTTCAAATGTTAAATTTAAGCCACTTAAACTCTACTCCCTCCCAAGGCCGTTAGGGACCTTGACTGAAAGTATTTTCAAAGTCCTCATTTAAAGAAACTACGGCTTAGCAACACTACTAATATCTAGAATTGCCAGCATTTAACAAAACATGTTGTACAAGCTTCCAAATCCTGCAGATTCTAGTCTTTATTCAAGAATGCCAATAGGGTACAAAAAAACTATGGCCTTTGAGTAGTAAGCACTGGTGGTTTTTTGAACAAATTTCATTTAGGTCTTGTCTAGTCATGCATTATGGAAGCTAGGAGTTGTTGACCTTTCTTCCTAAATCTGATGGCCTTGTTTATTATTCTCAGCAGCCGCACAATTAAGGCATATCTGGTGGAGTTGGAAGAAGCTGTAGAGTGAGTTGGACTCGTGCACTGAGCTTCACTGCTATTGTTCGTATTCATTGCTGGAGCTGGATTGGTTGAATTTGTGGACTGCTATTAAATTTGTTTTGAAGCTTTAATTTGTTGAAATCTATTGTTCTATGCTTAATATATATCATGGTATCATTGGATTTGTTCAGGTGAAATGTGTAGGACTGGTTTGGTTCATATATACTACATCTGCAGTTAATGTTCTTATTGGAGAATTGTTTAAATGTTGTTTTAGCATAGCTTTTCCCAATGGAGAATATGATATGTGTTTGTTCATGGACCTCCTTTAATTTTTTATTTTTTTGCATTTTTGTTTTTGGATTTGCTTAGCCTAAATGTGTATCGATTTGTTTTTCTTCATATATTGTGGTATACTGTTCTGTCTTGTTATTGGATTTTCTTACCCTAAATGTATATCGATTTGTTTTTCTTTATATATTATGCTATTCTGTTTTGTCCTTGTTATTGAATTTGCTTAGCCTGAATATATGTCGATATTTTTTTTTTCATTGCCTGATATTGGAGTATGTATATATGTAAATAAACTGCTGTCGGTGATTAAGAGTACCAGAGTTTGAATTGGTAGAGTTTATGGAACTTAGTGAATGCATGCAGGATATGTGATTGGGGTTTTGTTGCTCGATGACGTAGTTTTGGTTTGTGGTTTTTGTTTAATGTAGATGGATAGGTCATGGGTGCATGCTGATAGGAGATCTCATGAATATAAGTTAGGGGTGGCAGAGTTTTGTCAGTTTGCTTTGGGAAATGCTAGAGACCCTAACCGTATTTGTTGTCCTTGAACAAAGTGTGGAAATGTGAAAGATTTTTCTGCACAAGTGATAAAGGATCACCTGTTTGTAAATGGGATTAACACAGATTATGTGAAATGGACAGAACATGGGGAGGTTGTAGTGGTGTCAGGATCATATACAGATAGTGAAAGTCTTGAATCAGAGCCAATTGAATCTGACTCTGTACAGGGTAACATGAGGGCAGATTATGAAGTACAATTAGATAGTGATGTGGAGTTGGAAGGTGATGAGGATGAGGAGCTTTCGAGTGAGTGTAATGAATTCAAGAAATTTGTTGATGATGCCAACAAACCCTTGTACCCTGGTTGCAATAGGCACACCAAGATGAATGTGCTTGTGAGGCTTTACAACTTGAAAGCCAAGCATGGGATGAGTGATTCGGCTTACTCGGACTGGTTGATTGCCTTTGCTGAGTATCTGCCGGAAGGAAACGAGATACCTTCCTCTGTGTACGAAGCAAAGAAGAGTTTGAGTGCATTAGGAATGGATTACACCAAAATACATGCCTGCCCTAATGACTGTATTTTGTACAGAAAACAATATGCCGATGACACTATTTGTCCTACATGTGGTACATCTAGGTGGAAAATATGCAAAAACAAGAAAGAAAGAGAGGGAGTCCCTGCAAAAGTGTTATGGTATTTCCCTCATATTCCTAGGTTCAAAAGAATGTTTCAATCAACTGAAACATCAAAGGCCTTAACTTGTCATGCCACCGAGAGAAACAAGGATGGCTTAATTCGCCATCCTGCAGATTCTGCAGCTTGGAAGTTGGTAGATGAAAAATGGGCAGATTTTGGTAAAGAGCCACGAAACCTACGACTTGCATTGTCATCGGATGGGTTCAATCCCTTTAGCTCCTTAAGTAGCAAGTATAGTTGTTGGCCCATTATTTTGGTAACTTATAATCTACCTCCATGGTTGGTAATGAAGAGGAAACACATGATGCTTACCTTATTGATATCGGGCCCTAAACAACCAGGAAACGACATCGATGTTTACCTTGAACCATTAATAGATGACTTAAAGCTGCTATGGGAAGGGGTGAATGGAGTTTGCGATGCCATCAAAAATGAAACTTTTACTCTTAGGGCTCTACTATTCTGGACAATCAATGATTTTCCAGCGTATGGTAACCTTTCAGGGAGTATAGTCAAAGGCTACAATGCATGTCCGATTTGCCTTGATAAAACAAAACCTACAAGGCTAGTTCACGGGGGAAAGATCGATGGCCAACACCATTCATCGGCGATTTTTAGGAAGACACCATCCTTACCGAAAGCTAAGGGATGCTTTCAATAACCAGCCATAACATGCAGCAGCTCCAGTGCCATTGACTGGAGAAGAATTGTTGAGTAGGGTGGAGGCTGAAGTTCCACATTGGCTGTTTAGAAGAAAAAAAACTTGCTCCTGCTTATAGGGGGGCTGAGGATGAAACTAGGCCATGTTGGAAGAAGAAGTCGATATTCTTTGAGCTTGAATATTGGAAGTATCTCCCTGTTAGGCACTGCCTTGATGTCATGCACATTGAAAAAAAATGTGTGTGATAGTCTAATAGGGACGTTGTTGAACATTCCAGGAAAAACCAAAGACGGCTTGAAAACTCGTTTGGACTTGGCGGAAATGGGTATAAGATGTGGATTGCACCCAAAACTAGATGGTCCGAAAAAGAAGCGCTTGCCATTGGCAAGCTGGAACCTAACATTAGATGAAAAAAGATGTATGTGTGGATCATTTCATGGCATGAAGGTTCTTGAAAACTACTCTTCAAACATTTCAAACCTTGTTTCAATGGATGATTTGAGGCTGATTGGACTTAAATCCCATTATTGTCATGCGTTAATGCAACAGCTGCTCCCAATTGCTATCCGAGGGGTGTTGGAAAAACCGGTCAGGGTTGCAGTAATCAGGCTTTGCCTTTTTTTTAATGAAATTTGCAGCAAGACTATAGATGCTTCAAGGCTTCCCAAAATCCAAAGTGATCTGGTCGAAACTTTGTGTGAGCTTGAGAAGTACTTTCCGCCATCTTTCTTTGACATAATGATTCATTTAACAGTCCACTTGGTTAGAGAAGGTGAGCTATGTGGACCGGTTTGCTTCCGATGGATGTATCCTTTCGAAAGATATATGAAGGTCTGCAAGGGCTATGTTAGGAATAAAACGCATCCGGAAGGGTGCATTGCTGAGTGTTACATAGCTGAAGAGGCGCTTGAGTTTTTAGGTGAACTTTTCTTTGATGATAGGACTGTTGGCATCCCAAAAGAAAACATCACAGCTGACAAGCCTACCTCTGGTGTAACTGTTGAGTCTGTTTATGGCAAAGAATTTCAGCAAGCTCATCTCTGCGTGCTTCAAAACACTGAAGAATTTAGAAGCTACTTTTTGTAAGTTGATCACTATCTATGTTTTTTGCAGTTTTGCTTATTTTCTTGTTCTAATGCTTATACACTAATACTTAATAAATATTTGTGTAGGGAACACACGGAACAGTTGAAGAGGGAGTTCCCCAAGTACAAAAAGAATAAAAAGTGGTTGGTGGACAAACAAAACATGACTTTTGCTCAGTGGGTGAAGGAGAGGGTAAGTAGTTTCCATTTAATGTAACTGTAATTTATAGACTGATAAAGCTTTTAATAATGCAGAACACAGTTGGTATAATGTTTTATTTTATTTTGCAGGTTGAATCAAAGGTTGCTGAACCAGGTTGTGACGTCCCTGAGATTGTGAGGTGGCTAGCAGATCAACCAAGCCATGAAGTCCCGAAGTTTAGTGGTTACTGAATAGGGGGAGTGCAATATAAGACTAAGTTGCGCGATGATCTTAGGTCGACACAAAGCAGTGAGGTTTATTTAGTTGCTAAGACTTCTCAAGTAGCTAGTGCTAAGGATAAAAACCCTATTACTGAAGACATGAGCTTCTATGGGGTGATTACCGAAATATGGGAGCTTGACTATGGTCATTTTAGGGTTCCTATTTTTAAGTGTGATTGGGTAGAGAATGAGAAGGGTGTTAGAGAAGATGATCTTGGGTTCACTTTAGTTAATTTAAATAGGAAAGGTTATCTAAATGACTGTTTTGTTTTGGGAAAAAGTGTGGAGCAAATATTTTATCTTGAAGACCCTGTAGATCGTAGGTGGGCAGTTGTGGTGAGAGTCCCAAAAAGAGATTACATTGATTCTGTTGAGGAGGATGATGTTGGGGACACCATTCTTTCCCCCCCCCCCCCCCCCCATCGCAACTACACTGCCAGCTATTCAGTCACATGATAACTCTCAAGATGAGGAGCCAATGGGTTATAGGCGTGCAGGGAATGAGGATATAGTAGTTGAGGGAGAGTAGTTCATATAGTCGTATTGATGTAATTTATAATTGTCATGCCTAAAGGATACTTGGCTCACTAAATATGTTTTTAATGTTGGTTATTTTCTGTTTCACTGATTGTACCAAGTGTTAAGTGTTTGTTATTTTAAATACTCTTATTTTTTGCTTGGATATGTGTTAAGTGTTTGTTTATTTAATTACTGTTATTTTCTGCATTAATATTTGTAGTAATATATGTTAAAGTGTCTGTTATTTTAAACATTAGCAAATTTGTTTACTAATATGCAGCTTATATGTTTGTTATACAAGTTACTCATATATGTGGATTTGATGTACTAATGGGGCTAACATTTGTGTAGATAATGGCAGCATCACAATCTGCTAGTGTATCAAATAAGAGAAAGTCGAAAGAAAATCGTTCGAAGCCTAAGAAGACTAAGTCTTTGAAGTCACCGACATCATCATCATTTTCCGATGGATCTCATTCAAAAAAGGGAAAGTCAAAAAAGAAAGAACCTGAATCAACTGGGGGCCTAAAGTTGCTGAAGCGGCATGCGGTGACTATGTCACGCATTACAAACCACAAGAGTTGTAAATGCAAGAAGGTTGTTTTATTTAACAGAAAAGGGACCCCTTGTGGGAAGGTGGCTAAGTAAATGCAAAGCTACATTGGTGTGTTGGCAAGAAGGAAGGTATAGGTAATAAGGGAAAATTGGAAAGCCGTAACTCTTGAAGAGAAGAACAAAATCTGGCAACGTGTTCAGGTGATTAAGTTCCTTATCTGTTTTATTTAGTATTGAAGGTGTAGTTAGTTAGGTTGGTATGATAGTGTTCATTGTTTTCATTTTTCAGTAGTTTCTGAACTTGAACTGATAGTTAGCAATGAAATGTGCACAGATTCCATTTTTGATTGGTCCTGAGCATAAAAAATTGGTTTTGGAATCTGCTGCAAGAAAGTGGAGGCAATTCAAGTGTCTACTTACTTCCAAGTACGTTATCCCCTATTTGGATGACCCTGAAGCCTTGCAATATCCTCCAGATGATTATCCTTTCATCAATGCTGATCACTGGATAGAATTTGTCAAAATGCGGACAAAGCCCTCATTCTTGGTATAAATGCACTTGTATTTCAATCATTTAGTTGTAGTCATATAAAATGCAGTTATGTAAATATCGAATACTCATTTAACTAATTAGTACCCCTATTTTGCAGGAAAAACGTCGTGAGCAACAAGAGAGGCGCAGCAAGAATAAGTATCCTCATAGAATGTCCCGTAAAGGATATGCAGGGTTGGAGGCTGAGTTGGTTAGTGAAACTGTTTTCTACCTTACTTATGTGGGGTTCCTAGTTGTAATGTATGCATTAACTATCCTATTTTGTAGGCTGATGGAATGAGTGATGGAGAAGTTGATAGGGCCACTTTGTGGATAAGAGGACGACAGACAAAGGATGGCAGTTTCAAGGATGAGGAGTCAGCAAAGACCGCTGAAAAGATAGTAAGTCCATATATTTATTGGACTATTTTTGTATGTATAAGGTTTGTTTAGATGATATGTGGTGATATTTCCTAATCTAAATTGTCAGACAAACTTGAAAAGAAAGGTTGACAGTGGAGAGCTAAGCGCTGAAGGAAGTAATGATGTCTTAACATTGGCGTTAGGGACTCCGGAGCATGGGGGAAGAGTGCGGGGAGTATGAGGTTTTGTCACTCCCTCTACTTACTTCCACCTCCCTAAACGTAGAAAGGAGAGCATAGAAGCTACTGTCAGACTTAGTGTGCAGAAAATATTGTCAGAGGAGAGAGAGAAGATAGTAGAGGAGGCAAGGGAGAAGATACTAGAGGAGGCTAGGGAGGAGATAGTCAAGGAAGTGAGGGAAAAAATTGTTGCAGATGAGCGGGCTATGTGGGCGGCCAAGTTTGCTGAACTTGAAGCAAAGATAAATGGAAAAGAGGCTGCAACTATTCACCCACATGTATCTGGCCATGGAAGCTGCTCAATGACAGCTAATGAGATTGCTTAAGAAACGGATAAAGGTCCGTTGGAAGAAGTAGTGAACAATGTGGATGGAGCTAAAATTCTGAGCGTTTTTGAAGAAATGGAAAACAAAACCATCATGTGTAAAAGGAAAGGGACAAAGGTTGTTAAGGAAGGCAGGTTGGATAAAAGTCCTAGGTGCAAGAAAGGGAATGAGTTTCCCAAGTTGCTTGAGAAAGTAGTTGTCAACCATGAGGAGGTCAATGAGGCTGTTGAAGAAAATGTCAATATGATAGATATCAAGGAGCCAGAGAATGAGGAGGGGGCAGAATATGTGGATTTGACGATGCGTCAACCTACATTAAAGGTAATTTGGTTTTACTTAAAGCCAATAATGAACTGGAAAAAGATCAAATTTTGATTACTGCATACATGTGTTTGACACCCAAGCTGAACCAGTGGGGCATTTCATGATTTTTCAAAAACCTTTACTTGTAGCTTTACTCTCAGTTTTTGACAGCTTAAAGGAGACTCTTCAATGATCATTTTGAACTTGGTTTCGTGAAAAACAAAGTTAAAATGAAATACTTATTCTATTTTGATCAAACTGCACTGTTTCAGGATTTCTGTTTTATTCAGCGTGTCTGTCACTTTAGATTCTTGTTTGACAATTCATTTGAACTGCGAATAGCATGAAACTCTGGAAAATAGTAGCTTTGCATGTCTACTTGAAATCTGGAAAGTTGTGCTTCAAATCATTGAAAGAGTAATTATTGGTGAATTTTTCTGTCAAGTTACCAGTTTGCTGAAACTGTCTGACGCTTGCAGCATGTTGTTACTCATAGAATGCTTATGAGTTGCTTATGAGTATGTTGGTGGACTACATTTAAATCTGTCACTATTTCGAATATATATAGGGAACAACTACAAATCTTGTTTTTTGGTCCATTTTTTAGTCAAACGTAGCTGAGGTTGATTGCAAGTTGGCAATAGGTTCTGTTGAACATATTGTTGCTTATGCCACTGTTATGGAGTGCGAGGATCCTTCCCAACTCGTTCATGGCACTCCACTAGGGGATGGTAATGTGCGGGTTTCCATCTATGAAAGATGAAATTGAAACAGTGTAGCAGGCTATGGGGAGTTGGGTCGCATGGCCTAAACACCTAGTCATAAATTCTGCAGTCAAGGTAAGAACTGTGTATAATTCAACCTGTAGCTACTTTGATAACATTCATTTGTTTATAGAAATTCACTTAATTGTAGATATGCAGTTTATATTTATGATTTGTACCTTACATTTATTTTCTTATTCTAGAAACCTACCAAGGATAAAGCTGATAAGAAGAAGAAAAGGAAAGAGATAGGGGAAGATGACTCGGAGATTGAATTTGGCTTGGCCAAATTGGCACCATCGTTGCCAGCTTCATTGAAGATGTTATGTTTGTGGGGTGAGGATGCATTCAAAGATGGGAATACAATCAATTTCTACATGGAGCCTGAAGTGTTTGGATATTCTCGCAAGACATTTATATTGGGAAAAGATGTTAGGCGACTTGCAAGCATGAGGGAAGTAACTGGAACTTGCATTGCTGTGTATCAGAGGTAGAAAAAGTCCTTCAACTGATATTATATAAATATATATATATTTATATATATATATATATGCTTTGTCCGTAATGCCTTGATAAGGAGTATAGTTGCTGAAACCCAATGAGTTGGTGCAAATGTTTGTTATTAGGTACCTCTATGATAAGTTGAAGGCTTATAAAATGCTGGACATGGTTGCGTTTGTTGACCCTTCACTTATTGGTGCTGTGGGGTGTGGGAATGGAACTGTCAAGGCCCAACACATCAAAGATAGGCTTGTAACTGCTAAACCAGGGCAGATGTTCATGCTGCCATATAACTCAGGTAAGTTAATGAATGTTTGCAAACTTTTATATCTACTGTGTCTGAACATATATAACAAATTAGTGTTCAAGATATATGACATTTTGTATGCATGTAGTGATCATTGGGTGTTGACACTTGTTCATCCGGAGAAAGGAACTGCCTATTTTATGGACCCGCTGAAAAGACGCTTACCCACAGGAGATTGGATGTCTATCGTGGATACGTAAGTCCCTCGTGTACATATTGATTGAAATGCCTCAATTTTATGAAATCTGTTTAATACACTTGTTTGCCTCCCTTGCATTATGGTACATCATTGATCATATTGTTGTTTTGGTGTAGTGCTATGCGTATGTATATTTCTGAAAAGAATAAGCAAAGTCGGAGTTCAGTCCATTGGAAAAATTTGGCTGTAAGTTTTACCACTTGTGGTTTTCAAAAAACAGTTTTCCATGCCAAGTTTTCACTTGTTCATTCATTTGCTTGTGTTTAGGGCATTCCTCCCCAACCTAGCAACAAGGAGTGCGGGTACTTTATCATGCGATACATGAGAGATATCATTGAGGATAAAGACATGTCATTGTTTCCTTCCAAGGTATCAACATATATAGATATAAATAGTCACTTGACTCAATTTCTATTAAGTGTGTTATTATATCTATGCCTCATTCACCAAAATGATTAACTGATCCTTTTGATATAATTAACTGATTTCAGTGGGAAAGGAGAGGCAGTAGCCAATACACCCAGGCAGATATTGATCAAGTGCGAAATGAGTGGGCGAAGTTTGTTGTCAACACATATGTGCACGAGTCATGAAGTAGCACACTTGTTGCTGGTACATTTTAGATAAGGAAAGCATCTTTTTTGTGCTTCTCTGCTGGTACATTGTCATGCACCATGTGTGGCATATTTTGGAACCATATATGTGTATCAGCTTTTTGATGTCCCAAGTAGATGGGCATGCACTAGAATGCTTTTCTTATGTAAAATGTTGGTTTCAATGATTGGGAAATGCATCCCTTTTGCTTTTGAAGTTTAAAGTAATGGCATGGTTATATGAATCATTTGATGGTTTGCAATGTTTGTATTTGATAGAGTATTGTTCATTTCGTAAATAGACCAAATGAATGCACAATCTGGAATGGAATGTTCAAATGATCACACAACAGACCAAAGCTAATGATCACTGCCTGTTGTTTGAATGACCAAAAATGGGAGAAAAACACATTGTAATCAATATATCACACATCGGTTTTTAACGAATCAGTGTTTTCTAATTAATACTCAGACAACAGAATTAATTGAACTCTGTTGTCTTAAAAGCTAATCACACAACAGAATTAATTGAACTCTGTTGTCCTACAAGTTAATCACACAACAGAAGCAATTGAACTCTGTTGTCCTAAATTTAATCACACAACAGATATAGTCTAAGAACTGAAGTTTGAAGAGAAATCAGACAACAAACAAAATAAAAAAATGTTGTCTGACATGATTAACATACAACGGTTGCAAACTGGCACTGTTGTCTGAAGACGCCCCTCAACTGCTGCGCAGCTGCGCCCTTGGCATCTGCCGAGCCATCTGTCGAGCTATCACACAATAGTTATAACACATACCTGTTGTCTGTGTGTTTATCACACAACTGTGTTCCACAACGGCTCACTCTACAACGGTTACGCTTCAAATCACACAACGGTTTTCTACCGTTGTCTAATAACAAAATTGGTGTAGTGAGAAGATGAAGCACATGTCACCGCTTCGGCCCAAGACATTGTCCTCAAACTCACTGCTTCGAGGGATCGGAGATCGAGGAGGACTTAAAGGAGAAGGCAAGAGCAGCAACGGCGCTGAGGAAGCAGAAGAAGGGAGCAGTTTCGTCACTGCTAAAAGTAGAAGAAGCCATGTCTTCTCTGATTGGGTATGTGAATCTGGGGTTTGGTCTCTCTCTGGTTTTCTTTTTTGTGAGAGAATAGAGAGTTGGATCGGAAGAGGAGAATGATTGATAAGGAAGTTGGTGGTGGCTGAAGATGAGGATGGAGGTACAGACTTGACGGTCAAAGACCACTTCGATGTCTTCTCATGCTATCGTGTCTTAGTTCCTCAATCCAGACCACCGACGTTCGACCCAGATTCCACCTTACCCTGCTTCAGTTTCATTCTGGTTCCAAGTTGGGCATTGGGTTCCAATCTGATTCTCAGATTTTTGGGCTAAAATTAGGGATTTGATCGATTGGGGAAGATGTAAAAAGGGTGGTCGCTGTTGTGCAGGACATGTATGGATAGAAAGAAGAGTCAGGGCTATTCTTGACATTTTACTATGTAGCACGATTACATGGCGCTGAGTTGGCATCTAACTTTGTGCCACGTAATCTTGTTAACAGAATAATTGGACGACGATGACCTATTAGACGAAAATTATGACCTTAGGGAATTTTCAGATTAAATTAGAATGTCAGGGACTGAAACGATGACAGAGTCATAGTACAGGGACTAAACAAAATTTTTCCCTTTAAAAAAAAATTAAAAAAAAAACCCTTAGCTCACCTCACCCTTACATATGTCAGTGAGAATCAAACATATGACATTTACAATGTTTGAATTATAACTAACAAACCTGTCACAACTCATCGACATGCCCTCTGTTATTTTCTATTTGTATGTATACAACGAACATGGTGCAAAACCAGGGGGTGTGGTTTTTTGCAAAAAAGACGGTGCCAATTTGATCCCCCTAAAAGATTAACTAATTTGATATTCTTATGAAGGTTAATCAGTAACATTCTCTTCTCCTTCAGTTGCTTCCTATTTAAGCTCATTCCAAAAAACAATAATAATGTGTGGTTTGCAACAAAGATGGTGCTGTTGTAGAGAAACTGAAATTGAGAGGAAATTGCTGTATATTCTCATTGATAATAGGGGACTTTTTATATAGAGGATTATAATGTATAGAATCTCAATCATACAAGGAAAGTAATCATACATTAAATAGGAATCTAGATCCTTCTACTTTAACCCTATTACCACTAGGTCAAGTAACCTAGAGTTTAGGCCAAACACAAATTAGGGTTTACTTGAACACTCCCCCTTGTGCTGCCCAAACGCGGTGCTTCTCTCGTTGCCTCTTTAAAAACCTTGCCAAGTAACAAAAACCCAGTGGGACAAAAATAACCTCGGTCGAAGGGGGAAAAAAGCACAACACACCCTTCACGTTTCGAGGTGAACATGTAGACATCTCCCCCTGATATCTGTGTCTCCCCCTGATGATTATGATCATGGGAGTTCAGATAATTTCCACAAGCCAATTCTTGCCACATGTTTCTCGAACGTGTATTTGGGCAATGACTTAGTAAATAAGTCTGCCACATTATCCTCATATCGAACCTAGTTCACTTTGATATTTGAGGAGAGTCTGTTGTTACTGATTATGCTTGGTGTTGTCGCTTTTGATGTAGCCTTGCTTCATTTGTTCAAAACAAACAGCATTATCCTAAATGCACATAGGCTCATCTTGTGGTAAATTTCAAACCACAATTGTTCGAACATGCGTGATTATGGATCATATCCATAAACATTCGCGAACCACTTCGTGAAGAGCAATATTCTCTACATGGTTCGAAGATATAGCGACTATGGTCTGTTCTGTAGACCTCCAAGATATCACGGTCTTTGCCTATGGTGAATACTTAACCAATTTGGGAGCGACCTTTGTATGGGTCAGAGAGGTACCCAACATCAGCAAAACCTCCCAAAACACTTATATCGTTTTGGGATGGGGATAGAGAACGCATGCCAGCATTGACGACATTTCTGGTGTGTGATGGGTCTGAATCCATCTTCTCTTTGTAGGGAGAAAACAAGCCCATATCAATCGTACATCTCAAGTACTGAAAGATATCTTTTACACCAATTAAAATGGCGTCGCGTTGGCGCATAGCTATACCTTAGCTAACAAGTTCACTGCAAACGAGATGTCTGGTTTAGTGCATTGAGCTAAGTATAATAATGCACCTATTGTACTCAAGTAAGGCACTTCTGCCTCTAGCACATCTTCATCATCATCCTTCAAATGAAGAGGATTCTTTTCAGGATCAAGACTACGGACGATCATGGGGGTGCTTGAAGGTTTGACCTTGTGAAAATGCCTAAGCATCTATCGACACGATGCTCAAGTTCCAAACTGAGACATAATCGTGTTCTCCCATAATCCTTCATCTTAAAATTGGATTTCAAGTGTTCAGCGGTTTCCCTTAACTCTTTAAGGACTTCTAGTGAAGATCATGTCCAACATGAACCGCGATGGAATCCGAAACTTGTTATGGAAACGCGTGGGCATAGCCCTTCCCAATCAAGTAGTCATTTTAGCGAGCATTTCAACCTCTTTGTAAACGTGCTCCGTGGTCTAGAGCTACTTGACTTGGGTAAATGAAGTTCACCGTGAACCTTTATGTATATTCTGTATCTAGATCCCCATAGAGATACGTAGTGACCACATTTGTAAGCTGCATGTTCAGTTATTCGGAAACTATCAAACTGACAGGGTAGTTGAGTGCAATGACATCCAATACGAGAGAATATGTCTCATCGTAGTCGATTTCTAGGCGTTTTATGAGAAGCCTTGCTCCATAAGGCGAGATTACCATTTCTTTTTCTCACTACGCTTTCTAACGAAGACCCATTAGTCAACAGGTTTTATGTTAGGAGGTGTTGGCATCACTAGCTCGAAAACCTTCCTCTTCGTTAGAGAATCCATCTTAACCTGGATCGCATCTTTCCATTTAGGCTAAATCTCTCTACGTTGGCATTCATTCATCAACGGAGCGTGGTTCGATATCATCTAACTCAACAAACTCATGTGCAACGAAATGCCCAACTACATCATCAATTATGATGGAGTTTCCATCCCACGTCTCAAGTACACTAGTGTAATTTTTATAGAGCTCTATATTCTCAAGAATAGGTTCTGACGTTGAGGCATCCCCTAACGATAACCCTAACCCGGAAGATTCTCATGAGACGGATTTTGAGTCTTGATGATCAAAGGATTGGAATGTGCCAAAGTGTCCAACGAACCTACGGGCCTCCCACGCATCCTAGATGGGGCCATGGCCTGTAACGCTAGAGTACCACTCTCTTTTTCATTGGCGCCATGCCTACCTCCGTGTAGGGTGGCGCTACGTCTTCTCGTAGGGACGTCCATCCTTGCAGGCTTGTTTGCTGCATATTTGTGTGATCTCGTCACTTTAACAGGGATCGAGATGAGACATAGTGGGGACAGGCCACGACAATTCCTGTCGTTCCTGCTGAACATCCGTGTTCTTATCTCCCCCTAATGACAGGAAGACTGTCTCATCAAAGTGACAACCCACAAATCTAGTGGTAATGAGATCGCCTTACAAGGGCATTAAATGGCGGACGATTGTTGGAGTCTCAAATCCAACGTAGTTGCCCATTTGTCTGTAAGAACCCATCATAGAGCGCTATGGCGGCGCAATTGGCACATAAATGGCTCACTCAAATATGCGTAAGTACGATACTTGTACCCAGTCACTAGCTGTAACACAGAGGTACATTGAGTGGCAGTGGGTCGTAGATGAATTAGCATAGCTGCATGCGATATTGCATCACCCCAAGCGGATATAAGGAGATTGGTGTGCATTACCAATGTCCGGACTATCATCGTAGTCATTTTCGCAAGACCATTTAGGTGTGTACATGGGAATATGATGTCCAACATCAGTCCCATTGTAATATCCATTGAAAGTCTTTCGATGTAAACTCTCTAGCATAGTCAAATCTAATTGACTGAATAGGATGATCTGGGGAGTGAGCCCGTTGTCATATGATATGTGCTAGGAATGTAGCATAAGCAGTATTTATAGGTGGACAATGGCACAACACGTGACCAGCGTGTTTGCTTGTCAACCAACATCATGAAATATTTAAGCGTCCGCAAGTTGGTTGAATCAATCCACAAAATCCCCATGGATTCTATGTAAGAACAGAATGAGTATGTTCATTTTCTTTGCACATGACGGTCTTAGTCCTAATTTCTCTAAGGAACAGGCTTTGTAAAATGAGCGAGAGGCTTTAGAAGCAGCCAATGAGTATTTTGGTTAGGCCTGAGCGTCTGAAATGCTATTTGAAGCAAGTTGGTGATTGCAGCATCACTTGGGGCGCCATCACCATGATGGATGCTTTCCATGGCGTTATGGATAGGGAATGCGCCAGCCCTAGGCTGGTGGTGGATGGAGGCGGTGCCCTAGGCAGCTGCGTCGGTCACACTTAGTCCAAAAATCAACTTTTGGTTCATGCTTCATTTCGCTCGAAGGAAATGATGTCCATGTGAAGTCTTTAGTAGACGGATCATCATATCATGACCAGGATGACCTATCCTGAGTCGTGACAAAGCCAATAAGTGTCTAAATCCAAGAGATCTTCTCTCGTAACTTTATTGGATCTAATAGCTCGAATAGTGACATAAAATCCACTAGAGAGACACATAAACTTCTCTAAGATGCGCCTTTATTCGCAATCATTAGAGGTATTGCAAAGGAACTCATTTCCATTCTCTACATGCGTTTTCGCATGGAATCCGTCGGCTATTCATAGTGTGATTCGCCCTAGAAGTGTAGAGAATTTCTGTGACAGTAATTAAGGTGTCATTTGGCAAGTGGAACTTGGGCTATTCCATATCCTTAAATTAATACTTATGGCCCAGCCATCGTAGTCACAAAAGTCATATGCTCATAATCAAAATGGAGTCATAAAGAACTTGAAGTTTTATTCATAAGCCAACAGAGTTACATCATTGTCTCTTTGACTAAACAAAATCTAATCCAAAATGATAGCTAATGCAAAACAATGGTAGTCGTCTAACTTCTTTCGGTAATTTCAAAATAAATGTGACCAGGTGAGTAGAGAGATGTCGGTGGAGCAAGGCTCGCTTAAGTACCACTAATCTCATAACCTTCCTAGTCATCACACTTACTTTGAGAGAGCCTACTTTGAAGAAAAGCTAAACCATTGGCATTTACTATAAAAATATATGGCAATTGCCTATTACATCTCTTGGAAAAATAAAGACTTAAACAGAATTGGCGATCTATTAATCTCAGCTAGATTTGTAGTCTTCAACCCTTCACTCTAGATCATCTTCTTGATCTTCTTGTTCCATATAGTGAGCTTTCTTTGCTTCACAATATGCTTTGTAGGCGGTGACAATTTCTTCACGAGCTCTACAAATGTGTGCCCAATGATCAGACACTCCACATCGAGAACATACATCTCTTTGCTCAAACTCCGTTGATTGAGGCACTTTGAAAGCGTCATTTAGATGGCTTTTAGTGTTGGTGGGGCCACCAACATGGCCAGAGGCGTTGCCTCCCTCTCTCTTTCCACGTTTACCTCTTTGATTCCGTGTTCACCTCTTCGGTTCCGTGTTCACCTATTTTTCGCTCTTAGCGCCCTCTCTTTGGGGTGCGACTATAAGTGGATTCCGGAATATGCTATGTTCCCACGGATCTCGAATTATAGTTCTTCACAAGGATGTTGTCATGCTTTTCAGCGACATTCATAGCTCCAATGAGCTCATGAAACCTTGTGATTCGTCTTGCAGTAACATCGATTCGATAGTTCTTAGCAACCATCAATGCAGAGATGGGGAAACTAGAGAGAGTCTTCTCAATCAACATCGCATTTGTGATCTCTTTACCATAGAATTCCATTAAGGATTTAATGCGAAGTGCTTCCGAGTTGTAGTTAAGAACTGACTTGAAATCACAGAAACGGAGGCTATGCCATCTCACTTCTAGGTCAGGAAGCAGGGAGTCACGGACGTTGCCAAATCTATCTTCGAGTGAGACCCACAACCTTCTGGGGTTTTCTTCATTCATACACTTGTACTGGAGCGAATCATCCATATAATGAGTCATTAGGATGATGGCTTTCGTCCTATTTGCCTTTAAGGCTGCTCTATTTGTTTCCAAAGCTTGAGCTTGCTCAACAGTTAGCACGTCTTGGCTAGGCTCGAGAATCGTATCCAAGATTCCATCGGCCTTGAGATGCTGGCGGATATCACGAACCCACCTGTGATATTCAGAGCCACCTATTCCCAAATGGAGCAAAGTCCAATTTGTTCAGGTTACTCATCCTGAAAGAGAACAAGAAATTAGGGTTAGTTTCTGAGCGAAAAAGGCTACCACGAAAACAAATAAAATTTCTAAGCGTAGTCACTTCCAAGAAATTCGATTCCAAGAGGGGTTGGATTAGATCGAAACAATGATGTTTGCGGTCGATCGTTTTATCTCAACAAACTCTAAGTTTGGAGAACTCTACAAGCTCCAAGCTTGGAGTGAGCACGAACCCCCACAGTTCAGCTTAATTTGGTCTCCCCTATAATAAAGAAAGGGGGGCAGAAGAAGGGAGGTTGCAACTCCTTGAGAAAATCCTCGTTGTAGGATTGCAGACGAGCTTCAGTCCTAGGCGAATCAAACTCGTTGAAATTCAGAGCAAATTCGCTTCTGAACAGCTCCCACTCTGATTGGTGTACAAGTCTCAAAACGACTCCAATAGGGCTTTAATTTGGAGATTAGATAGAAGAAACAAACTTAAACAAATTTGATGAAGGAAGAATTTTGATATGAAGTTCTGAACTAGGCATTTCGGGGCTTGCAAACTGGCTGATATGCACAGGAACAAGCATGCTGAACAGCTCCCACCTCGAATGGTGTACATGTCTCAAAACGACTCCAATAGGGCTGAAAATTGGAGGTCAGATAGAAGAGAAGAGATGAACAACTTTAATGAAGAAAGTATTTTGATCAGAGGTTCCGAACAAGATGTTTCGGCCTGTGAAAGCAGGCTGATTTGCACAGAAACGAGCGTGCTGCTATGTTGCAGGGGGCAGCAGGCATGCGGCAATGCTGCAGGGGCAGTAGGCGGCAAATGGGTGTGCAAGGGCTGCAGGGGCAGCATAGGGCATGGCTAACAAGGGCTAGGAGCTTGCGGCAGTTTTGGTGAGAAGAGTTTTCTGGTTTTTTGTCTTTAGGGCTTGGGTTAGGGCTCATGCTGATAACGTGTTGTAGAGAAACTGAAATTGAGAGGAAATTGTTGTATATTCTCATTGATAATAGGGGCCTCTTTATATAGAGGATTACAATGTATAGAATCTCAATAATACAAGGAAAGTAATCGTACATTGAATAGGAATCTAGATCCTTCTAATTTAACCCTATTACCACTAGGTCAAGTAACCTAGAGTTTGGGCCAAACACAAATTAGGGTTTACTTGAACAGGTGCAAATTTTCAAACAAATGTGTGGTTTGCAAATTTTGTCCAATTTAATTGGTCCATGAATATGATGAGATACATATTGACAGGATACCTAGATCTATTCAATTCACTTTCAAATGAGTTTATCACATATTTCTAATAATGATAACGTAGCAATGAACGATAAATATTTTGGAAAGATGTTTAATTAGCTTCCTTGTTATACCTAAACCAAGGAATGTGGCATATGCATGTATATGTTGAAAACGTTATCAAAATCAGACGAATGTGTATCGAATAATATCTAATTAGTTTTATACTTAATTTTCTCGATCCATTGTTGTAATTTAATCTAATCCAATCAATTAGCGTTTACATATTGCATGAACAATTAGGAAATATTCTAAAAAAAATATTTAAAAAATTAGGAATGATATTAATTTTCTTGTTACTTGGGGATTATAAATTTCTAATTCATATATCCACCAGTAAAAATGAGTTCATCGTCTTTCAGTCATGTTCTTATTGCGCTCTTGATGTTGCTACTTGTTTATATATATAACAACACTAGTCGAGGGCAAAGTAACAGTTGTGATCAACAACAATCTTCCCGGCAATCCAGACCTCACAGTCTATTGTAAATCCAAGGACGACGACTGTTTGATCCCAAAAGTATTTTTGGTAGGATCCTTTGGTGGGTTCAGGCCAGTGGGCCGATACTTGCGGCCCAAAAATAAAGCTGCTCGGGTTTGGGGTATAGCTTCACCCATTCCATGACTCATAAGGAAACGAATCCTTCTTGAGATTGAGTAGCAGAGATTGAATAGGAAGCTTCAATTGATGATCCTTCTAAGGCAAGGAGTATTCGAAACCCTAAGGTATAAATACAGGGTTAAGCGGCGGAATCAACACCTTTTTCAAATCAACGAATCCCAGCGATTACAAAGCCTCCCCAGAGCAAACCTTCAACCTCGTTGAAACCCGGCGACCGCCCGCCAGTCCTAGTCTCCTCGCGAGCCTACTGTCAGCATCACCAGATCAACCCAGCGACCGTGCTTCCATTCCTAGTCTCCTCGCGAACCGACTGCTAGTGCAACCGCTACCGATACAACCAGCGAAGCAAGGGTAACGTCCTCGCAACCCTGCGAAGCTAAAGATACTCTTTAGCAAACCCCGTGCTTTCTCAGAACTTCCCAGTGATTGCTCTGCTCAACCTACAATGTTGAGTATCGATTTTGGTGACCGAAGAGATCACACCCAAAGTCCTTACCCGTAAGGCAAAAGTCCTTTCCCGAAAGGCAAGAGAATAACCCTGTGACGAGGTTGGTGCTCTCCTCATCCACAACGCTTGAAGAAGAAGTCAGGTCAAGGGACTACTCCGACGACTGCACCCCACGGTGCTGGCACACCTGCGCAATCACTCGCTTAAAAAGAGATAGTTTGCACACCTACTGGTTTTGGAGCCAAACATTTTGGCACGCCCAGTGGGACCACAATAGTGTTTCTTTGTGAACGCAGCCATTGGGAAGCCTAGCGATAACCCTTACCAAAAGGGCTACGCTAACTGCTCAAAACATAAGACCTCCAGTTACAGACCGCATTCTCGCGCGGACTGTCGTGGTCTTTCCCAAGAACAAGTGACGCAACGATTCTCTCATCAGCTCCAGTCACCCGATATGTCAACTGGACAAGATGAGAATCACCCGACTGGTACTGAGGGTCAGAGTGCCAATGTTAATCAGGCTAGCGAGCCTGTTATCCCCACCACTGTCAACACTGCAGTGGGGAGTGGAGAAAGAGAGGCTTTTGTTCCGAAGCCTATTCCGGAAGGTGCGACCTCTGAGGTCAGGTTCGCAATCATCATGGAGAATATCGAAAACCATCGCAAGAAGATGGACGCTGATTTTGCCAGAGAAACCGCAAAGACAGATTAGCTCATACGCGAACTTGATCAGCGCTTGACCCAACATGCAGAGGATACCCGACAGCAGATCGCACAATCAGAAAGCGCTGTAAAGGCACACGCCGCGGGTATCGCTAGCAAACAGGATCAGTGTCAAAAGGAGATCTTGGAGGCCATCGCGAACCAAACCAAGCAGACCGCATCAGACATGGCAGGTCTTCGCAACTATGGAGCTAACCTAGCAACTGAGGTGGCTATGCAGTGAGCAGAATTGAATCAAGTAAGAGAAGTGTTGAACAAAGCTTTAGGGGATCCTAATGCTATCCTTGGCTCTCTTGGCCAACCATCCGGTTCAGGCAAGTACATTCAGCCAAATCAACGCGAAAAGACCAACAACAATGTTGTTTCTTCCTCAGCTACTGGTGCTGCTACACCGCTGAAGAATAAAGAGCAAGCGCTGGTCATCAGTGGCAGCAAGGAAAAAACTGCTTCGTCAGGCAGGCACTCCACCAGACAGAGACATCAGGCCTCGAAAGGCACAGGGACTTCATCTGACCCCGCTACGTTCGTTCAATATGACAACGATGGGACAGAAATGGTGTATCAAGAACTGCCGGGAAGTTATTATGGGATCGACCAGACCGGCACCCCGATCAAGATAACAGCTTTGTCAAAGGAAGAGATTAAGCCAGCGGTAACTCTCCAGCAGCAGGCTACTACCCACGTTGTGCATGTTGGAGAAGGGTCGGCAATTATAAACCAGGCAGTACCTGTGCAAGCTACTCGCCAGACTGTGGTGACACCTCCTCCTCTTCCAGGTCCAGAATATGTAAGACGTGACGAGGTGGAGGAGATGATCAGGTTGGCCAATCCTAGGGCCCAACTGGACGGGGTCTATGAGGGACCTTTTTCCGCCGCATATCATGCTCGCGCCTTTTCCCAGAGGATATAAGAATATCATCTTTTCCACTTTTTCAGGGGAAGACACCTAGGATGCAGCGACCCATCTGGCCAGGTTTAGGGTGCAATGCGGACAGTACCAGAATGATGATATCCTCAAATGTAGGATTTTTGGCACTTCTCTGTCAGGCGCTGCCTTCAGATGGTTTTCCAAGCTTCGACCAGGAATAGTGGCGGACTGGCCGGCAATGGAACTGCTATTCCGTGAGACTTTTGGGACTATTAAGCCTGAAGTAGACCTAGCTTCTCTCACTCAGATGGCCCAGCAGCCTACAGAATCAGCGGTTGCCTACCTTCAGCGCTTTCAAATCCAGAAAGCCAAGCTAAATGTCATCCTGCCCGAGAAGGAGTTGGTCAAGTTGGCAGTCAAGGGTTTGGAACCCCGTCAACGAAAGAAGCAGCATGGCAGCATGATTCAGTCGATAGGAGAACTCATCACAGAGGTAGGCAGTTTCGAGCATCTCCTCAGAGAAACAGATGCGAGGAAGAATGCTTCCAGAGAAACGTACGTGCCAGGAAAACATCGTACCGTAGCGGCCCTGAACTACCAACCGGCCACGTACGACCCTTACTACCATCGTAACGCTGAAGAAGTGGTCCGGAATGATGAAGAGGACGAGGAGAATGATATAGCAGCCTACGAGTTAACCGGACAAAAGAATTCATCCCTGAAACAGTTGAAAATTTCCAAGGAGCCCGTTAAGCTCAAATCGATGGCCTTCACCAAACCGGAGTTCGCAACATATTCTTATGATGCCAACAAGGCCCATGAGATCCTTGACGAAATGATCGCTGCGAAGATGGTGAAGACTGATTTTGGACCTTTTCCGCGGCCAGAACAGTTGAAAGGGAAGAAATATTGCAAGTTCCATAATCTGTGGAATCACAATACCGCAGACTGTGTAAAGCTCAAAGACCAGATTCAGGTGTGGCTTAATAATGGTAGTTTGCAGGTAGAGGCTCCAGTTACAGCGGCGGCGCTATTCGACTTAGATCCCTTTCCAGACGTTGGGATCAACATGGTCAGTGTAGACTGGACCAAACAGCAGGGACGAAAACCCACTCTGGATTTGGGTTCGAATGAGCAAGGTGAGAAGTCCGCTGCGGATGAAACACCCAAGAAAGGAAAAGCTGAATCAACCAGTCAGGCCTCATCCGTGATCTTGTGCTCGCGATGTAAAGAAGAGTGTGGTATTCAAGTGCCGCACGAAGAGGTCAAGCAGATATTTCATTTTGGCTCCCTACCACCGATCAAGTGGGCTTCGTCATCGCGGAGCTATCAGCCTTCCAATCCAAGAGAAAGAGAGAAGACAGAATTACCACCATCCCCCAAGGATTCCAACTTATTCATGAAATTGAAAGCAGCCGTGAGCGGTCCGAAACAGGAGGAAAAGGCCAGGAGCGAGTGCAAGAATATTCTGACCAAGCCCTACATCCCACCTGCTTCAGCCAATACTATCAAGGAGGGCAAATGGTACACCAGGGAAAATGGGAAGGCAGTAGAGATTAGCTCGTCCAAAAAGAGGAAACTACAACGTAGGTTTGGGGAAGCCAAGCGCGCGCTAGAGGCTCTTGACCAGGGCCTGATCAAGCCTTCACAACTGGTCAAGTCGCCCGAGCAATACCAGAGAGAGATGGAGGCGTTGGCTGCTAAACCAGTGAGACCTCCCCGTAGCCTTAACAAACGAGCAGGTTCACTGACAGGGGCATCAAGGCCCAGTGTGTTTTGCAGGATTACTGAGAAGCGCTCACCTCCTCCTGCACAAATGGAGAGCTCGCCAACTCGGCGGCCACATGTCAAGCGCAGGCTATTCCGTGAGGAGCCAGTGGTCAAAGCTTCGGTCTTTGATAGATTGGGGGGCAAGGACAGGGCTGTCGACACCCTACAGTGGAGACCTAAGAAAGTCCAAAGCGTAGTCACCTCCGCCTCAGATGAGAGCATGAAACCGGAAACTCCTAAGCCGGCTGCTGTGGCACAAGAGCTTGAACATTGCGAGGTGAAAGGCCTCACAGAAGGATCGTTGGTAGATTGTTTGGCTAAGCAATTCCAAACCGATATCTCGGCCAAGGAATCTAAGCTTAACTTGGAAGATGACATAGAGGAGACAGAAACAACTGACGTTTCCTGCAATATGGTCTATGTGCTTCCCGCAAGATATGCGTTACCAGTCGCTGCTCAGGATTGTGTGGGGGCCGAAGAAGAGAGTGTACAGCCATTGCAGGTCACGTCAGCAGCCGCGACGCCTATAGAAGATGCGGTCCCTCAGAAAACGGAGGGGGCTCCAAACAAGGGGCCATTCATGAACTTCTCTAAGCCAACGCCAGCTATGGTCCAGCACATGCGACCACTGTACATTACGGCAGACGTCGGCGGTATCAAAGTTAGTAAAATCATGATTGATACCGGAGCCGCCGTTAATGTCGTCACTACCAGGACCATGCACCTGCTCGGGATCAAGAGGGAGAAAATCCAGTCCACGTCCCTCGCGCTCAAAAATTTCGCGGGTACTGTAACAAAAACCTTGGGATTATTGTTCTTACGTATTAAGGTAGGCCCAACAGAGGGGGTTTATGCCTTCTTCGTAACGGATTGCTATGCGGCATACAGTGCCATTTTGGGCAGAGACTGGATCCACAGGAGTTACTGCGTGCCCTCAACACTTCATCAAGAGCTGGTTATGTGGAATAGGGAGACAGATACAGCGGAGGTGATCAAAGCGGATCCTCGTCCATTCCCAGTCTCCGCAAATTATGTAGATGCCAGATACTATTTGGAGCCTATCACTCCATTACCAGTTAGTGGCATTGATGATAAAGGCCGCCCCACAGGGGTGACGGCCTCTGAACTGGCACAGTGCCCAAACTGTTAACTGATTTATGGATTACAACCTCTCGGCGGAGGGGATAGAATCCTTCCACTCGATATACGAACGGCTATCGTCATACATGGTGGAAAAAGAGGCTTATGATCGCATCGCGACCTTAGAGGTCGTTAATGAAGAACTTTCTGATCCAGAGCGCGAGGATGAAGTCAGTGTTCAACTCGCCCCAGCAGCGCTGGACGATACACCTCCTAAAGTCAGAGACCCTACTGAGAAGGTTAATCTGGGAACAGTGAACGAGCCTATGGAGGTGGCTATCAGCGCTTACTTAGAGCCTAGTGAGAAACAGAGATTCACTGAGTTGTTATTAGAATTTAGGGATTGCTTTGCGGAGAAGTACGAAGACATGCCCGACTTGTCACCAGATTTGGTTTGTCATCAACTACCAACTCTCCCTGACAAGAGGCCTGTGAAGCAAGAGCCTCGACGAATGAATTCAGAAACCCAGGTTCTCGTCAAGGAGGAGGTAGAGAAAATGCATAAGTCAGGCATTATCAGGGTCGCCAAATACAATCAGTGGCTATCTAATATAGTACCCGTCCGGAAAAAGAACGGCAAGATGAGAGTCTGCGTAGATTACAGAGACTTGAACCTTGCTACACCTAAAGATGTTTACCCCATACCGGTCGCGGATATGTTGGTAGATGCTGTGGCAGGACATGAGTTGATATCCTTCATGGATGGCACTACAGGATATCACCAGATTCCGGTCGCTGAAGAAGACAGGCACAAGACCGCATTCCGGTGCCCCGGATTCGTGGGGGTTTTTGAATATGTGGTCATGCCATTTGGCCTAAAGAACGCTGGTGCGACGTATCAGAGAGCCATGAATTTGATCTTCCACGACATACTGGGGAAGATTTTAGAGGTGTATATAGATGACGTAGTGGTCAAGTCTCAGAAAAAAAGGGGACCATCTCATGGATCTCCGGAAAGTATTCGAGCGCATGCGACGCCATAAACTCAAGCTGAACCCGGCTAAATGCGTGTCTGGGGTCCAGGCAGGAGATTTCCTGGGATTCATAGTTCATCAGCCAGGAATAGAGGTCCCTGAAGACAAGGCGAGCGTAGTTATCAATGCACCTCCCCCGCGAACGAAGAAGGAATTACAGCATCTGTTGGGTAAGATCAATTTCCTGAGACGTTTTATCTCTAACTCTGCAGGTAAAATCCAACCCTTCACACCATTGTTGAGGTTACAAGGGCAGAATGAGTTTGTGTGGGAGTCTAAACACCAAGAGGCTTTCAATAGAATCAAGGCCTACTTGGCAAGCCCGCCAGTGCTGGTTCCACCCAGAGCCGGGATTCCACTAAAGTTATACATTTCAGCAGCTGAGGCTTCCATTGGCAGCCTGCTCGCTCAGGATGATGAAGGAGGTATCAAACATGCTATATTTTACCTCAGCCGGACATTGACAGATTGTGAAATAAGGTACACCCCTATGGAGAAGCTGTGCCTAACTCTGTACTTTTCAGCCTGCAAGTTGCGACACTACATGTTATCCTTTACTACCAGCATCATCGCTCAAACTGATTTGGTCAAATACATGTTGTCGCGGCCTATTTTGAGAGGCCGCATTGGCAAGTGGGTACTAGCTCTCTCAAAGTTTTCACTCCAATACGTCCCTCAGAAAGCTGTCAAGGGGCAGGCCATTGCGGATTTTCTTGCGCATCATCCTACGCTAGAGATACCCACCCTGAAGGAATTAGAGATAGCGTCCGCCGATATGACCCGGCCAGATTTGGCGCACATCCCGGAGTATGCCATCTGGTACCAAGCCACAGTCACCTTGTAGCCCTGGGTATTGTTCTTTGATGGCTCAAGAACGGACACATTGGCCGGAGCAGGGATTGTTCTGGAAAACCCAACCGGCGACCGTTTCTCTTACTCTTTCCAATTAGAGTTCAAATGCACAAACAACCAGGCCGGATATGAAGCTCTTATTATTGGACTCGAAGTCTTATTGGAAATGGGCGTGAGGGACGTTCAGATTCGCGGCGATTCTCAGCTCGTTATAAACCAGCTCCAGGAGAAATATCGATGCTTAAGTTGGTTGCTTGTACCATATCTAAACCGCGCCATTGAGCTTCTAGCTGGATCAATTTGATGCCATCAATTTGGAGTATATCCCTCGCGAGCGCAATTTTGCAGCCAATGAGCTCGCTCAGCTGGCCACAGGCGTTACGTTGAAATATGGAGTTCGCGAGCGTATTCTGAAAGTTGAGCGTCGCACATTACCTTCCTGGTTCGCATGGCCTGATCCACCAGATGATCCAGTGATCGCGGTGCTAGAACCTATCGATGTGGATTGGCGAATCCCGTTGGTTGAATACCTCAAGCAACCAGACCCCACCGCTGACAGGAAGATTCGTTTTCTCGCTCTCAACTACTTCCTGAGAGGTGATGAGTTGCGACGACGTGGGGAAGATGGTATAAACTTTCGGTGTGTCTATGGCCGCGAAGCAAAACGATTAATGCGTGAAGTACACATAGGAATATGTGGGGCCCATCAAGCGGGACCTAAGATGCGATGGCTTTTGAGGCGACATGGTTATTATTGGCCCGGCATTTTAAAGGATTGTATTGCATTCGCCAAAGGCTGTGAAGATTGTCAAGCACACGGTCCAGTCCAGCATATTCCTACCATTCCTTTGCAGCCTATTATCAAGCCTTGGCCTGCGCGAGGCTGGGCATTGGACTTGATTGGGATGATCCATCCCCACTCGTCTCTCCACCACAAGTTCATCATCGTCGCCACTGACTACTTCACAAAATGGGTCGAGGCAGAGCCTTTGAAGGAGGCCTCCGGCGCCACCATTCGCCAGTTTATTTTTCGTAACATTTTATGTAGGTTTGGTATCCCCGAGGTGCTTGTTTCGGACCGGGGGGCAGCGTTCATGGGAGGCCCCGTCGAGGAGCTTGTCAATGATTTTGGCATCCAGTTCATCCACAACACTCCGTATTACGCTCAGTCCAATGGACAAGCGGAGGCTAGCAACAAGACGATAATTACCTTACTAAAGAAGATGCTGGTAGAGAACCCTCGACAATGGCATGACACTTTGTATGAGACACTTTGGGCTTATCGCACCTCAAAGCGAAATCCCATCGCGACGACGCCATATGCACTCATGTTTGGTCATGATGCGGTATTGCCGTTAGAAATTAACGTTCATTCCTTACGGTGCAAGAGCAGCATCATTTGATCGGTGAAGATTACGTCCAGGCAATGTGGCAGGAACACGAAGACTTAAGCGAGCACCGCTTAGCGGCTTTGGACAATTTGGTAATGGAAAAACAGCGTATCGCCCGCGCCTATGATAAGAGGACTCGTGGTCGCAGTTACAAAGAAGGAGACCTCGTTTGGAAGGCCGTTCTACCCCTTGGCGAAAAGTTAACAGGCCGCGGGAAATGGACTCCGCGATGGGAGGGACCCTTTGTCGTCCACCGGATCTTGGAGCGGGGGGCTTTTCACCTCCGGGGCGTCGATGGCGACATCCATTAACGGGGGTTTCTTGAAGAAATACTATCCTAGTGTTTGGGAGTTCAAAGATCCCCCTGATCAATATCCTGCCCAGACCGGGGGCCAACCATAATCTTCATCGACTCGCACCCATTCTCTATACTCTTCAGGCCTTTTTCTTGTGGCCTGCAATTCATGTCTTTGCTTCCCCGATGAACATTGGGGGGCAACTCAATATCTATTCAAGCCTTTGTTTGGGGCCCGATTCTCTTGTATAGCCTATACAAGAGGCTTTATTATTATATCCAAATTTTACGAAGTTTACTTTATTTTCTTTGACAAAGTGTGTTAAGAATAGCATAAGGGCCTATACAAGAGGCTTTATTTTCAAGCTAACAATCTTTCGCAAATTTTTGCTCAAGGCGAAAATTTCATTCATAAAGTGGCTTTGCGGCCAAAAGCAAGCATACAACAAAACAGACCAATACAATTACACTTGCAATTATAAGGCCAAATGTGGCTTTGAAGCAACATAAAGCTTAAAAGTGACTGGATCTGGTTGCGGGGAGAAGGATCTGGGCGCTACCGCTGGCATTCTTCCTCTCTTCACTCAGATCCTCCTCTGATCTGAGTCTCCATTGCTGTCATCGGTACCGGAGGAAGAGGGAAGGAAATAATCCATCATACCCCTTCCTTGTGACTTTCCTCCGGGTTGGAGATGGTATCCAGAGCGAGCGCGACTCACAACCACATCTACCTCGTGGGGAAAAACAGAAGCCTCGTAGCAGGGCCCCGGAGGTAGACCACGGAAGAAGAACAGTCGGCCTCAAAGTGGCCTTCCGCCTTTGAGGACAATCGGAGGAGACGGACTCCTCAAAATCTGGTTCCACCGCGTTAGGAGCGCGGCATGTTCTTCTGTTTAACTGAGACTAGCAAGTTCATCCAGATTTTCAGAAACCAAAGACATGTCGCCGGACCTGAGATTAGGCCATGAGGCCTACCCAGGTCTTGAGATTAAGCCATGAAGCCTATAAATTTGTGGCTAAGGGAGAAATCGTGGGAGGAAGATTTTAGAAACTGAAGAAAGAGCAGCAGGGCCTGCGAGTTTATCTCTGGAGAAGACATGATTGCTTGGTTGCTTATTTTCTGAATGCAGGTATTTATAGTGCCGGTCGTAGGAATCCCAGACACGCGATAGGCAGTTGAGGTACTTTCAACGCCATCAATGAGGGAATCAATGGAGTTAAATGCTAGAATCTCATAAATGAAAGGAATTGAAAACGCGTGGGAAGCGGGGCAGTCTTCAAGGAGATAACCACCCAAATTGGGGTTATCTTTTCAACAGTTTCGATGTTAGTAACTACTGGAATTTAAATAGTATTTGGGCCAAGCAAAGTGGGCTAAATATTAAATATTAATTATAATGTCGTTCATACAAAGCAAAATGGGCCTCACGTGAGAGGCCTAAAGTTTTCGGCCCGCAGGGGTCAGGCGAAGTAAGTGTTCATCCAAACGAAAACTAGCGTCGGCAGTAGCTCGCTCCGCTTGTCGGAGTGCTTCGCGGGCTTGAGTCAAGGTCTGAGACATTGCTTCGAAGGCTGTTAGGGGTTGTTCTAGCTGAGGTTCCTCTTGCTCAAGCTGGGCCGTCACCGCGGTCAACTGGGCCTTGGCTTCGGTCAATTGGGCCTGAAGCTCTTGGATGTGAGTCCGAAGGTGATTCTGCGTAATTCCCAGGTCCCTGACAAGGATAGCTCTATCGCCCAAGAAGTCGCGAGATGTCTCTGTCTGTTACGCAAGGCCTCGATAGTGAGCCTGAACCTGCCTAGCTTACTCGGTCGCGGTTGTTCTTTCATTAATCCGATCGGGAAGATTTTGTAATAGCTCATATATCTCGGTGAACTAGGCCTCGGTGATGGTTCGTTCACGGCGAAGAACCATCAAATATTCCTGAGCTCTGGCACGCGCGCCTGGCAATAAAATGTCAGGACCCAGAAGTCGCTGTAGCCCATCCCTCGCTTCATCTATAACTCCTGGAGGAGTCACTTCGAGTACGCGAACCAACCTCTCCAGCCTGGTAGGAGGCTCGAGCGGGGGAGCATTGGCATCAGCGTCAGCAGCAGCTGCAGCAAGGGCTTCTTGAGGCTCGATGATGGGGGTCGCGGCTGGCTCCGGTTCCACATTTGCCCCAGCTCCTACTTCAAGGGCGTGGGGGGCAGGCTCTTGAGCCACCATATCCTCACCAACTGGTTCGGCAGGATCAGCAACGGCTACTTCCTCAGCAGGAACAGTATTCTGCAGTTAAGAAAAATTATTAATGCATAAAGGCAAACAAGAATTAAGGCATTGGCTGTGGAACGGGTGTACCTCTGCGACCGAAAGCTCGTCTGGAATTGCCATCGGTGCAGGCGCTTGGACCTCCTCATCGGGAATAGGATCAAGCGCTACCTGTGCTAAAGGTTGTGCAGCGATGGGCTCCTCAGATGGTGCGTCTGAAGGGGTTATCCTTTCTTTCGGCTCGAGCGAGCTGTCGTCTATGACCTGCACAATCGGACCCAAATGCACATCGCTCGCGGTGCTGGCAGGAGGTGGGAGATTACTAGGATCCGTAGGTGTTTGAGCCTGCGAAACAGATGTTCCTTGATCAGCAGCCGAAGAGCCTTCCCCAGTAGGTCCAGAGGATCGATGACGAACCTGTGAGTGAAACGGTTATAGGAGTTGGGCTAAAGATAGATAATTTCTAGTGTGAGTTCCCTATCTCTTACCAATCGGTCAGCAAGTAGTTCATCCTCTTCCCATGGGTCAGTGTGAAGGTCTGAGCGGCTGCGCTTGCGAGCCAAAGCAGCTGCGATCTGCCAAAATTGAGAGGTTAGGACTTAACTCGCGAGAAGGCATAATCTTAAGGGTAGAGGATTCTTACGGCTTGCGGATTATCGTCATCAGAGGAAGAGTCTTCAGCTTCAGGTTCTGAGATCACCGCTTTCTGTTTTCCAGATTGGCCGGCGGCCGAGGAAGCGCTGATTGCGCGGCCGCCAGAGCGTGGCGCACCCCCCTGATACAACGAAGGATGAGTGATTGGAAAGCAGTAGAGGAAGATACAGAAGGTAGGATTAAGATACTCACCTCCGGGGGGGTTCGCGAATCACGATACCAGTTTGGGCCGAGCGAGGAGCTCGTACTGGTGGTATGTTCGGAAGAGGTTGGGATCGTACAGCATCCTCGGAGGAGCGAGCGAGCATCTCAACATCGGCAGGATAGGGGTTTCTCAGCTCTCCGAAGAGTGTGGCGAAGAGTTCGTCGTCCTGTTGAGTCCAGCTATTGACGGAGACCTCTTCCCACCAGGTCTCGTATCCTTCTTCAGTTCTGTCCACAGCGTCGATAGTCTGAGCCCAGTCAGGAAGATCCACCAGCGCGAGCATACTCTGTACCGGCACGGGCCCAGAAGGGGGCCCAAATCTGCGCCAAGAAGTGTTGTAGTTCCAAGCGTCGTATAGAGGGAATGGCACCAATTGGACAAGGCCGAACTTGCGGGCAAAGTGGTTGGGGGCATAAAGCTCGTAGCTGAGTTCCTCGGCGGCGATCTTGATGTCTGAGCAGGAAATCGCACTGTGAAAAGCCAAGTGAGCGTGGTCGGTGTAGCGAGGATCGCCAGGAAGAAAACCATATTCGAGTAAAGAGGGGAACCTTCTATCCAAAATTGTGTCGCAGTATGGCATTTCGTCCATGAGGAACAGGTAAGAAAAACACTCGGAGTAAGGGGGGATGAGTACCTTTCCTCGCGGCTAAACCATTGACCTAAGAGTTGGTCGGCCGGTGGGAGTAGCGGGATGTCAGCACGGCGGAAGAATGGAAAGTAAGTTTGGATCCAGAAGTCCAAAATCCAAAAGGGGTCGGACATGTTAGTTTCAAATGGATGCATTGTCGCTTGATATAACTTGCGGTAAAGGGCTCCTAGCACCGGTTGTCCAAGCCCGACATTGCGGCCGTTGTAGAGGGTCGTCGCTAGGAGAGTCCAAGTACCAGTGGGCTTTCAAGAAGAGGTGCAGAATACGAACTTACAGAGCCAATATTCCAAAAAAGCGATTCCGCCGGTCGCATTGTGTTCCCGGATGTAATACGCCAACCATCGCGGGTAGGAGCTGCTATGGGCGCTGCGACCGTGCTGGGCCATGGTCGAGGTAAAGTTGACAGAATCGAATTGACCATGCACATAGGGTTCGCCATCGATGGGCAGGCCAGTGATGGCGAGGATATCCAACAGAGTAATACTCATTTGACCAAATCTAAAGTCAAACGTGTTGTTGGCGGTATTCCAGAAACAAAGAAAAGCAGCGAGCGGCGAGCGATTACCACCGCGAGGAAGATTGAAACACAGATCGATAATATGCGCGATACCTGCTGCGTTCCAGCTAGCCAGGTCCCGCGTCCGTGTTTCGCGATACCAAGAAGTCTCCGCTGCACTAATAGAGGATGGCCAATGCCCTATTTTGGCTCGATGGTTTTTGGCACCCCAGCTACTGAAATCTCCAGGAGTCCTTCGGAGGATTGGAATAGGCCGACGGACTGGTAGGCCGTATAGGGCGATAGCGTCGGCTGGGATAGCATCTTGTGGCGCTGGGCCCAATCCGGTTTGATGGTCGGAGAATCGGAGGAGCAAGGGTCGGTGGATAGAAGTTTGAAGATGAATGCGGACACTGATGTTGATGCCCCAAGTTTGAGCAGCCTTTTCGTTTAACTCTTCCTCTTGATAGATGATTATTTTCTTTGGGGGAGCCATTTCTGGGTTTCTGAGAAGGAGATATTGGAGGAAATGGGTTTTTTCTGGGTTTAAGAGATTGGAAGAGTTTCTGATGTGACAGGTCTTGCGGCTGTGGGTTTAAATAAGGAATTTTGTGAGGGAAACGATACGACAAAAAGCGTTTCGCAGACGAAAGGACGCGACCTTCATTAATAGCATCATTTCGAGCGACCGGTGAGTCGTTCTAGTCCCCTTCAATCAGTTGCATTTTCGCGGGCCTGATTTCGGGGCCTGGGGGGCAATGTTTGAGCCCAAAAGTATTTTTGGTAGGATCCTTTGGTGGGTTCAGGCCAGTGGGCCGATACTTGCGGCCCAAAAATAAAGCTGCTCGGGTTTGGGGTATAGCTTCACCCATTCCGTGACTCATAAGGAAACGAATCCTTCTTGAGATTGAGTAGCAAAGATTGAATAGGAAGCTTCAATTGATGATCCTTCTAAGGCAAGGAGTATTCGAAACCCTAAGGTATAAATACAGGGTTAAGCGGCGGAATCAAGCACCTTTTTCAAATCAACGAATCCCAGCGATTACAAAGCCTCCCCGGAGCAAACCTTCAACCTCGTTGAAACCCGGTGACCGCCCGCCAGTCCTAGTCTCCTCGCGAGCCAACTGTCAGCATCACCAGATCAACCCGGCGACCGTGCTTCCAGTCCTAGTCTCCTCGCGAGCCGACTGCTAATGTAACTGCCACCGATACAACCAGCAAAGCAAGGGTAACGCCCTCGCAACCCTGCGAAGCTAAAGATACGCTTTAGCAAACCCCGTGCTTTCTCAGAACTTCCCAGTGATTGCTCTGCTCAACCTACAACGTTGAGTATCGATTTTGGTGACCGAAGAGATCACACCCAAAGTCCTTACCCGTAAGGCAAAAGTCCTTTCCCGAAAGGCAAGAGAAGAACCCTGTGACGAGGTTGGTGCTCTCCTCGTCCACAACCCTTAAAGAAGAAGTCAGGTCAAGGGACTACTCCGACGACTGCACCCCACGGTGCTGGCACTCCTACGCAATCACTAGCTCAAAAAGAGACAGTTTGCACACCAACTGGTTTTGGAGCCAAACAACGACATTAGAGGCGCTTACTCCATCACGGAGACACCTATCAGTTTAGGTTTAGGCCTCGTCTGATTCCTTTCACCGCAACATTATTCTTTTGCATATTTCAATGGTCTGGGAAAGTGGAATATTTCAATACGTACGACCAAAAAAGAGATGATTGTAAATCGTGCATTTGCAATCTAAGAGAAATCGGCCCTTGTTTGCAGGGTGGGGACTGTTATTTGTGGCATGGTTCATAATTGAATGGGTTATCTCCGGATCAACCTAATATTGACAATCTTAGTTTATCATATGTGATTTGTATTAATACATTCTCCTAAATAAATTTTCTTTTGTTATAGAGAAACTGAAAATTGAGAGGAATTTGATGTGTATTCTCATTGATAATATGGGTCTCTTTATATAGAGGATTACAATGCATATAATCTCAATCATACAAGGAAAGTAATCGTACATTGAATAGGAATCTAGATCCTTCTAATTTAACCCTATTACCACTAGGGCAAGTAACCTAGAGGTTAGGCCAAACACAAATTATGGTTTACTTGAACACTCCCCTTTGTATTGCCCAAACGCGGTGCTTCTCTCGTTGCCTCATTAAAAACCTTGTCGAGTAACAAAAACCCAGTGGGACAAAAATAACCTCGATCGAAGGGGAAAAATAGCACAACACACCCTTCACGATTCGAGATGAACATGTAGACATCTCCCCCTGATGTTTACCCCTCCACTTGATGACTATGATCATGGGAGATCAGATAATTTCCGCAAGCCAATTCTTGCCACATGTTTCTCGAACGTGGATTTGGGCAATGACTTAGTAAACAAGTCTACCACATTGTCCTTAGATCAAATCTGGTTCACCTTGATCTTGAGGAGTTTCTGTTATTGCTGATTGTAGAAGAATTTGGGCGATATATGCTTGGTGTTGTAGCCTTTGATGTAGCCGTGCTTCATTTTTTCAATGCAAGCAGCATTATCCTCATAAATGCTTGTTGGCTCATTTGTGGTAGACTTCAGACCACAATTGCTTCGAACAAGCGTAACTATGGACCTAAGCCATATACATTCACGAACTGCTTCATGAAAAGCAATAATCTCTGTATGATTCTAAGAGGTAGCGAATAAGGTTTGCTTTGTAGATCTCCAAGATATCGCGGTCTTTCCCATGGTGAAAACATAACCATTTTGGGAGCGACCTTTGTGTGGGTCAGAGAAGTACCCAGAGTCAGCAAAACCTTCCAAAACACTTATATCGTTTTGGGATGGTGAGAGGGAACGCAGTCCACCATATGTGGCGTCCCTGACACTAGCTGGGTCTGAATCCATCTTCTCTCTGTAGGGATAGAACAAACCCATATCAATCGTACCACTTAGGTATCGAAAGATATCTCTAACACCAGTCCAATGGCGTCGTGTTGGCACACAGCTATATCTAGCTAGCAAGTTCACATCGAATGAGATATCCGGTCTTGTGCATTGTGCTAAGTACAATAATGAGCCTATTGCACTTAGGTAGGGCACTTCTGCCTCTAGCACTTCTTCATCGTCATCTTTTGGACGGAATGGATCCTTCAATGGATCAAGACTACGGACGACCATTGGGGTGCTTGAAGGCTTAATCTTGTCAATGTTGAAACGCCTAAGCATCTTTTGGGTATAAGCTGATTGATGAATCAGGATACCATCTCTATGGTGCTCAAGTTCTAAACCGAGGCAAAACCGTGTTTTCCCAAGATCTTTCATCTCAAACTCGGATTTCAAGTGTTCAGCCTTTTCCCTTAACTCTTTAAGGGTGCCAATTATGTTCATGTCATCGACATAAACCGCTACTATTGCAAATCCATAACTTGTCCTTTTTATGAACACACATGGGCATTGTTCATTGTTGACATATCCCTTTCCAATCAAGTAGTCACTTAGACGATTATACCACATCCGTTCGGATTGTTTCAATCCATATAGTGAGTGTTTCAATCTAATCGCAAATACGCTCCGTGGTTTAGAGCCACTTGATTTGAGTAACTGAAGTCCATCTGGGACCTTCATGTATATTTCTGCATCTAGATCCCTATATAGATACGCTGTAACCACATCCATTAGCTGCATGTTCAGTTTTTCAGAAACTACCAAAACTGACAAGGTAGCGGAATGTAATAACGTCCATTATGAGAGAATAGGTCTCCTCATAGTTAATTCCAGGGCGTTGTGAGAAGTCTTGCTCCACAAGGAGAGTTTTGTACCTTACAATCTCATTTTTCTCATTACGCTTTCTAACGAATACCCATTTGTGACCAACTGGTTTGGTGTTGGGCGATATTGGTACAACATTGCCAAATACCTTTCTTTTCACTAGAGAATCAAGTTCTGCCTGGATCGCATCTTTCCATTTTGGCCAGTCAGCTCTACGTTGGCATTCATCAACGGAGAGTGGTTCGATATCATCAGTCTCAATAATCTCATGTGCCACTGAATACGCTAATACATCATCAATGATGATGGATTTTCTTTCCCACGTCCCATGTACACTAGTGTAATTTTCAGAGATCTCTACGTTCTCAGGAATAGGTTCTGACATTGAGGCGTCCCCCAATGATGTCTCTTGGACATAACCATAATCCGGAACATTCTCATGGAAAGGATTTTGAGTATCGATGATCAAAGGTTTTGTTTGTGCCTCATTCGCTCTCTTTCTAGGGCGAGTATCCTTCTAACCAATTGGTCTACTGCGCTTCCTTGCAAGACCTGCGGCCATAGACGCCACATCATTGCCATCCTGGGCAATGGTGCCATCTCCTGGTGTGACAGGAGTAGCGTTATGTCCATTATTCGGGACATTAATCCTTCCAGGCACGTTTGCAGCAGGTATGTGTGATCTCGTCACTTTGGCAACATCAGAAAACGCATCGGGCAGAGTGTCTGCTACGTTCTGGAGCTCGATTATTCTTCGCACTTCAAGTTCGGAATGTGCTGTATGGGGATCGAGATGAGACATAGTGGCCACAGACCACGAAAATTCCTGTCATTCCTGTTGAACATATGTGTTCTTATCTCCCCTTAACGATGGGAAGACTGTCTCATCAAAGTGATAATCTGCAAATCTAGCGGTAAAGAGATCGCCTTTCAAGGGTTCAAGATAGCGGATGGTGGTTAGAGATTCATATCCAACGTAAATGCCTATTCGTCATTGTGGACCCATCTTTGTACGTTGTGGTGGCGTAATAGGCACATAAATGGCACACCCAAAAATGCGTAAGTGCGAGATATCAGGCTCATACCCAGTCACTAGCTGTAATGCAGAGTAAAATTGGGTTGCAGTGGGTCGTAGACGCATTAGCGTTGCTACATGCAATATTGCATATCTCCAAGCAGAAACAGGGAGATTAGTGCGCATAACCAATGTCCGCGCTATCATCTGTAGTCGTTTGATAGCAGCTTCTGCGAGACCATTTTGGGTATGAACATGGGGAACTAGATTCTCTACATCAATCCCCAGTGACATGCAATAGTCATCGAACGTTTTAAATGTAAACTCCCCAGCATTATCAAGTCGAATTGACTTAATAGGATGATCAGGGTAGTGAGCCTGTAGACGGATAATCTGGGCGAGGTGTTTAGCATAAGCAGCATTTTGAGTGGACAATAGCGCGATATGTGACCAGCGTGTCGACGCATCAACCAATACCATAAAGTATTTAAAAGGTCCGCTTGATGGTTGAATTGGTCCACAGATATCCCCTTGGATTCTCAGTAAGAACGGAATGAGTATTTTAGGATCCTTTGCGTAGAACTGTCTCGGTCCTAATTTCCTGAAGGAACAGGCTTTGCAAAATGAGCGAGGGGTGCTAGAAGCAACCAATAAGGATTTTGGTTGGGCCTGCGCGTCTGTAGCGCTATTAGAAGCAAAATGTGTGACTGCATCTCCCGTCATGGCATTAGAGCCATGGAAATTGGTGTGTGTGGCGTCATGGCCACTAGAAGAGGCAACCATGGCGTCATGCTCATGGTTGGTACCATTGATGGTGTCATCACATGGGACTTGGGCGACCCTGTGGAGCCCCAAGACGGCTGCAGCGCCAGATGCTGCAATTGTTACGGTCTTGCTAAGTCCAGGAATCAATGTTCGATTCTTGCTTCTTCTCACTTTGAAGAATGGATGTCCGTGTGAAGTCTTTAGTATACGGAGCATCATATCACGACCAGGGTGTCCTAGTTGGTCATGCCAAAGCCAATATGTGTCTGAATCTAAGAGATCTTCTCTTATCACATTATTGGATTCAATTGGTCGAATTGTAGTGACATAAAGTCCACTAGATTGACACATAAGCTTCTCTAAGATGCGCTTTCGTCTTCAATCATTAGAGGTAATGCAAAGGAACTCTTTTCCGTTCACATTATGCGTTTCCACATGGAATCCGTTGGCTCTTATATCTTTAAAGCTCAATTAAGGTACGATTTGCTTTAGAAGTGTAGAGAGCTTCAGTGACTTTAATCAAGGTGCCATTTGGCAATAGGAATTGGGTCATTCCATGTCCTTGAACTAAACCTGATCGCCTAGATATCATAGTCACAGAGGAATATGTAGGCAACATCTCTAAGAATAATTGCCTATGTCGTAGAATGGTGTGCGTAGTCGCACTATCCGCAAGACATTGTAGTTCATCCATTCCTAAAACAAAAGCTCATAATTAAAAGGGAGTCATAAAGAAAAGCACTCAACTTTTATTAATAAGCCAAACGGAATTACATCATCGTGTTTTTAACCAAAAAGAATCTAATCCAATAAACTAGCTAATGCAAAACAATGGTAGTCGTCTAACTCGCTTTGGTAATTTCAATGTAAATGTGACCATGTGAGCAGAGAGATGTCAGTGGAGCAAAGCTCACTTAAGTACCACTTATCTCAAAACCTTCCTAGACATCACACTTACATTGAGTACGCCTCACTGAAGAAAGACTAATACCATTAGCATCTACTATAATAATATGGCAATTGCCTACTTCTCTTGGAAAATAAAAAGACTTAATCAAAATCGCCAATTTCTGGGTCTTGATCATTGTAGTCTTCCACCCTTAGATCGAGATCGCCATCTTGATCTTCTTGTTCCATGAAGTTTGCTTTCCTTGCTTCACGATACGTCTTGTATGCGTTTGCAACTTGCTGGGATGCTTTACATGCTTTTGCTCAATGTCCAGTTGATCTACATCTGAGACAAGCATCATTATGGTCAGGTTCCCTTGATCGATGAGCTCTAGGAGCGTTTTGAGGATGGTTATTGCCTTTGGTAGCGTTATCACCATAACCAGAGGCTTGGCCTTTCTCTCTCTTCACACATTTACCTCCACGGTTCCGTGCACGCCTATCTTGGCCGTTTCCATCCTCTTTAGGGCGAGAATTTGGACCAGAACGTCCAGAATTATCCCTATTCTTAGGGTTTCGTTCCTTGCGTCCTCCCTTGGAGACGCGACTATAATTAGACTCCTGAATTGACTTGGTTCCCATGGGTCTAGAGTTATAGTTCTTCACAAATATGTTGTCATGCTTTTCAGCTAAGTTCATAGCACCAATTAGCTCATGAAATCTTGTGATGCATCTAGCATTGACATCAATTCGATAGTTTTTTGCTATCATCAATGCAGAGATGGGGAAGGTGGAGAGAGTCTTCTCGATCAACATCGTATCAGTGATTTTCTATCCACAGAATTCCATCATAAACTTGATACGAAGTGCTTCTGAATTGTAGTCAAGTACAGATAGAAGCAGAGGCTATGTCATCTCACTTCTAAGTCTGGAAGCAGGGAATCACGGACGTTGCCAAAACGCTGCTCGAGTTCTACCCATAGTTTTCTTGGGTCTTCCTCATTGAGATACTCATTTTGGAGCGCGTCATTCATGTGCCTTGTCATGAGAATGATGGTTTTTGCTTTATTCGCCTCTCTCTTAGCTCTATTTGCTTCAAAAGTAGTAGCTTCTTGAGGAGTAAGCACGTCCTGACTTGGCTCTTGGATCGTATTCAGGATCCCATCAACCTTAAGATGTTGGCGTACATCATGGACCCACTTGTGGTATCCTGCGCCTGTTGTCTCTAGTGGAGCGAAGCTCAACTTGTTCAGGTTACTCGTCCTGAAAAACAACAAGAAAATAGGGTTAGTTTCGGAGTGAAGAAGGCTACCACTAAAAATTATAAAATTTCTGAGCGTAGTTGCTTCCAAGAAATTAGGGGTTTTCTGAGCGTAGTCGCTTCCAAGAAAATCCGATTCCAAGAGGGGTTTTGGATTAGATCGAAACAATGATGTATATGGTCGATCGTTTTTCTTCTCAACAAACTTTAAGTTTGAAGGACTCTACAAGCTCCAAGCTTGGAGTGAGCACGAACCCCCACAGTTCGGCTATGGTCTCCCCTATGAAGAAGAAAGGGAGAAGAAGGGATGTTGGAAGTCCCCGAGAAAAAGAAGAGGAAACTAATAAAAACTTCAAAAACGGGAACTTTTAGAAAAGTTTACCTTGAAAAATTGCTGGAAATCTTGACCGAAAAAGTCGACAGGAAAAATGTCATTGGAAAATGATCGGAAAAGTCTCCAGAAAAAGGTTGACCGAAGGGTTGACTAATGTTGACCGAGGTGCTGACGTGGGAGGCTGACTGAGAGCTTGCGTGTAAGTAGGCTGAGGGGTTGGGCTTCAGGCCTTCAGTGCTTCTGGGCCGAGGACTGGTTCTAGGCTGTGGGTTGCATCTCAGTTTCTGGGCCTAGGGCTGCGTCTGCTGGGTTGACTTTTCTTCAGGTGACCGGTTCAGGTATCTCGAGGCCGGTTCCGATGATGATTTTTTGGTACCGGTAACTTGGGATTAGGTTAAAGCTTCTGGTGGAGTATGGCAGCAGTTGGCGGGTAGAAAAGCTTCGAACCGAGAAGAAAGTTTTCTCGGATTTCCGTGGGCCGGTTCAGGTATTTGTCGGCCGGTTCTGGAAGCGGCACCGCTGTTTCTGGCTTTCTGGAACTTGGATCTTCAAGGTAGGTGGTGGTGGTATCTGGAATTTGAAGGCTACGAATTTAGGGATTCAGGGTTAGGGCGTCGTGCTGATAACGTGTTGTAGAGAAACTGAAAATTGAGAGGAATTTGCTGTGTAATCTCATTGATAATAGGGGCCTCTTTATATAGAGGATTACAATGCATAGAATCTCAATTGTACATTTAAGAGGAATCTAGATCCTTCTAATTTAACCCTATTACCACTAGGGCAAGTAACCTAGAATTTAGGCCAAACACAAATTAGGGTTTACTTGAACATCTTTCTGATTTTTTTTTTTTTTTTTGCAAAGGAAAATTCTCTTTCTGATTAGCAATCAAATAATTGAATCATTATCTGTTTTGCTCCAGCTGTAGTGCATACCAATCAAAAAACAAAAAAAGGGATTCTGCTACTCTTGGGATTCGAACCTAGCCACAGCATGCATTAGCCCAACACGTTGTCCACTGTGCCATTATGGCAAGCTAAAATTTATTAACACCATTTAATATTAATACTGCCAGAAGCAGATTCAACTCCATATAATTGGTGATTGATCAATTGATTCAATTCATGTTTTGGTTTTGATTGACATTTATCCAAAACAATTATCGTAATAATTTCACAATGTATCCTTTATTACTACATTTTAATATTACGCGAATTATAGGCTTAATTTTTTGTTACACAAATTTGAATTATTCCATTATAATTCTTTATGCTAGAAGCATTATGGGCTAAATTATTACACTATTATTACATAAACATTATGTCAGAAGCGTTTGCCCAATTTATTTATATGAAATGCCAGAAGCATTAATGAGATTTGAACCTATTTCCTTAGGCACATAAACACTGCATTAATTTATTTATGTTACGATTTAATAACATATCAAGCCCAAATCAAGCCCAAAGTCACAACAACAAATTCGAGCCAGAAGCTCAGGCCCAAGTTGCAAGGCTAGAACAGAAGCTCACCACATGTTGCCATAACAAAAGTTATGAATCTTCTCAAACTAGGCTCATCCAGTTGGATGCGATGTCTAGGCAAGGTTCAGATGAGGCCGTGTACTTAAGTGAGCCTCGCTCCACCTAGACTTCATCCTTCCTTACCTGGTTGTATTCAATTTGAGTTACCTAAAGAGTTGAGTAATAACTTTTTAATTGGCAGACCATCCTGAGCCCAGCAGGCCCACTCTCCCTCCGCGAGACCTAGCAGTCCAGCAGGTCTCACACATCATTTGACTTACCCATGAAAGCCTGGGTCACAAGCCCACAAACCAAGCCCGATAGGCTTCACTATCAAGCCCACTCCTTCTATGGTACAACAGAATCAAAATAAAAGGAAAAATAATTTCATATTGTAAATAGATTCACCATATCTAATATGTGTAATTAATTGCCAGAAGCATTAATTCACATAATTGTGTGATAATTAATATGTTATTTTACTAGCATGCAATTAATATCTCAATTGATTTGTGATTTACATTTATCCAATTTGTGAGATATTATGGTAATTTGCCCTATTCAATATTATTGTGTTACTTGTCTAAATTTTCGCACTAGAGAATATATGTGTAGAAAATGCAGGTACCCAATAAACTAGAAGTTCATAAATGAACCAACAGTTCATACATAAATCGAACTTGTAGTTTCGATAATGCCATTTAAGAAACTTGAAGTTTCCTTCATAAATTCACCACACATGATAAAACCAGTAGATTTTACATGTTTAATCTGATTTTTCATACCATGTTATAGAACCTGAAGTTCTCATTACTTGCTTATGGATGATATTACCCAAAGCACTAATATAATTTGTTCATTTCCTGTAAGAAATGTCAAATCTCAACATGTTTGACTTTGTTGCTTTGGAGGTTTCCGGAAGAAACTATCTAAAGTGGACTCAAATGTGAAAATTCATCTGACTACAAAGAAGATAAGATCAACAATTAATACTGACAATGTCGTCACTGAGGCTTTTAAGGTGAGTGCCATAATTTTCATAAAGAAACATATGGAGAAAGCACTCCAAGTTGAGTATCTGATGAAGAGGATCCACATACTCTTTGGGTTGTTCTGGAAGAGTACTTTAACCATCAAATGACCATTTCATTGCCTGAAGCAAGACATGATTTACAAAACGAAGTTGGACCATATGACTGTCTGCCACTTGACCAAAGCCCAAGAGGCCACTTAATCAGGCTCCACGTGGCCAAGGCCCACGTGGTAGGAACCATGATACCATAACTCAGCAAGCCCGAGTTGAAAGGAACACTGGTCCGACCTGTCGCCACCAGAATCAGCATGAGCTTTATTATCGATGAGGAGGAATTGACTGTTGGTCCCGTACCTATTGTACGAGAGCCGAAGCAGTAGATGAGTATTATGCCTGTCGCGGAACTCGAAATGCCAACTTTATTGAAGGATCATTTTCTATCGATTGCACACTAGATATCATGGATTTTCAGGCAGCTACTAACCGAGGATTAGAACTCGAAGACATGGTTATAATTGGCCCCTTATGCCATATTTTCATCTTAATGAATGAAACATCTTCGGATTTTGGTGATTTATGTTTTCAATTATTTTGGATTATAGAAATGTGGTTATGTTCGAATATATTTAATTCAATAAACTTATTTATACATGTGAAACATTGAATTAAATAAATGAATAGGCATATTTTGTGGGGAAGTTTTGTCGTCTGGTTAAAAGTGCTATTACGCACACCATACTCCCAGATCGGAGATATTTTTCAAACTTATTGTCTATTCATACCTCTGTGACAACAGTATCAGGCCAATCCAACCTGATAGAGGGTTATGGCAAAGCCCACTGTATGTTGTCCAATGGTACTGAACCTACCATTAATGAGGCCTTATATTCTCCACGGTCCAGAAGAACATTATTGAGTATTAAAGATATTCAAACCAATGATTACCACGTTGAAAATCACTGAGAAAAATGAGTGGAATATCTTTGCATAACCTTCGAGTGTGCGGCCAGAAGCGTACATTGGAGAAATTGAAATCTGTTCGCTAGAAGCTAACTAATTCAAGCAATTACTTGCTATGGCATGACCGTTTGGGACACCCAGGTCAAAGCATGATGCACCATATCCTCCACTCATTGTAGGTGCATCCCCTTCTGAATAAGGGTCTTGTATATAATGACACACTATGCCATACTAGTTAAGAATATTTAATACTAGACCATCATATGCAAAGACTAGTACATACACCATTTTTCTGCACAGAATGCAAGGGAAATCTGTGGACATATCCAACAACCATGTGGACCAGTTAAATATTAATGGTTTTGGTTGATGTATTGACAAAGTGATCACATGCTACACTATTGTCTACAAGAAAACTCTGCTTTTGCTAAACTCTCACCCAGATCATGAAATTGAGGGTTCACCACTCGGATTATCCCATAAAGTCTATAAGACTTGATAATACTAGAGAGTTTACATCGAAGTCTTTCGATGATTATTGCATATCCCTTGGGATTGATGCTGAACATATAGTTCCCTATGTTCACACCGAAGATGGTCTCGCAACTAGAATCTTGGTAATGCCCACCAAGCTTCTAGTTTTTTAGTGGGGCTATGCAATCTTGCATGCAGCTATGTTGCTCCCGTTAAGGCCCACTGCTACCAACCTTACTCAGCGTTACAGCTGGTGATTGGGTACGAACCTGATGTTTCGCACTTAAGCGCATTTAGGTATGTAGTCCTAGTGCCAATTGTGCCGTCACAACGTACAAAATTGGGTTCTCAACAAAGGATGGGCATACATGTTGATTATGAGTATCATCCATTATGTGCTCTTTAGAGCCCTTGACAGGCGATCTCTTTACTGCTAGATTTGCAGATTGTCACTTTGATGAGACAGTCTTCCCGCCGTTAGGGGGAGATAAGAACATGATTGTTCCTGATGAACGGTGTGAATTAACATGGAATGTCCCCACAATGTCTCATCTTGATCCCCAAACCGCATGAAAATGGTGAAGTGCGGACAATTCTAGATCTTTAGAGTATAGAATTCAATATGTCAGACACCTTCTCTGATCTAGCTAAAGTGACGAGATCATATATACCTGCTGCAAATGTGCCTGCAAGGATAGATGTCCCTGTAGGATGTGTCGTCCCAGATGGACGAGGTATGACCATAGCGACTAACCAATCATATGTCCCTACCCAGAAGCGAGGTAGACAATTAGGTTCGAAAGATTCTTATCCCCAGAAGAGGATAAACTTCGCACAAATGAATCCTCTTAACATCGCAATCTCAAACCGATCTATCTCATGAGATAAATCTGGATTATGGGTCTGTCCTAGAAGAGACGATGTTGGGGGACGCTCCAACATTTGAACCCACTCCCGAGAATAAAGAAATCTAGGTAAATTTAGTGAGATTTGGAATCAGGTTGAGATTATCATCGATGATATATTAGTATTTGCGGTGGCCACTGAAACTATAATATGCGATGACCTCGAATCTTGCTTTGTTGATCAATTAATATCAACAAAGAGACGACTGGCCAAAAAGGAAATAAGCAATCCAGGTAGAATTAGATTCTTTGAAAAAGAGAAAGATGATTGGACCTGTTGTTCCTACACCTCCCCATGTTAAACTCGTAGAATTTAAATGGGTATTTGTAAGGAAGCGTAATGAAAAAAACAAGACTGTGATACACAAGGCTTGTCTAGTGGCACAACAATTTTCTCAATGCCTTGTGATTGATTAAGAGGAGGCGTATTCTCCCGTAATGGACGTCATAACGTTTCTCTACCTTTTCAGTTTGGTAGTTTCTGAAAAACTAAATATGCAACTTATGAATGTGGTCGCAACTTATCTCTATAGGGATCATAATATAGAGATATACATGAAAGTTCCTGAAGGACTTATGATACACGATGCAAATAATTCTAGACCACGAAACCCGCTCTCCATTAGTTTTGAGGAATTCACTTTATAGATTGAAAAAATCTAGACGGAGGTGGTATAACCGTCTAAGTGAATATTTGACCGGGATGGGATATGTGAATAATAAACTATGCTCATGTGTGTTTATTAAAGAAACAAGTTCCGGGTTTGCAATTATGGCGGTTTATGTCAAAGACATATATTTTGATTGATATTCCTGAAGAGATCAAGGAAACCGCAAAGCTCCTGAAGTCGGAATTTGAGATGAAAGGCCTTGGGAGAACAAATTATTGTCTCGACTTGGAGCTCGAGCACAGTGCAGATGAAAAATTTGGTCCATCAACCAAATTACATCCAGAAGATGTTAAGATGCTTTAATAAGGATAAAAGCAAGCACACCCATGGTCGTCCGAAGTCTAGAAAGAACCGTATTGTCCTACAGATGATGACGAACAGATATTGGTGCCAGAAGTCTCATATCTAAGTGCAATAAGCGCATTATAGTACTTGGCTCAATGCCCTAGATAGGACATCTCATTCGATATGAACTTGTTAGCTAGATATAGTTCTGCGCCAACACGTCGCCACTAGAATGGCATAAAAGACATTTTTCGCTACCTTCGAGGTACTGCGGATATGGGCTTATTCTATCCGTAGGCATCAAGGAATGGATCAAACCCCATTGATCCTCAGAATGATGCTCGCCTTGTTGGATATGCTGATATAGACTATCTATCAGACCTGCACAAGGCACGTTCCCAACTTGGTTATGTCTTTACCATTGGGAATACTGCAATTTCTTGAAGGTCTACAAAATAGACTATTGTTGCTACCTCTTCTAATCATGCTGAGATTCTAGCTCTTCACGAAGCAGTATGTGAATGTATATGGTTGAGAGCCATCACAAAGCATGTTCGAAGCACATGTGGACTGTATTCCACCACTGATGAACCAACCACTATCCACCAGGATAATGCTGCTTACATTGAGTAAATGAAGACATGTTTCATCAAAGTAGACAACACTAAACATATTGCACCAAAGTTATTCTTTAATCAGCAACAATAGGAGCATCAGAAGATTGAAGTCAAGCAGATTCGATCTAAAGACAATCGTGCAGACCTCTTTACTAAGTCACTACCAAAGTCTACATTCCAGAAGCATGTACACGGTATTGGTCTACGTAAATTATCTGAATTACCTACATATAATTTTCAGGGGGAGTATCCCGAAGCATACACACTTGACCATCGTGTACTCTTTTTGTCCTTCGTCCAGGGTTATTTTGTCCCACTGGGTTTTGTTACCTGGCAAGGTTTTGACGAGGCACATCTTTGGCATGGTCACCCCACTTACTGCATCCTGAAGGTGCTTTGATTTGACATATATGCATTTGCTCATCTTTTCCCATCGACCACGGGTTTTTCCCACTGGGTTTATCGGGTAAGGTTTTGGTGCAGCAACTCTAATGCATCCCTCTCGTAGACACACTGCCTACTTATGATGCTGATACGAAGACTTCACATATCTCTGTTGTGATACGACTACTCCACATTCAGGCGCGTTGTGCTCTTTTTCTCCTTCGACCACGGTTGTTTTTTCCGCGGGGTTTTTATTACTTGGCAAGGTTTTTGACGAGGCAACTTAGAAGCGCCCAACCTAGGCAACACTATTGACATGAAATATCCAAGGGGGAGTGTTGTAAATAGTTATGGCTAAATCATGTAAATAGATGTAGAGTGATATGTGCCTGTCACTATAGATTAGTGATTGATAGAATTGTGTATAGGAGTAATTGACGTTGCTATTAAACGTTGCCTTTTTGTATACATCATGTACACCTATATAAACCCCCTCATAGTGAGATGAATATACACACATCCCATTCTCTACTTCTAAACTCTCTCTCTTCTCTCAAATTTTTCACTATTGTTTTACAACATGTTAGACATACGACACAGAATATATAGTCATAGACTACGTGTGTATATAATTATGAAAATAAAAATTAGGGTGTGATGACTATTTCTACCATACTAACTACTTTGATCACCCTACATTTTTTCTCACCCTATATATATTTTTTCATTTCAAGTTTGCATAGTTCACCCATTTGCAATACCCACAGTCAATAGCCGCACCCTTAATGTTTTTTTTTTTTGCCAAAGTCAATACTTTTTGCTTTAAGAGGAGGTTCTGTGAGCCCCTGAAAATTTTATTTAATTTTTAGAAGGTAATTTTTCGCCAATAAGATTTTTTCCGCAAGGCGATTTAAGTGAAGGAAGTTACTTTGGAGATTAATTTGGTGTCAAGACTACCAATTGGGCTATTCGAAATAAGTTTGGGCCGAGATTCCTTCATTTGGGCCTAGAAGGTTACAGAAGTTTAGTGAGGCAACTGTTTGTTGAAGTTTCGAAGATGATAAATTGAGTTGTAGCAGAGTCTTGAATTTTGGGCGTTCATGAAATCGAGTTTTGGACTTAAGGTAAAGTCGAGAATTTAAAAAAGGTGTTGTTGACGAAAAACGAATAAAAGAAAAGTTATGAGTCCAAAACCAGGAAGTAATCCACTAGGAGAATTGCGTAACTCGTCGGAAGGGTAAATCTGACATTTTACACACACAAGTATAAATAGGAACTTAAGCACCCAAAACCTAAATTATCTCCTTCGTCTCCCTCTCGGCCGCATTCTCTCTCTCCCCGATCTCTCATTTTCTCTTCTTCTTCCCTCTGCAAGCGCTGGAAGCCACCATCTCCGGCCACCACCTTGCAACACCGCCTCCACCCTTCGAACTAACACCCAAATCTGATCAGAGTCCAGCCATTCTGTCATAGATCGAAAGCTCCTAACCACCACATGCATGCCCAGAAAGCTACGACGCCACTATTCCTCGACCCTCACCGGTTTCCGGCGATTCCCTCGCCCTTCCGCCACTGTCATTCTACTCAGCAAGCAAAGAGGAGCAAAACCCAGAGAGTCCACTTCGCCGCTGATGCCTGATGAAGCTATTCGAGCATCGTCGGAGGCCTCAACTCTGCAGGCATTCGAACTCCGGTTTCCAGCTCGAATTGAGCTCAATGACCTCCCTAATCGGAATCAGCACCTTGTCAAACATCAAGACCCCCTTGTCTCAACCTCCGACTCCAACCAGAACATGACGCGCCGCCACTACGGCCCTGCGCCACCGTGAACACCACCGGTTTTCTCCGTTAGTCCGGTAAGCTGGATTATGTCACCCCATTCTTGGTTGAAGCCTCCAATTCGAATTAGATTGAAACCCCTAACTTTTGTTGTTCACATTGGATTGTATGAGGTTTGTGGAATCTGAGATTCTGGAGAAGAGAAGATCTGCTGGGTCTGTTTGATTGACATCGAGGAATGATGGTTAATGGTTGTGGATTTCTGCATTTTTGGAGTGTTGGAGAAGAGAGAAACTGCTGTTTCAGCGCAAATGATTTTGGAAATTAGTAAGGATATTCTGCAGTTTATGTTTTAGATACAAAGATTGGTGATGGGTTTATTGTTAAGCTTATACTGTCTTCTAAGGATTCGAAAGGTTGGTGAGGATGGAGCACGACTATGTTGGATCGAGTCACTGTTTGGAAAAGAAGAATGGTAAGGTTTGGGTATTTGAATCTGTTACTTGGTGAAGTTGTTAAAATCAGCAGCATATTGTTTGTAGCCTCATGAATGGGAAAGTGCTAAAAATGGTGATGTTGATATGTTGTTGAATGGAATGGGTTAGATACGAAACTGTCCATGGTTAATTTGATTAATGAAAGAGATTAGTGTTGGATTGGTGATATAAGAGTAGTTTGCTCAAGACGGTAAACAATGACAATGTCTATAACTATCATTCCGGATACCACAAAAGAAGTGAGTTGGTTATTGTTAACGAAAATATAAATTGCTCAAGTTCATAAGGAATGGGTATCCGAAATGAAGTTATATTGGCTAATGATCATTGGGTCGAACTTAATAAGAACTTCGTTTAGTAAATACTTTGACAATTAAAAGGGAATTAAGGAAGCTAAGGTATACCAAGAAAATAGAAAGGTCTAACGAGTTGACCTAAAATTCAATTACGGATCATTGCTTCGCTAAATTATCCATGTATCTAAAATTGAGATAAATTTATTTAATGGAATGTTCAGAAATAGAAATTGTCAATTGTTTTCTTAAAGTAAAAAGGTTAAAGAAGTGAAGGTCAAAGTGTTAAGTATAATTGTCATACCTTAAATGGGTCAAATGCCATATTATTTGAATTATTTGGGAATGGATAATAGGTTTCAATGACTAAAAGAAAATTCCATGGACTTCTAGGAAGTTAAATAAATGCTTTGGTTGCTCGGTTAATTAAGTTATAGTGTTGTCAATGTACTCATTGATTTAATTTTATTTCAAAGGACTCGAGCTTGTGCACATGGATTTGGACAAATGATCGAAAGTCGGGAACGAACCCGCCGAATGTGGACGAGCACTCCATATCCAGGTACGGTGAGCTGTCCCTTCCTTCTTAGAGGTTTTTCTATGTGTGGAATGCACTAGTAAAATAGTATGTTGCCTGTAAATACGTTTTTGGTTGTTCATTAGTCGATGCCTCGTGATACCTGTGTTTTCATCACTGATACTTGTTGATTATGAAAACCGAGGCTAGACTTGTATGTTGAGATACTGTACCCCATTGTATGTTTGTACTTGTGACCTGAAAGTGAATGGGACCTAGACGCGTAGATTCCTAGGGATCCCACGGTGTCGATAACCGTGAACCTCCGGAGGGGGCCGTGCTCCTATGTTTGTCGAGGAAGAGTGAGTACAGACAGTGAACCAATCATAGGAGACTCAGGGCCAGGAAATGGATACTTTCGCTACTTGTAGTTACAAGGATTACAGAGTAGTTGGCCGGTTCTCGAAGGATGACGAACAAGGTCAGTCATCGATTTATTTGAGTTTAGCCGGCAGGTAAGTATCTCAGAGCTCCAAATTGTGTGAAACATACTGCATATGTTTTATAAAAGAGATAAATGTTTGTGGTTGCCTCTTTTTAAAGTATTTTCGATAAACATGCACAATATTATGTAGTAAATATTTTCGATTATTATTATTATCTTTCAAACCTAGCATGGTTGGGTCGGCCCCTATTGGGCATGCGAGGACGAAAGCTCACCCCTACAACAATGTGCAGGTTTCGAGCATGTGGTCGGGGAGCATACAGAGGAGGCACATGGCCCGGCTTGACGCATTTCTCATACTTGTATTTACTGAGTGATTTGTTATCTTCCAAATTGGGCCCCTATTGTAAGCCCAAATCCTTTAGCCCACTTTAAATTCTGTTTTGAAAATATGATGTTCGGTTGCTAGAATGATTTGCTCAAGAAAGTGTTTTGCAACCAACAATCTGAACCAAAAAAGCCTTGCGATTTCGGGTTGATGAGTTATCGGGATGTCATTCGTGACGTGTCAGTTTCTCATTGGCTCGGGGTCGCGGCGCTGTGGGACCCCCCTCTCGGGTCACCACAGGTTCTATTCATACCTTCTTATTTAACATTCGGACCTCCGTCAATTTTTGTACATTTTAAAAAAGGGTAGAAACACAATAAAAAATCAACTCATCCTGCTCAAACGACGCCAACACAACTCCTCCTTCTTCTATCTCTCTTAATCATCATCATCACACACATAATCATCATTGTCTCCATTGATTCATTGAATTCCCTCACCCCAGAACCCATCTACTCTATTTGTTGTTTCTTTTCCCTTTCCTTCTCTCTCTTCATCTCTCATGTTTGCAAAATGAGAAGCAACTATACCAATTTTGATATTGGGGGTGATGGCAGTGATTATCCTTTTCTCCTCCTTTCTCATCCCTATCATCGAACGTTAATATTTTTCTTAAGTTTTCAATGTTTTTCAAGTGTCTGAGATAGTAGTACTGACGAAAAACGAAGGTGAAGTGTAGCATTGATTCAAAGGAAGTGAGTTTTTTAGTATCACCTGGCCACCTCCCCCTTGTCTCTTTCTCTCTCATTTCCAACGGGTGAGGGCAGAGTTAATTAGGTGTGGGACGGTGGTTGATAACGTGGAGATGAAAAAAAAAAAAAAAAAAAGGTGCATTGGCTAAGGAAAGAAGAAAAAAAAATAGATTCAAATAAAGATGAAAAAGGTAAAATAGGAAGATTGAATCAATTTTAGGGATCGTTCCGGTAAGGGATAAAAATAGATTCTTTTCTCCTTAATCTAATGAGATCCTTTCATCTCCTTAATCTCATATGTGTAAAATAGGAGAAAATAGATTCAAATAAAGATGAAAGGGTAAAAAGGGATCGTTCATTAGATTCACTTTTTGATCACATATCGACATCTCCACTGTTCAATTTGTAGGTCTATATGAGTAGATTACTTTTCTAAATTTTCATCCAAATTAATAATCGTTAAAGCGTTGAAAACTGTGATTTACGATTACAAGTATGAACAGTTCAGGTTTGACAGATTTGGTTCGTCCATTAATTTAATTTATTTTTAATTTAGTTCGATAACTTAACGGTTATCAATTTGATTGAAAATTTACAAAAGTAATCTATTCATGCAGTCTTAATAACTGAATGGTGTGAGGCACTTAAAATTTATTTTCGAGAGAGAGCGTTCTGAGAGAAAACTTTTTTTCTACCTCCCTGTCCGGCGGCGGGCCTTCTCGCCGTCGTCGGACGGGATTTTGTTGGCCCTGCGTGGGTCTGGAGAGTGCCGGACTTCTCGATCGATGTTTGCTTCAGATCGGGGAGGTTTTGGTAGCAGGGTGTGAGGCGTGGAGAGGGGAGATGGAGACTGATGTTCTGTTCTGGTCTGTCCCTCGATGGTCGGTTCGGCGACGTGACTTGGTGGCGCAGGTTCGGAGGTGGCGGGCTGGTGCCATGGTCGTGCTGGAATGGCTTGGATCTGTTCAGATCAGTTTGATCTGGGTTAGGTCTTCTCGATCTGATCCGTTGATGAGTTTGTTTGACAGAGACGGGGCCTTCTCATAGGTTATGGATGGCGGGCTGTTGCTGGGTGGGGCGGTGGGGCTCGGGTCTGATCAGGGCAGTCCAATATGGGCCGATCTTGTTAGATCTGATCTGGGGTTGCCTCTGTTTGGCATGGGCGGGCTTCCATGGTCTGGTAAGGAGGGCAGCATGATGATGGCTGGGGTCCGGCGGTTCTGGCGGCGTGGTGCAGAGGGTGGTTCGTCGGCGGTGGCTGTGGTGGGGGTGGGCTAGACTTGGCTGGCGTCGTGGGTCTCCCTTGCTCCTTGGTCTAATGTTTGGGCTTGGGCCCTCCTTTTGGGCCCGGCCTGGGTTGGTTTCTTTATTTCTGCTTTTATCTTTAATTATTTTAATTGGTTAGTTTTGTCTCGCCTTCTGCGTGTAATAAGTACCTACATATATCTTGTAGGGAGGGTCGGGCTACATGCCTGTGTGTGCACTCTAAGTGCCTTGTCAGCCCTAGCGAGGCGACGATCTATTGTGAAATGGTCTCAGCCTCCTAGTGGCAGAATGAAACTCAGTGTCGTCGGATTTTTCCTGCGGCAACATAGTAGGAAAGCTGAGATTTTGGTATTTATGCTCTATTGTAATCGAGTTATCTTTCCGTTATGTCACTGCTTTGTCAAAGCAAATGGAGTAGTCAATAGTGCACTCTTTGCTAATTGGTGCTTCTTAGAATACAAGTATTTTGTAGAGTCTTCTGATATTATTTCAGGACGTGCTCTAGATGTTTATTGTAATCAGGAGTTTAGGCTCAATGTCCCCCCCCCCCTTGTATTCAGCAGTTTAATTAATCAAGGCTGGAGGGTAGCCGCATAAAGCCCTCATTTCAAAAAAAAAAAAAAAATAACTGAATGGTCGGGATGCTCATATATGATCGAAATGTGGGTCCCACTAAAGATCCCTTATATTGATTAAAAAAAAAAAAAATCTCTTACTAGAAGAGACACACACTCTCCTCTAGAACTTGCCCCAACATCAAAAAAATGAGTCCCTCTAAAGAAAATTCTTCTGCTGCTGCTAGTTAACGTCCTCAAAACATCAATTGATGCAGGTGACTTGGGTAAAAAAAAAAAACTGTTCGAATCACAAATATCTTGGGAGCCAACACAGACATCAAAGGCCTTTGTAAAACCAGGAACGATGACCTTGGTGATCACGTACTTCACTCCGGGGAGAGCTTTGAGTTTCACTTCCAGCAAAATTTCTAGGGGAGTACCTTATTTTATTGCAGCTTTGAACGACGAGGAGAAGTTCATTACTACAGTATCTACGGAGCAGGCTGGGATAATTGTACCTAATGTTACTGGAGTGTGTATTTCCTTGGCCCCTAGACTATCAGATAGGCTATGAATGTGATAGAACGCTAACGACCAGATGCAAAATTTTCATTCAGTTCGACGCAAATTTAGAAATCATAATTGTAATAATGTGTCTCCTATGTTAGGGGATCATGCTTTGGGCGTTTCTAACCGGCAGTTTTCTGCTTTAATATGTACCGCCCTTTACTAAATCATTGAAACTTGATCAGTTGCACTTCAGATTGTATCTGCACGAATCCAGTTATATTTCTGCATAACTACAAGTAACAGGAAACACCAGTCTGGATCTTGGACTAAATGATCGTTTATTTTGTTTATGAGATTGAACAACAGCTGAAGACATGCTGAAATGCAATTACTCACCTGGTTATGAGTTAAAAAGAAACATAACTTGACGTTAGAAAGTAGTACATAGCACCATACTGCTAACTGTACACTGGTTTTTTACTATAGTGTATCTTGTATACAATGCAGAAGAAAATACAGAATTTTATCGAGAAAAACAGAGTTCAGATTTATAGAGAAAAAAAAATTCAAATTCAAAATGTACAGAATATTACCATTTGGTTGTTGGAAATAATGAGGGAGAATCGGCACCTCAAAAAATCATCTTGAGTTAATAATCTAGCTATCTGTCATATACTGTCATCGAGTATCATCTTTCAATGGAATATCTGAATCATCTGTCAAAGGAAGATCTGAATCGTCTTTCAAAGGAAGATCATAAGTTGGCGATGGCACAAAGTCTCCTTGCTCATTAGACTCAATAAGCATCAGCACAACTTCTCGAATTGATGGACGGTCGAACGGGGACATACTAGTGCACATCAAAGCAATCTTTAGGACAGTAAGCATGTGATCAACCATACTTTTGTCTTGAAGATTCAACCGGCTGTCGAGTATCCCAGATGTCAAAGAATGTTCTCTGACGTAGTGTCTAACCCAGGTGACAAGATCACCTCCTTGATCTAGTGATTGTACAGGAGTTCTTCCGGTTAGCAGCTCCAATAGCACTACCCCATAGCTATAGATGTCACATTTTTCTGTGACCTTCATGGTGTATGCATACTCTGCCATGAGGACGAGTCATAATATCAATCATTCCATAAATCACTCATTTCTAAAATAAAATAAAAAATATAAAGAACTAAGCATAGAGGTTAGTGAACAAATGAAAGCTCAAAATGCATGCGGTTAACGAATGACAGCTAGCCACTGGGGGGAGCACTTGGTAGATGACATAAACCACCATGCATCCGTCAAGCCAAATTACAACTGAGTTTCCTAAAAGACCAAGAAAGCTCCTTATATATTCTATGATTTGATTTTCTCTTGTTGTTGTACACAGCCTCTGAACTTAACTCATGACCCCTTTGCGTCTTATTTGAGGTTTCTAATATATATACTCAAGTTTTTTAATTAAATATATCGACTGTGTTCTTATTTGAGGTTGCTAATGAAAAACATAATAAAGGATTAGAAAAAGGTTTCCAAGCAAAAAGTTTAGATTCAATACTTGAATGGTTCTTTCTCCTCTTGTTACAATAAGGAATATTCACGGTGTTGTAAGCAAATAAATACTAAATACAATAAAATTCATTTTTGGGGTGGGGGATGAATTTATGAATCTTAGAGAGACTATAAATCAAACCTTTGTTTTTGAGGATTCTCAATGAATGTAGTAATCCAATAATATTCAAGTAAAGTGAACAAAAGTAAAGCTTACCAGGAGCAATATATCCATATGATCCTGCAACTGCTGACATTGATTTTGAATGAGGCATATCAATCACTTTTGCCAAACCAAAGTCACCAACATGGGCTTCGAACTTCTCATCTAGCAAAATATTATTGGACTTTATATCACGGTGGACAATCCTCGGTTTGCAGTCATGATGTAAATAAGCAAGACCTTCAGCAGCTCCAAGAGCAATCCTGAAACGAGTTGGCCACTCCAAGCTGCAAGATTCACCATGAAGTAATTCACCCAAGCTACCCTTTTCCATGTACTCATAAAGAAGTAGGTTGGAACCCTTGTGATAACAAAATCCATAGAGCTTCACAATATTCCGATGCCTTATATTTCCCAGAGTTAAAATCTCAGCCTGGAAACTGTTTTCAATGTTGTTGCCCTCCCGGTTAGCTGAAAGCTTCTTAACAGCAATAGTAAGTCCAGACTGCATTACTGCCTTGTAAACTGTTCCACAAGCTCCCCTTCCAACAGCATAGCTGTCATGAAAGTTATTTGTCGCCTCAACCAGGTCTTGGAACGTGATCCCCTCCTTTGGAGGTAAGTATATATCTGTATCAGGAGGTAAAGTATCCTTATCTTGCATGGAAGGAACCGTCTGACCTGGACGTCTCATGAAATATAAGATAACAGCAATCAAAATAAGAGAAATACCACCCACAACAGCTGCAATTATTGTAATGATTTTACTGCGAGGAGTATCCACTCTATTCAAAGATGGAACAGAATTTGGAGATGAATTTACACTGCACACACCAAGAGGCCCACCACAAAGACCTTTGTTCCCGATAAAGCTGCTAATTGCCATGTTCTGGAACAATGGGATGGGAGGTAAAGATCCAGTAAGGTCATTGTAAGAGAAGTTGCAGCCCATTAAGCTTGACAAATTTTCAAATGTGCTGGGAATTTCACCGGTCAAATTATTGTTATTGAGCAGAAGGAATTCAAGTAAAATTAGATTTCCAAGCTCTGGTGGTATTCTCCCGCTGAGATTATTAAAACTGAGATTCATTGCAATCTGCAAGCTTGAAAGAGAACCCAATTCAGGTGGTATTTCACCAGAAAACAAGTTGCCACCCATCTGCAACTCTGTCAAATGTGAGAGGTTTCCTAGTGCTGCTGGTATGTTTCCAGTAAAACTATTTTCTGAAAGCCTCAGAAGCTCCAACTGCAAAAGCGTTCCCAGCTCATTTGGCAAAGCATTTTCGAATCTATTCCGACTGAGGTCAAGTCGCTGAAGCATCTTGCAGTTAACAATTTCAGGCGGAATTTGCCCAGTGAGTGAATTGGATGATATGTTGAAAGTTACCAATTGAGATAGATATCCTATTTCCCTAGGCAACTCGGATGTGAAGTAATTGTCTGCAATGTGAAGCCTTTGCAACTTTTGGCAGTTTTTAATCTCGGGAGGAATAGACCCAGTGAACTTGTTCCCGTCCAACTCAATCGCAGAAAGGTTCACCAAATTGCATAACTCAGAAGGAAAGCTGCCAGTAAGCCTGTTTCCAACAAGGCGAAGTTGCACCAATGATTCACAGTTCAAAACTCCAGTTGGAATACTTCCATAAAGATCATTAGACTCCAGGTTCAACAAGATTAGATTGGAATGCCAACAAAGGTACGGAGGTATTCTCCCAGTTAGGGAGTTATCTGAAAGATCAACTACCCAAAGTCGACTGTGTCGCCCAAGCCACAGGGGTATGCTACCCCTTAGAGAGTTATCGAACAACTGTAACTGGCTCAATTCAGTCAAATATTGAAACCCATATGGAATAAGACCTTCAAGGTGATTAATTGAAAGGTCAAGCTTTGATAATTTCCTCAAGTTACTAAGCTCATTTGGAATCACACCTGTGAGCTGGTTCTGGAAAAGGTACAGTAAGCTTAGACCACTTATCTTACTTAACTCATATGGGATCTCACCCATCAAATAGTTCTCCGAAAAATCAATCTCAGCAGCAAAAGAAAGATTTCCAATTTCCCTGGGAATGGTTCCATTCAAGCCATTCCTGTAGAGGTACAACCTCCTCAATGACTTGAGATTCCCAATTTCTGGAGGTATTGACCCCACGAGATTGTTCTCATACAAAGCAATCGTCCCAAGACTACTGCAATTTCCAAGCTCCTTAGGAATAAACCCTGAAACCTGATTATCCCACAGAATCAGATCTGTCATGCTCCCCAGCATCCCAAGCTCCTTAGGTAACTCCCCTCCTATAACATTTTGAGCAAGACCAAGCAGTTTCAAGTTCTGACATCCACCTATTTCAGCTGGTATGCTACCAGAAATAGCATTCTGCCCAGCTCGAAAAGTTACCAAACTTTTGAGATTCCCAAAAGAATGAGGTATTGAACCGGTAATATTGTTGGTGTATGCCACAAACTCAACCAGTGAAGACAAGTTCCCAAGTTCCTCAGGAAGAGGACCAGAGATTTTGTTGTTGCAGAGATTCAAACTTCTTAATTTGGACAGCTTACCCAATTCAGCAGGTATTTGGCCAGTAAACTTGTTGTCATTGAGATAAAGGTATTCCAAACTTGAGCAGTTTCCAATCTCATTGGGTATGCCTCCAGAGAAACCATTGGATGCAAGATCAAGTGAGGTTAGGTGAAGTAAACCACCAATGCTAGGGCTCAGGGTTCCTGAAAGATTCATGGATTTCAAATCAAGACCTTGGACCAGTGGCTCATAACCAGAAGTGCAATTCACACCCATCCATCCGCAGGGTGTTTGATCAGCAGAGTTCCAACTTCCCAAATTATTTGCTTCATCCAAAATACTCTTCTTCAGCTCTAAAAGGAAAAGCCCTTCAGAATTCAACCCCTCTGACGTGCAAACAAGTAGAAATAGAGCAAGTAAGATTCCTGCAAACTCCAATTCCGAAGCCCTCCTTGATACAAATTTTCTGGACATCGTAGTAACCCTCAGTCGATCACAAGTTCACAACTACCACATAACTAAATAATTTAGCACCTGCAAATCGATAGCTACTTCAGATTGCAATGCAGTATAACTAAATCGCTTTCCTAGCATCAAGTACAATACTGTTTAATTGCAAAATGAATAAAAATCTCAAAAATGTTGCCTACTATTAAGCAGTCTCAGAATTCAAAATCAAATTGTATCAAGAGATCAACTAAATAATTTGAGAAAACAAACTTCACCATTCACATACTTAAACAACTTATATGAATAAATAACATAAAGCACCTATATCAAATTCACACTGCTAAACAGAAAGAACAGCACAATACACACAAGAGTGATGAATAAACCAATCATTTGAGAAATGAGAGGACCTAATAACACAGTAACTGATGAATTCAGTAAACTACTGAAACTGAAAACCAACATAAAAGAAAAGAGTGAAGAATCAATTTCCAAGACCCCAAAAACAAGTGAAACCGAAAAAAACTAACCAATGACTGCAAAGATTAAAGCTTTAGCATCATACCTCCCAAAGTCCATGATCACTCATCAAAAAAAGAGATAATGCAAGATGCCACCACTTGGGTACTGAGTCCCTGAAATGACAAGCTGAAAGCCATGGGATCATGCACCACGACCCAAAAGCGAGACAAACCCAGCTCGCCTTTTGCAGCAAATGGTGGGGGATCTCCGCTCCAAAAGGCCAAGATTTGAGCAAAAAGGCCACACCTTTTTATTGCAAAAACAAACTCAAGAGTGCAAAGTGTGGAACAGAAACAAAAGAGAGAGAGATCTTGCTGGGAATATTTTATTGCAGAAAACAGCAATAACCCATCAAAATTGATAAAAGCAGCAGCAGAGCCCAAGTCCCTTGTGATTATGGCTCAGTGTTGTTGTGAAGAGGGAAAAAGGAATGATGGGTGTGAGTGTATGAATTAGGAAAGAGAAGGTGCCAGAGCTTTTGGGTGAAGCTTTAATGGCCGACAAAGCATGGTGTGATTATGTTGCTTTCACTCTGATGTGTACTGAGAGAGAGAGAGTATCTGTATCTCTTAACTGTAGAGCAGAGAAGAGAAGGAGAAGAAGAGAGAGTTGTGGGGACTTGGGTTCCCTGTTTTTTAGTGCTTGGGAGAAAAGTAGGAGGGGAACTGTGACAACCTTTTTAGGCAACAAAAAGTTTGAATTCTGTTTTGTTTGGAAGAAAAAAGCTTCTGGGATTTAGTTGATTGAGTTGGTAGCTAAGAGTAAAACAACACAAGATTCTGCTTCTATCTTAATTATCTTCACTATAATATTATTTATGAAGCTAATGAAAGTTTTTTCCTTTTTTAATATTTTTTTGGCAAACAGTATTTTCATTTGTTTATCCATATCAGGTGGTGGTTTGCTTAACGTTTCTGGAACTTGTAAATGTCACATTAATTGTCAAATTACATAATTTCCATGTCACTAACGTTATCCGATTAGTAAGATTAGATGTTCTTTTTTTTTTGTTATATTGGAGGGAGACGAACCCCTAATATAGCTTAATTCTAACTAAATTTTCAACTCTAATCACCACTTAGGCTAGCCCCAATGACCGAGTAAGATTAGTTTTTCATCAAACAATAATGATTTACTATTATTAAAAATGCATGAAAAAAATATCGTCCAAAGTTTATAAAAAGTCTAAATGTATAATACAAACATCACATAGTTGTTAGTAGTGGTGTTAATGAGTTGGTTTGTGCCGGGTTTATGTCATGGCAAGGTATAAATGTTAGTAGGCAAACACCAATGCAAGTTCATCTCTGAGAATTTGGGACCTTAAGGCAAAATAAATCCATGGTGTTTGGGATGATTGTGTATATTGATTTTAGTTTTTTAACTAACCTGATTTTTAAAATATATATATTAAATTAATGTAAGATAAAATATGCATAGTACAGTAAATAAATGTATTTCAATGAACATTTTTTTTTCTGCAATTGAGAACTAGGATCAGATTATTAGAAATACAATAATAAAAAAATCTAATTTACAAGATACGTAGAATTATTACCCATGAAGAAATTTCAAAATTCAATGATAGTAATAATGAAGAGAAGGATATTGAAGAAGTTGGACTGAGGGTTTCTATTTATGAATTTTTAATTTTTAGCAGCGAGCGAAAAGAGAGCAGCATAAACCGAAGAAAAAATAAATATATGAGAGCAAAACAAATGTTGTATTGCTAGGTGAAGCGGTGGAGTCAGTCATTTTTTGTTTATGCGAGGCATTTAAAGACAAATAATTTTGTTGATAAATGTGGATCTTTTTTATTTTTCTTTATGGAACACTTGGCAATGTGTGTGTACTTTTTTTATATAGTTTTATCATTTTTTTAATAATGTCTATAAGTTTATCATTCATAAGTAAGAAGAAATATTTTTTTAATATATATATTCTTTCTCTAGTGATAACAGATGCCTTAAGGGTGACTCTGCATAAATCTAAACGCAACTCATTTAATTGTCATGTCAGAAATGCAAATTCGTACCCTACTTGATTTAAAGACTTTATTCAGTACCTAGACATGATTGTCATCTCTTTTTCTTTATGCTATAAATGTGAGTGATATTTTAATTTATAGGTTTTCTCTAATCTTATTAGAGTTAAGGAAAAACTACCGAGTTGTGTTTTGATTGGATCTACACAATAAATCACAATAACTTAAAATAATGACTTATTAGAACTTCTAAATTAATCGATGCATTCACATGATAATATTTTAAACATTAATATCCAACTCATTTTAACATATGAACTTGAAAACTCTCAATGTATATAATAATAATACTTATTAAAGACTCCATGTCAAGTGGTGCTAATAAGTGCGACTGATTTCAAATCGAAGGTAAGCCTCATTCTTTGTTTCACTAACGTGAATAAATTGAAGTTGTCATGACGATTCATCCTAGCACATCTCATTTTCCCAAGTTGGTAAATATAGACATCATGGAAATGAAACTACAAAACAGGCAGCGGATGCATAGATATGGTTCTATATGGTCCACAAATCTCAAAGACTTGGACCTCGAAAATTGAAAAAGGATGAGAAAACTCTCTTAAGCTGCCCAACCAGGCAGCCACTAGGCACTAGCTGCAGCACGTACGTATATATCAAAATATTGGTCCATTGCTGTGGGTATGAGTCTGACTACTAAATCATTCAATCTTGAAAAGTGACTCGAAGAGTCCCACAGGATAATTCAAGGACATGAGAAAAAATATACAACATGTTGATAACTATTAGAGCACAAAAGAAAAGGGTAAGCGCTTGAGTTGGATAGAAGAAGATGTTGAGGGCCGGCTCATCTCCACTAAAGTCCCCATCAATTTTTAGTCGGTCAAATATTCAGAATCGATTGGGAAAATGAGCCCTCCCTTTGTTCTTTGGTTATGATGATGATGATGATGTTATGTTTGCTATGTTGATATTCTCGTAGGTTTTCGGTTCAATGAATAATGTAACTTCAAGTATAATTCAGTCCCACATCCATTGGCCAACATCCAAGTATGACTTTGTGTTGCTCTTTCAATAAATAATCTACAAAATTAGTGTATAATGGTGTCCAAACTGTTGTAGAGAAACTGAATTTGAGAGGAATTTTCTGTGTATTCTCATTGATAATAGGGGCCTCTTTATATAGAGGATTACAATGCATAGAATCTCAATCATACAAGGAAAGTAATTCTACATTGATTAGGATTCTAGATCCTTCTAATTAAATCCTATTACCACTAGGTCAAGTAACCTAGAGTTTGGGCTAAACACAAATTAGGTTTTCCTTCAACACTCCCCCTTGTGTTGCCCAAACGCGGTGCTTCTCTCGTTGCCTCGTTAAAAACCTTGCCGAGTAACAAAAACCCAGTGGGACAAAAATAACCTCGGTCGAAGGGGAAAAAGAGCACAACACACCCTTCACTATTCGAGACGAACATGTAGACATCTCCCCCTGATGTCTGCACCTCCCCCTGATGACTATAATCATGGGAGTTCAGATAATTTCCGCAAGTCAATTCTTGCCACATGTTTCTCGAACGTGGTATTGGGCAATGACTTAGTAAACAAGTCTGCCTCACTGTCCTCAGATCGAACCTAGTTCACTTTGATCACGAGGAGTGTCTGTTGTTGCTGATTATGCTTGGTGTTGTCGCTTTTGATGTAGCCTGGCCTCATTTGTTCAAAACAAGTAGCATTATCCTAAATGCTTGTAGGCTCATCTGTGGTAGACTTCAAACCACAATTGTTCGAACATGCGTAATTATGGATCTAATCCATATACATTCACGAACCACTTCGTGAAGAGCAATGATCTCTGCATTGTTCGAAGATATAGCGATTACGGTCTGATATGTAGACCTCCAAGATGTCACGGTCTTTTCCCATGGTGAACACTTAACCAGTTTGGGAATGACCATTGTGTGGGTCAGACAGATACCCAACATCAGCAAAACCTTCCAAAAACACATGTCGTTTTGGAATGGGGATAGAGAACGCAGACCAGCGTTGGTGGCGTTTCTGGTGTGTGATGGGTCCGAATCCATCATCTCTTCGTATAGGGATAGAACAAGCCCATATCATTCATACATCTCAAGTATCAAAAGATATCTGTTACACCAATCCAATGGCGTCGCGTTGGCGCAGAGCTATATCTAGCTAACAAGTTCACAACATATGAGATGTCCGGTCTTGTGCATTGAGATAAGTACAATAATGCGCCTATTGTACTAAGTAAGGCACTTTTGCCTCTAGCACATCTTCATCATCATCCTTTCGACGAGAGGATCCTTTTCAGGATCAAGACTGCGGACGATCATGGGGGTGCTTGAAGGCTTGACATTGTCAAAATGCCTAAGCATCTATCGACACGATGATCAAGTTCCAAACCGAGACATAATCGTGTTCTCCCAAAATCCTTCATCTCAAACTCTGATTTCAAGTGTTCAGCGGTTTCCCTTAACTCTTTAAGGGCTTCTAATGAAGATCATGTCCAACATGAACCGCGATAGAATCCGAAACTTGTTATAGAAACGCGTGGGCATATCCCTTCCCAATCAAGTAGTCACTTTAGTGAGCGTTTCAACTTTGTAAACGCGCTCCATGGTCTAGAGCCACTTGACTTGGGTAAATGAAGTTCACCATGAACCTTCATGTATATTCCGTATCTAGATCCCTATAGAGATACGTAGTGACCACATTTGTAAGCTGCATGTTCAGTTATTCGGAAACTACCAAACTGACAGGGTAGTGGAGTGCAATGACATCCATTACGAGAGAATATGTCTCATCGTAGTCGATTCCAGGGCGTTTTGTGAGAAGCCTTGCGCCATAAGGCGAGATTACCATCTCTTTTTCTCATCACGCTTTCTAACGAAGACCCATTAGTCAACAGGTTTTATGTTAGGAGGTGTTGGCATCTCTAGCTCGAAAACCTTCCTCTTCGTTAGAGAATCCATCTTAACCTGGATCGCATCTTTCCATTTAGGCCAAAAACTCTCTACGTTGGCATTCATTCATCAACGGAGCGTGGTTCGATATCATCGGACTCAGCAAACTCATGCGCAACAAAATGCGTAACTACATCATCAATTATGATGGAGTTTCTATCCCACGTCTCATGTACACTAGTGTAAGTTTCATAGAGCTCTATATTCTCAGGAATAGGGTTTGACGTTGAGGCGTCCCCCAACGATAACCATAACCCGGAAGATACTCATGAGACGGATTTTGAGTCATGATGATTAAAGGATTGGAATGTGCCAAAGTATCCTTCGAACCCACGGGCCTCCCACGCATCCTAGCTGGGGCCATGGCCTGTAACGCCAGAGTGCCACTCTCTTTGGCATTGGCGCCATGCCTACCTCCGTGTAGGGTGGCGCTACGTCCTCTCGTAGGGACGTCTTCCTTGCAGGCATGTTTGCAGCATATTGTGTGATCTCGTCACTTAACAGGGATCGAGATGAGACATAGTGGGGACAGACCACGACAATTCCTGTCGTTCCTGTTGAACATCCTTGTTCTTATCTCCCCCTAACGACGGGAAGACTGTCTCATCAAAGTGACATCCGCAAATCTAGCGGTAAGGAGATCGCCTAGCAAGGGCATTTAAGTGGCGGACGATTGTTGGAAGCTCAAATCCAACGTAGTTGCCCATTCGTCTGTAAGGACCCATCATAGAGCGCTGTGGCGCGCAATTGGCACATAAATGGCTCACTCAAATGTGCGTAAGTACAAAATACGTGTACCCAGTCACTAGCTGTAACGCATAGGTACATTGAGTGGCGTAGGTCGTAGACGAATTAGCATAGCTGCATGCGATATTGCATCACCCCAAGCGGATGTAAGAAGATTGGTGCGCATTACCAATGTTCGGACTACTATCGTAGTCGTTTCCACTAGACCAATTGGGTGTGTACATGGGAATGTGATGTCCAACATCAAACCCATTGCAATATCCATCGAAAGTCTTCGATGTAAACTCTCTAGCATAGTCAAATCCAATTGACTGAATAGGATGATTCGGGGAGTGAGCCCGTTGTCACGTGATATGTGCTAGGAGTGTAGCATAAGTAGCATATATAGGTGGACAATGGCACAACACGTGACCGGCGTGTTTGCATGTCAACCAACATCATGAAATATTTAAGCGTCCGCAAGTTGGTTGAATCAATCCACAAATCCCTACGGATTCTTTGTAAGAACAGAATGAGTATTGTCATATCCTTTGCATAGGACGGTCTCAGTCCTAATTTCCATAAGGAATGGGCTTTGTAAAACGAGCGAGAGGCCTTAGAAGCAACCAATGAGGAGTTTGGTTAGGCCTAAGCGTCTGTAGCGCTATTAGAAGCAAAATATGTGACTACATCTCCCATCATGCGTGGGAGCCATGGAAATTGCATGTATGGCGTCATGGCCACAAGGAGGAACAACCATGGCGTTATGCCCATGGTTGGCGCCTTTTATGGCGGCATCTTGCTTCATTTTGCTCAAAAGAAATGATGTCCATGTGAAGTCTTTTGTAGACGGATCATCATATCATGACTAGGATGATCTATCCTGTCGTGACAAAGCCAATATGTGTCTAAATCCAAGAGATCTTCTCTCAAACTTTATTGGATTTAATAGCTCGAATAGTGACATAAATCCACTAGAGAGACACATAAACGTCTCTAAGATGCGTCTTTGTTCGCAATCATTAGAGGTAATGCAAAGGAACTCATTTCCGTTCTCTACATGCATTTTCGCATGGAATTCGTTGGCTATTCATAGGGTACTATTTACCCTAAGAGCGTAGAGAGCTTCTGTGACAACTGTAATCAAGGTGCCATTTGGCAAGTGGAACTTGGGCTATTCCATGTCCTTAAATTAATACTGATGGTCTAGCCATCGTAGTCACAAAGTCATATGCTCAGAATCAAAATTGAGTCATAATGAAAAGAACTCGAAATTTTATTCATAAGCCAACGAAATACATCATTGTTTCTATGATCAAAGAAAATCTAATCCAATAAAAATATGGCAATCGCCTACATCTCTTGGAAAATAAAAAGACTTAATCAAAATCGCCAATTTCTGGGTCTTGATCCTTGTAGTCTTCCACCCTTAGATCTAGATCACCATCTTGATCTTCTTGTGCCATGTAATTTGCTTCCCTTGCTTCACGATACGTCTTGTATGCGTTTGCAACATTCTGGGGTGCGGTACATGTTTTAGCCCAATGTTCAGTTGATCCACATCGAAAACAAACATCATCATGGTCAGGCTCCCTTGATCGAGGCGCCATTGGGGCGCGATTTGAACGACCTATCCTCTTGGTGGCGTTACCACCATGGTCGGAGGCTCCGCCTCTCTCTCTCTCACACGTTGACCTCTACGGTTCCGTGCACGCCTCTCTTGGCGATTTCCTTCCTCTTTAGGGCGAATATATGGACCAGAACGTCCAGAATTGTCCCTATCCTTAGGGTTTCGCTCCTTGCGTCCTCCATTGGGGGCGCGACTATAGTTAGACTCCGGAATAGGCTTAGTTCCCACGGGTCTAGCATTATAGTTCTTCACAAGGATATTATCGTGCTTTTCAGCTACGTTCATGGCGCCAATGAGCTCATGAAACCTTGTGATACGTCCTGCATTTACATCAATCCGATAATTCTTTGAAATCATCAGTGCAGAGACGGGGAAGGTAGAGAGAGTCTTCTCGATCAACATCGTATCAGTTATGGCTTGGCCACAATACTCCATCAGAGACTTGATACGAAGAGCTTCCGAGTTATAATCAAGCACAGACTTGAAATCACAAAAGCGGAGGCTATGCCATCGCACTTCTAAATCAGGAAGCAGGGAGTCACGAACGTTGCCAAATCGCTGCTCAAGTTCTACCCATAGCTTTCTTGGGTCTTCCTCATTGAGGTATTCATTTTGGAGCGCGTCATTCATGTGCCTTGTCATGAGAATTATGGCTTTAGCTTGTTTTGCTTCAAAAGCAGTAGCTTGCTCGATTGAGAGCACGTTCTGACCAGGCTCTTGGATGGTTTCCAGAATTCCATCAGCCTTAAGATGCTGGCGCACATCTTGGACCCATCTATGGTATCCTGCGCCAGTTGTCTCGAGTGGGACAAAGCTCAACTTGTTCAGGTAACTCATCCTGAAAAACAACACAAGATTAGGGTTAGTTTCGGAGCGAAAAAGGCTACCACGAAAAACTATTAAATTTCTAAGCGTAGTTGCTTCCAAGAAATTAGAGATTTTCTGAGCGTAGTCGCTTCCAAGAAAATCGAATTCCAAGAGGGGTTTTGGATTAGATCGAAACGACGATGTATATGGTCGATCGTTTTCTTCTCAACAAACTCTAAGTTTGGAGGACTCTACAAGCTCCAAGCTTGGAGTGAGCGCGAACCCCCACAGTTCGGCTTTTGGTCTCCCCTATGTAGAGAAAAGGGGGGTAGAAGAAGGGATTTTGGAAGTCCCCGAGAAAAGAAGAAGAAATTAAAGGAAAAACTTCAAAAACGGGAACTTTTAGAAAATTTTACCTTAAAAGATGGGCGGGGAAAATGTCACCGAAAGTACTGTAGCAAGCACTGTAGCAGCGGTACTGTAGCTGCCGGAAGTTACTGTAGCTGACCGAAAAGTTGTCCCAAAAAGTCGCCGGAAGTCGGCCGAAAGTTGTCCAGAAAAGTCGCCGGACTGTAGCAGGGGGGGGGGGGGGGGGGGGGGGGTACTGTAGCAGCCGGAAGTACTGTAGCACGTTACTGTAGCTGCGGAGGTTTCTGGGATTTGAAGGCTACGATTATAGGGTTTCAGGGTTAGGGCTCGTGCTGATAACGTGTTGTAGAGAAACTGAATTTGAGAGGAATTTTCTGTGTATTCTCATTGATAATAGGGGCCTCTTTATATAGAGGATTACAATGCATAGAATCTCAATCATACAAGGAAAGTAATTCTACATTGATTAGGATTCTAATCCTTCTAATTAAATCCTATTACCACTAGGTCAAGTAACCTAGAGTTTGGGCTAAACACAAATTAGGTTTTCCTTCAACACAAACTTCAATTTTCAGACTATACATAAGTGCAACACAAGTTAAAACGTCATTTTAAAGAAAGAAGACGAATTTTAAGTACGCAATTTGCTAAAAATACACTAATCAGAATTTTCAGAAAAAGTCACAAAATTTTTTCAGTAAAATGATCGCACAAGCATATATCTCATTTTGGAAGAGCATTTGCAACAAAATTATTCATGTTGTTTTACACCGACTTATCATATCGGATAACCAAATTACAGATCAATGACTTGATCGATTTTGGTAAAACATTTTCTTTTTAATTATACCATCTTATTAGTTGCTGAATTGTGAATGTTTTGATCTTTTCTCTTTTGACTAATAGATACAACATTCCCACTACCTCACTTAATTGATCCTGGTCTTCTCTGTATCAGTATTTCTTTCTAATTGCGCACATGCCTTGGCCCATAATCTATCATTGCAATGAGGACCATTATCAATGATGCCTTCCTTTACACCTTTTTCTAATAGACACCCTTATTCAATTCTTCAATTTGAGAGCTTCATTTTTAACATGGGAAAAGAAAAAGAAACTTTTTTTTTTTTCCAACACAAGGTAAACAAGGTCGGTTTCTGCTTTGATTGGAAGCAGTGCTGCTTTATGGGTTTCAGTGCCCATCGCTAAATTTGATTGGGAAAAAAAACCCTATTTTTAGTGGTTTAATACTTACTTAATGTGCATTCATCTTGAAGTTAGGAGCCTCATCTGCCAAGTCTTAATAAACTACACCGTCAAGAATCCTTTTTTCAAATGAAACAAATTTTGAGATAAAAAAATTAAAACTAATGAAAGAAATTTGCTTTTTGTTTTCCTTGTACGGCATTGCATCATTCCTCTTTTTTTTCTCTCTATTATAATTTTTTATTTTTGTTATACTTTACACAGAGAAATATTATCAGTGTTTCGTGCTCATGTCAATATGTCATGTCTTGACTCGTGTGGTATTGTGTTTCAATCGTTCATGTTTCTTGTTCATGCCAGTTCGGCTCATCATACTCCTCTAATCCGGCTAAAGATTTGCTTCGTATGTCACCAAGATCGATTCCATAGAGGGCTATAGGTCATCTTTAGACAAATTTGGAGATGGAAACTATGTTTTTCTAATTGGAAAATTGGGATACCTATCGGGATTTGCTGATGTGAAGAACGTGAACAAGTTGTGGAGCAATAGTTAATTTGTTTCATCATCACTTAAAGAAAAAGCGTACGTGCTCACATGGAGTATGGTTGCAAAAGTTTACAATTTGAAGCAATACTAAAAAATAATATGCTGGTTTCTTTTGGCTAATATAATCCTAACAGAGATGTGTTTTGAAACCCTAAACAGATTCAGAATATCATCGACCATGTATACCGGGAGCCACGACCAATATGACATCTTGTTCTGACTAGAGACTCTCCCTTTCTCTAAAAAAGGATTAGAAGGCATGGGGAAACAATCAGAGGTCTTTTGACTCTAGTATGTGGTTACTTGATCTTGGACAATGGTAAGTATAAGAATAGTCAAATAAGACACTATTGAGAGAATGAATTTTCTGATATCTTATTACACTCATTCTGTGATGTATATAAACATATTACAATCGTACTACAACGTACTACAACTATTGTGTACTACTGTACTACACAACATATACAAGGTAAGTAGTTACAACAATATATTCCCTTATAGTATATTCTTAATAGGGAACGATGACTCACACTAACTTGGCGCATATACATCAACCATGCTCAACTTGCTTAGTGAGTCATAAAACGCCTTCCTGGAAACTCCTTTGGTAAGTACATCTGCAAGTTGCTCTTCAGTTGGAACAAAAGGAAAGCTAATAATTTTGACATCTAGTTTCTCCTTTATAAAGTGATGATCAACCTCCACATACTTAGTACGATCATGTTGTACTGGATTCTGTGATATGTCAATAGCTGCCTTGTTGTCACAATACAACTGCATGAAATTTTTGAGTTTGAAACCCAGATCACGTAACAGATTTCTCAGCCACAACAATTCACACACTCCATGAGCCATACCTCTATACTCGGCCTCAGCACTAGAACGTGCCATAACTTTTTGTTTCTTACTCTTCCATGTAACCAAATTACCTCCCACAAAGGTAAAGTAACCTGATGTTGACCTCCTGTCTGTGATATTTCCAGCCCAATTTGCATCTGTGAAGCCACAAACCTTAAGGATGTTGTTGTGTTTAGAAAACAGTACTCCCCTTTCTAGAGCTGACTTCAAGTACTTCAGAATTCACATAACAGCATCCATGTGACTCTCACTCGGATTATGCATGAACTGACTCACCACACTCACTGCATATGCAACATCTGGTCTAGTATGAGCCAAATAAATCAAGCGCCTAACTAACCTCTGATAGAGAGCTCAATCAGTAGGTACCTGATCTGGATACTCAACTAAACAATGGTTCTGCTCAATAGGAGTGTCAATAGGTCTGCAATCCAACAAACATGTCTCTGTCATCAAGTCAAGAACATACTTCCTCTGGCACAGATAGATTCCTTCTCTCCCCCTGGCTACCTCAATTCCTAAAAAGTACTTAAGCTCACCCAAGTCCTTCATCTCAAACTCAGAGGCTAGCTGTCTCTGCAGTCTATCCATCTCAACAGTATCATTACCAGTGATTACCATATCATCCACATAAATAATTAGAGTTGTTACCTTCCCTTGTTGATGCTTGAGAAACAAGGTATGGTCTGAGTTGCTCTGCCTGTAACCAACTTTTCTCATGAACTGTGAAAATCTTCCAAACCAAGCATGAGGTGACTGTTTGAGACCATACAAGATTTTCTCAATTTGCATACAAACTCACCAGGAGAAGCAACTACATACCCTGGTGGAAGGCTCATGTACACTTCCTCGGCTAACTCTCCATGAAGAAATGCATTCTTGACATCAAACTACCGGAGTGGCCAGTTTAAACTAGCAGCGAACTAGAGCAGAACTCGAATAGTATTCATCTTGTCAACTGGAGCAAAAGTTTCATTATAGTATATACCATACGTCTAAGTAAATCCCTTTACTACAAGACGTGCTTTGTATCGATTCACTGATCCATCTGCATTATGCTTCATGGTAAACACCCAACAACAACCTACAGCCTTCTTGCCTTGTGGTGGAGGCACAAGTTGCCAAGTATTGTTCTTCTGCAACACCTCCTTCCTCCACTTTGGATCCCCCAACGCATCCAGCAGTTTGTTAGGTACTGATACAGCAGATATTTGATTCACAAATGATTCATATGACTTAGACAACCTCCTAGTGGACATATAGTTGGCTACTGGGTATTTTGATTTGGTAGTAAGAGTAGGTTCATATCTTTTGGCTGATTGACCTCGAGTGGTCCTATGTGGTAACACATATTGCTCAACATTAGACTCACTACTACTAGTATCAGCGGATGGACATACCTTGAATGGGTGATCTTCAGTACCAGGAAGCTGTGGGTCAAGGGTAGAAGCGATGGTAGGAGGGGCAGTTGTGTCTTCAACCTCATTCTGAGTGATGGAAACTGGTGCTTTTGCTACTGGAGGCGGCGAGCTAATAGTCGCAACCGGATCCATCAAAATACCTCCTGGCTGTGTGGCTTCTCCTTCTGATTCCTCCCCCTCTCCATGATATAGCTCTTCAAAATATGAATTCTCCCCCTGAAGAGCTATATCTGAAGAGGAGAAATAACTCATGTCTTCAAAGAAAGTAACAACCATAGTGACATAATACTTTCTGGTTGGTGGATGATAGCACTTGTACCCCTTCTGATAGCCTCTGTAGCCAACAAACACACACTTAAGGGCCCGGGCATCCAATTTAGACCTCTGATTTTTTGGTACATGGACAAAAGCAACACAACCAAAAACACGAGCGGGAAGATTATGAAATGATGGTAAGGAGACATGAGAGCCGAGAACCTCAAATGAAATTTTTCCCTGAAGGACACTGGATGGAAAACGATTGATAAGATGAGAGGAAGCATGTATAGCATCGCTCCAAAGATACTTGGGCATATGAGCACTAAAAAGAAGGGCACAAGCCATATCAAGTAAATGACGATTTTTCCTTTCGGACACTCCATTCTGTTCTGGTGTTTATGGACATGTGGTTTGGTGAACAATCACATGGATTTTAAAAAACTCTTGGAACACATGGTTAACATACTCCCCCATTGTCAGAACGAAGGACTTTAATGGTGCTATGATATTGTGTTTGAACAAGATTACGAAATGTTTGAAAAGCAGGGAAGACTTCATCTTTAGTTTTAACAAGAGCAACCTATGACAATCTCATGCAATCATCAATAAACAACTCACAGTATCGCATACCCGATACAGTAGGCTCTCTAGAAGGTCCCCAAACATCAGAATGAATCAACTCAAAAGGAATAACACTTTTATTAGAAACACTAGGAGAATAAGTAGCACGATGACTCTTGGCCAAAACATATGTTTCACAATGTAAAATTGACTCATCCACACCAATAAACAGAGTAGGCATGGCTTTTTTCATAAGACTAAAAGATGGATACCATAAACGGCGATGCCACAACCAAATTTCACTTAGCTTATCAGAATTCGAAGTCAAAGCGGCTTAGGACTGTGCTCCTGGTTTCTCTCTTGCGTATGTCTGATCCAGATGGAACAACCTGCCCCTCAGATACCCCCGACCGACTATCTCCCTAGGAGAAGATCCTGAAAAATCACATACATAGGATAAAAGGTTAAAGAGCATTTAGACTCAGTGTTCAATTGTGGGACAGATATCAAGTGATGAGATAAGTCAGGCACATATAACACATTATGAAGTTCTAAAGTGGGAGTAATACGCACTGACCCTGACCCTAACATAGGAAAAGCCTCATCGTTGGCATTGGTTACATAGAACAATGGTGGGGAACAATATATTCCCTTGTAATCTATTCCTAATAGGGAATGATGACTCACACTAACAAGAATCACATAATTAGTGAATCTCATTAATCACTTCAACATCCAAAATATGAGAGCAAATATTGTCCAAAGAAAAAATATATATGTGCAAATGCAGCATCATCTTTTAACAACGCTAAATTTGGCCTGTTTAGTGTAAATGGGTTATCACGTAAACTGAAATGCTGATTAAAGGAATGCAAGAAGAAAGGAAGGGGAAAAAAAAAACTAGGCGTTACAAGAGATGTGGAAGTTAAATATACCTTCAAAAGTTAAGGTTTTTGCTTGGTCTCTAGTAAGAAATGGACTTAAAACAAGAGACAAAATTTTTACATATAATCACAATATTTCTCCATTGTGTCCTTTTTGTTCTGTGGATGTAGAATCTAATGATCATTTATTTGATAGTGAGTAAAAAGAGAGGCATGAATTTGGGGATCTTAGAGCTCTACTAGGTTTTGCCCGATTGAGTTTCTGGGCCGCCGGAGTAGTGAGGTGGTGGCTGCCATGGCCGGGATTTCCCATCCCCTCACTAAACAGAAAATCTGCGATCTACCTTACAGGTGTCAAAGTGCCTATGGTGATTTCATATGGCTCCCGTTGGATCGTCATCAAGGTGTTTTATCTCGGAAACAAAAAAGACCAGACTGCTTTAATGGAGATCAAGCAAAATATCCAGAAAATAGCAAGATCACTGTTTTGAGGAGCAAAAGTGGGCATGTGAACTTGGGAAATTGTCAAAATCGGATATTGAGCAGCCCAGGAACGATTCAAATGCCCAACCCATCGGAGATTGATTACATGAACCTAGCCCAGGTACGCCGACCTAATTACTCATTAGTTATATCTATTTTGTCTATTAAACCTTTATTAGCTTTGGGTATCAGATCTTAACTTGAATCAAGACCATGTTTTTTACTCGATTCATTATCAATCCCTTGGTTGGAGCCTGGAGGAGCATTAATGACACTAAGACTAGATTGAGGTCTCTTAGATTACGAGGTATGATTCGTTTGAACTTCCAAGATCCCGCTTGGGGTGTGAGGCATCCTAAGCGTTTGATTCAAATTCTTCCTAGTCCATACAACATTATAAATGAACACTGTTTACCCCCCAAGAAGTCCACAACAGCTATCACAAAACAAAGTCTTAGATCAACAATGGCCTACAGCCCCAATGCAAGAGCCTACGCAGGTACCTCCAAAATCAGGAACAACAACATGCTCAACCCCTACCCCAGACCAGCCCCAAATGAACCATCCTTTAACACCACTGTCAGGGATTGCTGTGTAGTGGAATGAAACCCATATCTTTGTTCCCAAAGCTATTTCCACCCACAAAGAACAGCTTGAAAACTACTACCTCGTTGCCAAGGTGTTTGGAAAGAGAGTCCCAGTGAAGAAAGAGATTAGGAAGTGTAGACAGAATTGGGCTAACCTGAATGGTACTATCAAGCTAAACCAAATGGCAAATACCTAGTTCTCCCTAGAATTCTCCGCGATGGAGGATGCACACTATGTCCTGGAAAACCGTCCTTGGTTTGTGAAAGGGTGCATTTTCCACATCAGAAGATGGTCCCCCAATTTCGACCCTGCGAACTCTACGATTGAGTCTCTATTTGTTTGGGTTTGTCTACCTAACTTGGCACTGCACTATTGGGATAAGGAAGCTATACAGCTTTGAATGTGGTAGCCATCGCCACAAGATAAAGACTTGTCCATACAAGGAAGTGGAACAGCACTTTGTTGTGGTGGACTGAGCTGAGTCGGATGACGACATTGAATCTGTTCCAACTGAAGTGGGACCAGAGCTGCTTGAGCTAGTTTTGGAAAAAGTCATGTTGTACTTTCCCAACCAATCAGGAATGATGTGGCTTTTGAGGAACCTGAGGCCAACAATGTTGATCTCAATCCTCCTTCGCCAGGATGGAAGCTGGTCCCAAGAAGCAAAGGCAAAGTGCTCGACAAGGAGGCTAACCCTAAATTGAAGTTAGTACAGCCGGGAAAAAGTTACAGGGATACTTTCAAAGGTGCTGGGAACATCATCATAGGCCATGGTGGGAGAGATTTCTCTGCAGAAGAGCACAAAGAGGACAGTGACATTGGCAGTGAGGGAGATGGGGTGAGTTCATCTAATTCTTCTTCATTAAATGATATCTCTTTTAACGACCTCAAGGAAATAGCAAAAATTTATTATCTAAATGATGACACCCCTGAACCTAATGATCATGCCAATTGAGTGATTTACTCTCCAACTAACCCTATGGACTATTTCTACACTAACTTTAGTTCACCATTGAGATTGTAGTATGGAAGTTATCTAGATGAAAGAATGCAGGATACAAGAAGGAAAATGCTCTGAAATTTCTGATTGAGGAAAAGCAATTTCAGGATGGTATGAACAGGAGAGAGGAAGAAAACCCAAGCTCTAGCTCTATTGCTACGAAGATGCAGATTAGTGATGGTGGGGACTATAGGAGTCCAAAGAAAAGAACCCGTAAGATGGCTCATGGCTGGACATATGGTTATGGATGAGGTTGAGGAAAAGGAGGTGACAGCCCCTCGTCTTCAACAATATGAAATGAAGATTATCAATTGGAACAGCAAAGGCAGCGCCTGGCCTGGCTTCCTAGCGCAAACCAAGTTTTATGCTTCTAGTTTAGATGCTGATGTCTTATGTATCTTTGATACTAGGGAATCAGATGAATTATTAAATAAAGCTACTAGGATGCTCCCCTTTGACTACGGTACCATAGTTCTTGCTCAGGCACAATGTGGTGGCCTTCTGCTATTATGGAAAACTAGAATTATCAATATTTCTATTATCTACGCCCATGAGCACTTTATTCATTGCATGATTAATGATAACAATTCCAAACTATCCTGGTATACAACTTTTATTTATGCATATCCACAAAAGGAGAAACAAATGAGTCTTTGGCATGAACTAATCACTCTAAAACCTCCAAATAATGATCCTTGGGATACTGATAGGGGACTTTAATAATATTATAAGTCTAAATGAAAAGTTTTGTGGAACTCAAAATGTCTCTAATTACATGATCAACTTCTGCAATTTTCTAAATGATGTCAATGTCTCTTCTCTTAATGCTAAACAGCAGAATGATGTAGTTATTTATGAAAGGCTTGACAGAGCTTGCATCAACGCCAGCTGCTTAAATCTGTTTCCCTATAACTCTAGAAAATTTCCCGATTGTTAATTCTTATCATGGCCCAATTTATCTAACTTTGAATCATAAACTGAGGCAAACACCAAAGCCTTTTAGATTTGAGGCCATTTGGCTTTCCCACAAGGACTTTAAACAGGTTGTTACCAATATCTGGAAGCATAACTTGGAGCAAAACCTTATTAAAAACTTTCTAGCAGTCAAGAGTCATTTTACTGGTTATATCAGAATCTGGAATAAAAACTTGTTTGGTGATTTTTTCAGGAAATGACTAACCTGCAGGACCAAAGTTATGATTTCCAACAACAACTGATGGCATCCCCCAGTTCAAATGTCTTATTGGAGAATGACAGGAAGATCAAGGAAGAACTAGCTCAAGTTTACAGAGATGAGGAACTTTTTTGGGCCCAAAAGGCAAAGGCAAACTGGCTCTCGCTGGGTGATAAAAACACTAGATTCTTTCAAACCCAAGTCAACATCAGAAGGAAACAAAACCACATTAATGGAGTCAAGGACACCAGAGGAATCTGGCTTGACGACCCTGTTCAAATCTCAGCGTTCTTTATCCAAGAATTTAAATCGAGATTTACTTGTAATAGTCAACCAAGTCTGGCCGATATCAACAACTTCATTACACATATACCTGAATGCATTACTAATGAAGATAATGATCTCTTACTGAAGCAAGTGATAGAAGAGGAAATCTGGAAAGCCCTCAATTCAATTGGTCCAATCAAAGCTCTAGGACCTGATGGTCTGCATGCAATGTTCTACCAGAAGTGCTGGAACAAGGTAAGGTCAATTGTCATTCCCATAATAAAAGATTTATTTGCTTCAAATACACCTTTAGCTGACCTTAACCATACAAATATAGCCCTTATCCCTAAGGTGGAGAACCCTGAATTTGTCTCTCAATTTCAACCCATCAGCTTGTGTAATGTTAGTTACACGATCATCACCAAAATCCTAATTAATAGGCTGAGACCCTTGTTGGAAAAATGCATCTCCAAAAATTAAGGTGCTTTTGCACCTGGTAGACCCATTCAAGATAATATCCTAATTGCACATGAACTGTTTTCAGATTTTCAAAAAAAGAAGAGAACTGCTACTGCCATGGCTATTAAATTAGACTTAGGAAAAGCTTATGATTTCCTAAACTGGAACTATATTAGAGCTTGTCTGTTGAATTTTGGTTTTAACAGTAACTGGTTCAACATGAACATGAATTGCATCTCTAGTGTCTCTTTTTCCATGATCATCAATGGGAAAACAGAGGGTTGGTTTAAGCCATCCAGAGCCATTAGACAGGGGGATCCACTCTCCCCTTATATTTTCATACTCTGCATGGAGCCTCTAATTAGACAAATGAATATGCTAGCAAAAAAACCTAAAAACCATATAGGACTTCTTTCTTCTCCTCTTGGATTTAGGATTGCAAATTTAATGTTTGCAGATGACTATCTTATTTTTGCTAATGCTTCCTCTAGAAGAGCCAGGAACACACTCAAAGTCCTTGAAGCTTTTTCTATTGCCTGAGGACAGAAAATCAATTTCAATAAATTTTCTATTTTCTTTTCTCCAAATACACCAAATAACATGAAAAGGAATATTGCGAGTACCCTATGGACCAGCAAAAAGCCACCATTGGCAAATATTTGGGAATCCACAATGTGGTTTTTTGGAAAGACCCTAATAATGCAAAAGAGCTACCGCTCAAAATTACTAAAAGGCTCTCAGGATGGACCAAAGGGTCTCTATCTAGAGCTGGAAGAGTGACTCTAGCTAAAGCTAATATAGCAGGAATGCCGAATCATGTTATGTCTTGCTTTAAGTGTTCTGCCAAGTTTACAAAGGCCATTGATAGGGCAACCAGGAATTTTATTTGGGGTTCGACCTTAGGACCCCTTCTAATTCCCTGGGATCAGGTCTGCTCTTCTAAATCAGTTGGTGGATTAGGAATTAGACTTCCAGCCTTCTTCAACAATGCTGCTATTGGGAAACATGCCTGGAAAGTTCTTACTATACTAAACCCAACAATTGGTGGGTTCAGATCGATCATCAAGAAAAAGTATCTTAGTAAGACTACTTTTTCCCAGCTAAAAAGAAGTCTACCGCTTCATCTGATTGGAAAGAAATTTCAGACTCAAAAAACCTTATCACTGAAGGCATGAGGTGGACTGTAGGTAATGGAAAGACCATAAATTTCTGGACTTTTAACTGGATCTTCTCTTTTCCCCTAGTAAATTTACTTTCTGATACTCAAAAAAATGAAATTAATCGGTGTTGTAGAGAATTGGATAATTGTATTGTATTCATCTCACCATGAGGTTTATATAGGGTTACATCATGTATACAAAAGACAATACATAATAGCTATACTAATCAATCGCACATTACAAGTATGTCAATCGCATACATTACGAGTCTGTCAATCGCATACATTAAGTAATACCTATTGCATGAATAGTCATTATCATTTACAACACTCCTCCTTGGATATTCCATGTCAATAGTGTTGCCTCTGCTATGCGCTTCTAAGTTGCCTCGTCAAAAACCTTTCTCAGTAATAAAAACCCTATGGGAAAAAACAACATTGGTCGAAGGAGAAAAAGAGCACAACGCACGTGAATGTGGAGTAGTCGACATCCTTCCACACTCCCCATTATGCCGCTCAAACTCGGTGATGACGTTTTAATCGTTGCCTCACTAAAAACCTTGCCAAGTAACAAAAACCCTGTGGGACAAAAATAACCCTGGTCGAAGGGCAAAAAGAGCACAACACGTCCTTTACTCTTCGAGATCGAACATGTAGACATCATACCTCCCCTTGATTTCTACAATTATGGGAGTACAGATAACTTTCTTAATCCGATGCTCTTCACATGTTTCTCGAAGGTGGATTTAGGTAACGACTTGGTAAACCAGTCCGCTACATTATCCTCTGAACGGATTTGATTCACTTCAATATTTAGAAGTGTTTGTTATTGCTGATTGTAAAAGAACTTAGGTGATATATGCTTGGTGTTGTCGCCCTTGATGAAACCTAACTTCATTTGCTCAATACAAGCTGCATTATGTTCATAAATGCCTGTAGGTTCATCTGTGGTAGACTTCAAACCATAAGTTCCTCGAATGTGTCTAACTACAGACCTTAGCCATATGCATTCTCGCACGACTTCATGTAGAGCAATAATCTCTGCATGATTTGAGGAAGTAGCAACAAGGGTCTGCTTTGTAAACCTCCAAGATATCACAGTGCTTCCCATGGTAAAGACATAACTCTTTTGGGAGCGACCTTTGTGACGGTCAGAGAGATACCCTGCATCAGCATAACCCATCAAGACATCGTTGTCATTTTGATGGAAGGGAGGAGGAGCACGAAAGGTGGCGTTTTGTCTTGTGGAGTCCGATCCCACACTTCCATTAATTCTTTTCTCTCTGTATGGATAGAACAAGCCCATATCAATCGTACCTCTCAAGTATCGAAAGATTGTCTTTATGACAATCCAATGGTGGCGTGTTGGCGCAGAACTATATCGAGCTAACAAGTTCACTGCGAATGAGATATCCGGTCTTGTGCATTGAGCTAAGTACAATAATGTGCCTATTGCACTTAGATAGGGCACTTCAGCCTATAATAAGTCTTCATCCTCAACCCTTGGACTAAACGGATCTTTTTTAGGCTCAAGACTACGACCGATCATGGGAGTACTCACAGGCTTTGCTTTATCTTCATTAAAGCGCCTTAATAATTTTTAAGTATATGCTGACTGATGGATCATAATCCCATCACTACGGTGCTCGAGTTCTAGTCCAAGGAAAAACTGTGTTTTCCCAAGATCTTTCATCTCAAATTCAGATTTCAAGTACTTAGCAGTTTCCTTTAACTCATCTAGAGTTCCAATTAGGTTCATGTCATCGACATAAACTGCTACAATTGCAAAAATGGAACTTGTCCTCTTTATAAACACGCATGGGCATATTTCATTGTTGACATATCCCTACCCAATCAAGTAGTCACTTAGACGGTTATACCACATCCGTCCGGATTGTTTCAATCCATATAGTGAGCGTCTCAATCTTATTGAAAACGCGCTCCGTGGTTTAGAGCTACTTGACTTGGGTAATTGAAGTCCATCTGGAACCTTCATATATATCTCTGAATCTAGATCCCCATAGAGATATGTTGTAACCACATCCATAAGCTGCATGTCAAGTTTTTGGGAAACTACCAAATTGACAAGGTAGTGGAATGTTATAACGTACATTACGGGAGAATATGTCTCCTCGTAGTCGATTCCAGGGCGTTGTGAGAAACCTTGAGCCACAAGGCGGGCTTTATATCTAACAACCTCATTTTTCTCGTTACGCTTTCTAACAAAGACCCATTTATGGCCAACAGGCTTTATACTTGGGAGTGTCAGCGTTATAGGCCCAAATACCTGTCTCTTTGTTAGTGAATTCAATTCAACCTGGATCTCATCTTTCCATTTAGGCCAGTCTGCACTTCGTTGACATTCCTCAATGGAGCGAGGTTCGATATAATCGTGATCTATAATTCCTTGAGCAATAGAATATGCAAACACATCATCAAGGATAATAGAATCTCGATTCAATGTCTCATGTACACTAGTGTAATTCATGGAGATTTCCCTATTCCCTGGAATTGGTTCTAACATTGGAGTGTCCCCCAATGATGTCTCTTGGACATAACCATAATTCGGAATATCTTCATGAGACGAGTTATTTATGTCATGATTAATGGATCTTTCTATGCCAAACTCGCTTTCTTTCTCGGGTGAGAATCCATAAAACCTTTGGGCGTCCCACGTTTCCCTGCTGGGAGCCCAGCCTGAGCCACATTGCCAATCTATTAGTGGTGGAGGCGCCATGCCCAATACCTCTAGGGGTGGCGCCATGTCCATGATTTTTAGGGACATCAATCCTTGCAGGCACGTTTGCAGTAGGTATATGTGTTCTTGTCACTTTAGCAATATCAGAAAACGCATCAGGCAGAGTCTGCTATGTTCTGAAGATCGAGAATTCTCCACACTTCAATTTCGAACTATGCGGTTTGGGGATCAAGATGAGACAAAGTGGGGACAGACCACGACAATTCCTGTCGTTCCTGTTGAACATTATTGTTCCTATCTCCTCCTAACAACCTGAAGACTGTCTCATCAAAGTGACAATCAGCAAATCTAGCGGTAAATAGATCGTCTGTCAAGGGTTTTAAGTAGCGGATAATGGTTGGAGAGTCATATCCAACATAAATGCCTAATCGTCTTTGAGGACCCATTTTTGTGCGCTGTGGCGGCGCAATTGGTGCATAAACTGTACACCCAAATATGCGTAAGTGTGAGACATCAAGCTCATATCCAGTAACCATCTGGGACGCAGAAAAGGGTTGAGTGGCAGTAGGCCTCAGACGAATGAGCACATCTGCTTGCAATATTGCATAGCCCCATTTTAGGTGTGAACATGAGGAACAGGGTGTTCAACCTCAATCCCAATGGACATGCAATAGTCATCATACGTTTTTGATGTAAACTCTCCAGCATTGTCAAGACGAATTGACTTAATAGGATTATCAGGGTGGTGAGCCCTTAATTTAATGATTTGTGCTAGGAGTTTAGAAAATGCAGCATTTCTTGTGGACAATAGCATGATATGTGACCATCGTGTCGATGCATCAACCAACACCATAAAATATCTAAATGGTCCGCATGTTGGTTGAATAGGTCCACAAATATCACCTTGGATTCTTTGCAAGAATAAAATATTTTCTTTAGTGTCCTTTGCATAGGATGGTCTCGATCTTAATTTTGCTAAAGAGCAGGCTTTGCAAAACGAAATATGGGCTTTATAAGCAACCAGGGAAGTATCCGATTGAGCCACGAAGTCACAATTGACTTTAGAAGTAGAAAAAGGAACCAAAGGAGGTATTGCTGGCTTCAATACCACTTTTGGGCCGCAATGGGTAGGCGGGGCCAGCCCTACCTTGGATCGAATTTTGGTTCTGACTTCTTTTCGTTTTGAAAAATGGATGTTCGTGTGAAGTCTTTAATATAGTAATCATCATATCACGATTTGGGTGTCCCAAACGGTCATGCCAAAGCCTATATGTCTCAGAATCCCATAAGTCATCTCTCATGACATGGTTGGATTCAATAATTCGAATAGTGGTTGCATACAACCCACTAGAGCGACACATAAGTTTTTCTAATACTCGTTTATGTCCGTAGTCATTAGAGGTGATGCAAAGGAACTCTTGTCCATTCTCATAATGTGTTTCCACATGATAACCATTGGCTCTTATATCTTTAAAACTCAATAGGGTCCTTCTAGGTCTAGGAGCATATAGAGCTTCTATGACATTAATACTTGTGCCATTTGGAAACAAAAATTGAGTCGGTCCTCGACCATGAATCAATTGTGATGGTCCAGCCATCGTAGTCATAGAAGATCGACTAGGCGTCATCCATAGAAATAGTTGCCTATGTCGCAATATAGTATGTGTGGTGCCACTATCAACAAGGCATTCCAACTCTCCAAGAAACATACTGAAAAATAATAAAGTTCGGATTTAAAATATGTCCATGACATCGAATAATAATACGATACTTTATTAATAAAGATAGCCAATGATTGCATCAAAGGTCCCAAAAAGTCTAATCCAAAATAAAGTCAAACTAAGACACATTGTAGTCACTCTATCCGTTTGGTAACTCCAATCAAATATGACCAGAAAAGTAGAGAGAGATGTTGGTGGAGCAAGGCTTTCTTAAGTACCATTAATCTCAATGACTTTCCAAGACATCATATTTCATTGGGTACACCATATAAGAAAGAGTTTCATACAATTGTCATTTATTGACTAAGGCATATTGCCATTACAAAAATTCTTGGAAAATAAAAGGACTATTCTAATCAAAGTCTGCAGCATCCTTGTGCACTTCACCTTCAGCTTTGAAGTCCTCTATGGTGAGATTGACATCTCCACCATCTTCTCTTCTTCTTCTGCAAGGTACACTTCTTGCTCCCCCAGGTCCCTAGATGCCCTATATCTTGAAGCTAGTTGCTCGCTTTCCTTGCATTGCTTGAACCAATGCTCACTTGATCCACATCGATGACACATGTCATTGTGGTTGCCTCCCTTTAACTGAGGTGCACGTTGTGGGCGTTCCCTAGGAGGGTTGGTGCCACCACCACGACCCATAGTGCCTCCACCACGACTATCTCTCCCACGTGTGGCATTGCCACCACATGTATCTGCACTAAACCTGCAGTTTCCTTCCTTGTTAGGACCGTTATCTGGACCCATACGTCCCTCATATCCATTATTCTTAGGGTTCCGCTCCTCGCGCCCTCTTTTGGGTGTATTATAATTTGCCTCATGAACGCTTTTAGTTCTAATGGGCCTTGAATTATAATTCCCCACGAGTATGTTATCATGTTTCTCGGCTACAGATATGAGATTGATAAGCTGATGAAATCTCGTGATCCGTCCAGCATTGACTTTAGTGCGGTATTGCTTTTATACCACAATGGCTGAAATGGGGAAGGTGGAGAGAGTTTTCTCAATTAGCTCTTGCTCTGTGACATGTTGTCCACAAAACCTCAACATGGACTGTAGGCAAAGAGCTTCTGAATTATATTCAGCAACAGACTTGAAATCAGCAAAGCGCAGATTGTTCCATTGAACCTTCAAGTCAGGGAGGAGGGAATCTTGGACATTGCCAAAGCGCTCTTCTAGCGCTACCCATAGCTCTCTTGCATCCTTGATCGACATATACTCCAATCTGAGTGCCTTGTCCATATGGCGTCGCATCAAGATAACTGCTTGAGCATGCTTTGTAGGTGTTCGAACGAACACACGATCCGGGTTAGGTGCCTGGAATATGGGTAATATTCCATTTGAAGTGAGGTGGTTCTCAACATCAGTTACCCAACTGTGGTAATCAGAGCCTGTTGAGTAAAGCATGGGAAAGTCGAGTCTAGGTTCATTCGACATCCTGAAAATAAGAAGAGAAGATATATTAGTTTCGGAGCTAAACTTCTACGAAAACTAAAATAATAAGATTTCCGAGCTATGCTACCAAGAAAACAATTTCCAAGAATCTCTTTTGGATTAGACAAACAATAATGTTTTAATATGGTCACAATTTGATGCTTACGGACGCTCTTAGTTCCAGCATTATGAACACTCTTAGTTCATACAAACACTCTTAGTTCGTTAAGCGTGAATCTCCACAATTTCGCTTTATTAAATAATCGAACCATGTTCGTATATTGAAAATCCTACAAAAAATAAAGGAATTTAAAAGACAAGAAAGTAGGAACTCTAATCTTTAAAACTTTCTTGTTGAAATTCGGAGCAGATTCACTTCTGAACAGCTCACACTTAGAATGGTGTACATATCTCAAAACGACTCAATTAGGGCTGAAATTTGGAGGTCAGATATAAGAGGCGGAGACAAACAACTTTAATGAATGAAGGATTTTGATCTGAGGTCCTGATCAAGATGTTTCGGGGTGTACAAACAGGCTGATCTGTACAGGAACGAGCGTGCTGCAGGGGCAGCAGGCATGCGATAATGCTGCAGGGGCAGCAGGCATGCGACAATGCTGCAGGGGCAATAGGAGTTACACGGACGCACGGTATGGCTAGCAAGGGCTAGGAGCTTGCGGCAGTTTTTGGTGAAAGAAATTTCGGGTGTAGGGTTTTTTTTCTGGATAGGGCTTGGGTTAGAGTTCGTGCTGACAACGTGTTGTAGAGAATTGGATAATTGTATTGTATTCATCTCACCATGAGGTTTATATAGGGTTACATCATGTATACAAAAGGCAATACATAATAGCTATATTAATCAATCACACATTACAAGTATGTCAATCGCATACATTACGAGTCTGTCAATCGCATACATTAAGCAATACCTATTGCATGAATAGTCATTATCATTTACAACAGAAATGCTATTGCTAGTGATTTCTTTGCAGGGAAAATTTGGGACAAAGCTAAGCTGCTAAGATACCTTGATTTGGAGGTTGTTAAGCAAATTATGGGAATCCCCATTCCTATCAAGGACCAGGAGGATTACTTTGTTTGGGGACTAGCTTCCAATGGTAAGTCTATAAAATCTACCACCTGGATGCAGTGTAAAAACAAGGAAAAACACCCTCAAATAAATCCAATCAACAGAATGTGGAAACTTAATGTACCACCCAAGTTCAAAATGTTTAGTTGGTTTCTCTTGAGAGGAAGACTGAAATCAAAAGATAGATTGACCAAGTTTGGCACAATGATGGATAACGACTGTGTTATGTGTAATTCGGATAATGAAACAGCTAACCATCTTTTTGGTGATTGCCCTTACACGATGGAGACTTGGAAACTTTTAAATATTCACAACTCTTTCAATTGGAGAGCAGGTAATATTCAGGTGTTTAACTCTCTCTTTCAAGGAAACTCCTTTGATACAGAACAGTTCATGAAGCTATTAATGCTTTTTTGGCAAATCTGGAAAGCAAGAAATGACCTCTCATTTAGAGTTATTTTCACTCACCCCTCTTCAGTCCTAGTAGCAGCTGCAGCAATCCAAAAGAGCTGTAGTGAGCATAATCCTAAAGGCAACAAAAGGATCTTCCTCCAAGCAACCAAGGGGTAATCAAATGGAACCTCCCTTCAAGGAACACAGTCAAGATCAATTTTGATGGTTCAATGAATGATACTTGAGCAGCCTCTGGATTCATCGTAAGGAAAGAAGATGGTGCTCCCCTCTATGTCGGTGCAAGGAATATTGGCTAAAGCGACTGCTTTAAGAGATGGTCTACATACTGCTTTTCTGCATCATTATTCAAATATTGTTGTTGAAGGCGACTCTAAGCTGCTAATTGATTGTATCACGGCAGATGTGAAGTTCCATGGAGAATTAGGCTAATGATCCAAGATATCAAGCAACTAGCACGGCAATTCAAGGTCATCGTTTTCCGACATATTTATAGGCGAATTTTGTAACAGATCATCTAGCAACTTTGACTCATAATTCTCAAAACAATTCAGTTTGGTTTTTCTATTTACCCCTTTGTGTCCCCAGCGTTCTAGTTTTGGATCAGCTGGGAGAGGGTGTTAGTGGAGGTTTTGTGCTTTAGTTTTTGTTTCTACGTCTGTCATCAAAAAAAAAAAAGTCTCGAAGTACTTTAACCAAAGAAAAATGAGGTACAGAAAAGTTCTCTGCAACCCAAAATAAATTCGAGTCCAAGTCTGCTGAAATGAGACCAGACCAAAGAAAAAGTCCTTGCTAAAAGACATTCCATCAGTTTCACATTCAAACAGTACATCCGCATCACAAGAACAGTACTAATACAGCACACACATAAATCTTCACCGTACACAAGTTATGAAATTAAACAAATCTGAAGTGCTTCTGAGTTCTGACCAAGTTTATGAAGAAGAAATTAGTGCATTGGCTTTTACCTAGTCTTTGAGTTTAGCCTCTATGTAGGGTAAATGCATTATCTGAGATTAGACCAATTTATCAGGACAAGAAATGTTGCATCAGCTTTTCACAGGTACTTGAGTCTAGTTCCCAGAGGATTGAGGCATTTTACAGCTTACAAGTGCAAGAACCAGATTAGAGAAGAGAACTCTTCAGGGCTTCCACAAAATAACAAGAAAAATAAATTCCATGGATCGCAAAACAAACACACAAGTGATACAACTACAATATCTCATAGCTCTATTTCATATACATTCATAGGAGATTTTCACCACAAAATACAACCTGAAAAGTGATGTTACTTGCAATGAACTAATATTCACTTCTACCACTATCCATTAGGTAAGTCAGTCGAGAAAGGTGAATTCTAATCTTAATCCACATTCACCCTGGATCCATCAAATCCATATTCAAGCAGCATAACCAAACACCCTATATTTCATAGTTCTCTTAATCCTACTAACTTCAAATGACACTGCATAAGAAAAAGGAAATGGCTACTCACCAATAGTGTTCTTTCTATCCACAGGCTCCACCGCCATCCCTACTCCAATTTCTTGCTTCCTCATATCAGCACATTCCTGTAACAATTCGAATGCAACTCTCTCAAGAGAGTTGGGCTACTTGCAGAGCGGTCTCGGCAAAGATCCCTGAATTTGTACCACCTAAGCCCACATGCATTACACAGCGTTTTGGAACCCAGGGGACCTGACCGCCAAAGCGGGGTTTTCTCAGCCCCACAATGCTGGCATTTTCTCTCAATCTCCACTTCAGCACTGGCTTTAAACCAATGATAACAGACTGTACATAGGGTTTTGGGTCCAAGGGGACACAATAGCAATTGCGTGGTCTCTTCAGACCCGCAATGCTGACAGTTTTTGGCAATGTCCACTGTTACGCCGCTTCTTCCCCACAAGGGCTGATACTTATTCCCACAGGCATTACACAGAGTTGTGGGTCCGAGGGGACCCATCCGCCACCTATTTGTCTGTTTTCCACATTGCATACAGTTTTTTCCAACCCCAACTTGCTGCCCTGGAATTGTGCTTCTTCTTCTACGGAGGACCTTGCTTCGGGCTCGGTGGGGGATTTTTATCCTGCAGGAGCTCATGAGGGCTATGCTGTTGTTTGTGCTGCTTTCAAGAACTGAAAAAGGTTTCTGTTGCTCGGCATTGGCTATGTCGCTTGGTTTCTGCGAGAGATGGAACTCTTCAAGAACCGGAAAAGTGCAAGTTGAATTAGTAAACTCTCCCTGAAAAACAAAGGTCAGAACCCATGAGCCCAATTGGTAACTCCAAGCCCTAAATAGTAGAACCATACATGTTGCTGTTAAACTTACCGTGGCAGGTGATGGACAGGCCAGTTTTCCAACCTCCACAGCAATACTTCTTTGCTGGCCGGCCGTGCACTTAGCCAGCCCACAGGCATGACATAGGGGTTTTGGTCCAAGGGGACTTCCCAACCAACTCCGGGTCTGCTCAACCCCACAATTCTGGCACTTCCCCTCACTCTCCCCTTTGGCAGTGTTTTCCTTTTTGGTCCCATTGTTAGCTTGGTTACAAAACAGCTGCTGTTGCCCCAGAAATTCGCTATGTGCTTGGTGGGGCAGTTTGTTAGTCCCACAAGAGCTCATGAGGGTGGTGCTGCTTCCATCACTCTCCACTTTAGCAGTGTCTTTCTTGTTGGGCTTGTTCTTAGCTTGCTGCTGCTGGTCCAGAAATTCGTTTGAAGCTTGGTGGAGCGGCTCAAGGGCCCCAGAGGACCTCATGAGGGTAGAGCTGTTTCCCTCAAACTCCACTGTGGTAGTGTCTTTCACTTTGGGCTTGTTGTTAGCTTGGTCAAAAAACTGGTTCTGCGGCGGAAATTCGCTTGGGGCTTGGTTGTGCAGGTTGACAGTCCCAGAGGAGCTCATGAGCATCATGCTGCTGCTTATGCTGTTTTCAAGCACAGATGCAGGGCTCTGCTGCTCAGCAATGACAATGACGCTTGGTTGCTCTGAGATATTCGATGTACCGACAGCCGGTAAGGGGTCTTTCTTGGAGTTCATGAGGGCAGTGGTGCTGTTTGTGCTGGATATCAAAAACAACTGCCAATTAGAGCTAATATCAATCAAGAAAAATGATGCACAATATGAATCGTCCAAAAATAAAAACCTTTTTAGTGCATATATTCATATTCGTGCCACATTTAGCGATGCAAATTCAAGAAACTGGGGAAAGAAATAAAATTAACAAGAGATATGATTATAAAATAAAACATCAATCCATTAACCAGTCAACTTGAGTCCATCAAATAATTCAGGCAAGAGAGAAAAGAAATACAATTTGATACCCTCAAAAGCAGTATCCAAAAGAGATAAAGTTAGTCAAGAAACATGATGCACAATAAAAAGATTATGTCAGGAAAAAAAATTAAAAAAGATTGCCGCAACCCTGGAATCCGGCCGTTCACAATCTCCCTAATCCATCCTCAAATGCAAATAAAGATAGCAAAAAATTAAAGTTTGAAGCGACACCTTATCTTTTAAGGCTATACTTTTTAAAGACCAAATCAACAATCCACTAATCCACATTCTCCCAAATCCATCAAATGCAATTCAAGCAACAAAGCAGAAATATAATGTTTGACCATAACCAAATGCTATCTAGTTGAGCTAAAGTTGGTCGAGACAGATGATTCATTCTTAAATGAAAAAGAGGCCACAACAGAAAAACAATAGAGCAGAGCATTAAAATTTACAAAACCAAAAAATAAAAAGCAATTTGTAATTCAAGGATAAGCATAGAATGCTAATTTAAAAATCCCCCCATCTTATTAATCAAAACAAAGAACTTACCCATAGCTTCTGATGAATCCTAGGTCCCATTACAACAATCCTACTATCTCCTAACCACACTAAAATGTAAAAGACAAAGACAAAACCTACCATTTATCCCCAGGTTTCACTGCCATCTCCACTTTCGCAATGTCTTCCTTTTTGCGCTTCTTGTTAGAAACTAAAGACATACTTCTTTTCCGCCTGCCTGTGTACTTGGCCAGCCCACAGGAAAGACATATGGTTTTGGGTCCAAGGGGACCCTCCCACCATTGCGGGCTCTGTTCAGCACCACAATTCTGGCAATTTACCGCAATCCCCACTACAGGGCTCTGCTGCTCAGCAATAAAAATGCCTCTTGAATGCTCCAATATATTCAATGTTTCGATAGCCGGTAATGAGTCCTTCTTAGACTTCATGAGGGTGGTGCTGCTGTCCAAGCCACTATCAATTAAGATCAAATTCACTCAAGAAAGAAGATGCATAACATGATATCATCCAAGAAAAAAAAATCCCAAAACCCTTATCAATATATTCACATACATTCTTGCATCCCACAATTTATTAAATTCAAGAATATATTGACATTTATCAATCCAAATTCAAGAAACAGAGGAATGAAATACAATTTTATATATACTATGCATGAGGGCTATAGTTAATCGAGAGAAAATATGCCAAATGAGGGTGGGGGGGGCAACATAAACAATGAAAACATTCATCCATTAATCTCCATCCACCTTGGGTCATCATTCAATATTCAAGCAACAGAGCAAAGAATCACAATCAGATAATCTCAAAAATACTATCCGCTAGGGTGCTAAAGTTAGTCAAGAAAGTTGATGCACAATAAAACGATTCTCTCAAAAAAAGAATTACCAAAAACCCTCAATCATTCAATTCATAATGTCCCTAAATCTCTGTCCTCAAGTGCAAATTCAAGATAGCAAAGAATTAAGTTTGACAGAAGTCAAACTCTGTCCATTAGGGCCAAAAAATAATTAAAAAGCCAACATCAATCCACATTCTCTTGATGGATCCAATTTCAAGCAGCAGAACAGAATCTTAAATTTAGACCATATCCAAACGCTATCCAGCCGAGCTGATGTTAGTCAAGAGAGATGATGCATGAATAAAAATCTCTTAACGAACAAAAAATGGACACAACCCTCAATCCATTAATCTAAATAAACTTTCCTCATATATCCCCCAAATCAAATTTCAAGCAGTAGAGCAGAAAATTAAGATTTGCAAAACCGAAAAACACAACCTGTATTTCAAGGATAAAAACATAGCACACAAAATTTTAAAATTCCCGTAGCTTATTGATCAAAACAGAGAACTCACCCTTACCCTCCAATTAATCCTAGTCCCCATTACAACAATCCTACTAGCTCCTAACCACACTAAAATGACAAAGCAAAGATAAAGAAAAAACCTACCATATATCCACAGGTTTCATGGTCATCTCCACTTTGGCAGTATGTTTCTTGTTGCACTTGTTGTTAGGCTGGTGCTGCTCCAGAAATTGACTTGGCGCTTGGTGGGGCGGCTCAAGGTTCCCACAGGAACTCGTGAGGGTGGCATTGTTTCCCTCATTCTTCATTTCAACAATGTTTTTCTTTCTGCGTTTGCTGGTAGTTTGGCAACTAAACAGCTGCTGCTGCCCCAAAACTTCGCTTGGCGCTTTATAAGGCAGCTCGAGGGTCCCACAGGAACTCATGAGGATGATGTTTCTCTTAATTTCCACTGAGGCAGTGTCTTCCTGGTTGTGCTTATTGTTAGGTTGGTTACAGAACAGCTGCTGCTCCCTCAGAAATTTGCTTGGGGGTTGGTGGGGCTTGAGGGTGATGCTGCTGTTTGTGCTGTTTTCAAGCACCGAAACAGGGCTCTGCTGCTCAGCAATGACACTTCTTCTTGGTTGCTCCACTGTTACGACAGTTGGGAACATGTCTTTCTTCATCTTCTCTAGGGCAGTGGTGGCGGCACTGTTTGTGTCACAGAATCAAATAGGATTTACATTAAGCCTTTATCATTATCAAGTAAGGCTAAGATTAGTCAAGATGATGCAAAATATGACAATCTACAACATAAACAAATAAATAATAAAAATGAATTCCTAATATCCTCATCCAGATGTCTATATCTGTCCCAAATATATCGATCCAAATTCAAGAAACAGAGGAAAGAACTACAATTCTATAAACACTGTTCTTCAAAGAAACAGTTAATCGACAGAGATGATGCAAAACATAAAAAAATACAGAAAGTGTCAACCAAGTAATTCTTATACATCTTGAGTCCATCAAATCTAAATTAAGCAACGGGGCGCAAAGAGTTACAATTTGAAGTCCCAAAATACTATCCATTTGAGCTGAAGTTAGTCAAGAAAGATGGGGCATAACAAAAGATAACTTACCAAGACCCTTAGTCAAAAAAGACGATGCAGTATGAAACATTTAACAAAAAGAACACAAAAATCATCAATCCACTAATTCACATTCTCTCCAAAGCTATGAAATCCCTTCCCATCTGATTTAATCCTAGCCCCCATTACACAATCCTACTCTGCTCCTAACCAACATTAAAACGAGAAGGCAAGAAAGATGCCTACCATTTATCCACAGGTTTCACCACCGTCCCCTCATTCCCATAGATTTGCTTCCTGATCTCCATTACCTTCCTGTGCATATTCGAATGCAACTCCTGTGAGAACGTAGGGCTATTTGCAGGGCGGTATTCGGGGCAAAGCCTCCCAGACTTGTACCTAACCCCACAAGCATTACACAGGGTCTGCGGTCCAAGGGGACCCAACCGCCACTGTGGAGTCTGTGCAATCCCACAATGTGTGCACTTTCTCTTAATGGTCTTCACCTTGTCACTCTTAATTCCATTCACCTTGTCACTCTTAATGCTCTTCACCTTGTCACTCTTAATGCTCTGCACTTTGGGACTGTCTTCAGTGCAAAGCCGCCCGGACTTGTAGCTAAAACCGCAGGCATTACATATCCCCAAGGGACCCTCCGGCCACTGTGGGGTCTGTGTAACCCCGCAATATGCGCAAACTCTCATACTCTTCACTTTGACACTCTCATCCTTTGTTTTCCTGCTCGGCAATAGCAGTGCTCCACCTCCTCCAATGCTTGCTTTAACAACCGAGACAGAGACCGGATTCCCCTGCTCGGCATTGGCCATAGCCTTTTTTGGTGGCTCCTCCGTCAGCATGCAGGTTTCGATGGCCGGAAACACGTCCTTGTTGGATAGCCATTCCAGCTCTTCTTCCTCAGCTAGGTTCTCCTGCAAAGCACAAGATGAAAACCCAAAATTACCAAGCACTTGTTTATAATGTCAGTTGAGTTACAGAAGCACCCAAAACAAAAAAAAAAAAGCCCCTTTCTTTATATTTGGGGAGGCTAAAACCCTGAGACCAAACTAAACTAGTGAACAAGGGGGTGGCTAAAACCCTAAATAATGCAAATAATAATGGTGGTGATGAACTTACTGTTGCCGGAAATGGACGGCTGGGATAGTCCGGGTCATCGGCAAGGCCGGCCAAGAAGTCATCTGGGTCCAGTGACACCATTTCCAAGGAGAGCAAAGGAACAAGGGTTTATGGTTTGGTTTCTAAAGGGAGAGACAGAACCAACCCAGGTTGGGGGTTTTATCTTTTGGTTTTTTCAAAAAGAAAAAATAGCTTATATCCCCCCCTTTTTTCTTTTTTTTTTATTCTACTTCACGTGCCCAGCACGTGTTTTCCTCCTCTTTAAACCTGTCATATGGGGATTTGACTGTTTGAGCAGTCTGATGGGTTGAGCAAGGTTGAATCTTTCTGATACAATTGGGTCTTGAAAGTTCAAAACTTTAAATATGATTGGAATGTTTCTGATGTCCTGCTTTTATGTTTTATTGTGGGTACGAATTAGGATGACTGGTTAGACTATTCACCACTAGTGAATCAAGTAAACAGATTTGATTCCTTGTTGCTTTTGCTCTGTCGAAGTTTGATTACTGTTACAGGTTAAAAGTAGTGTGATGTGATTTCTCATTGAGCTAGTTTCTGATTAGTTTTGCAAGTTCAAAGCTTGAGATGAGATTGGAAAGTCTCTGATGTCCTGCATAGGTTTTATTGTTGGGTGTGGATTAGGATTACTATTTATACTATTTGGTGGATAGGTTAACAAATATGAGGTTCAAGCTCTGTGTTATTGTTTGGGTATGAACTGGGATTGCATTGCTAGTTGAACTATTGAGGGAATCTTTAAATGTATTTGATGTCCTAGCTGCTTTTGTGTTGTGTGCAAAAAGACTGTTGTGTATGGCTGATCATTTGATTCACTAATTGATTTTCTGGTCTGTGTTCATTCATGCCTTACTAATTGCTCTAAATCCTCTTCCTTAATCTGGGTTCTGCCAATTCAAACAGAGGCTTAAATATTCTGCCAAAGCAATTGAAATCTGTATAATAATATCTTCGCAATTGTTTCAGCTACGAATCTTAAAAACTGTGTTTTGAATAGTTAGCATTTCTAATATAGACGCCTATACAATTTTTAGTCCATGTTGGATTCAACGATGTATAACATTTGATAGTACCCGTTTCTAATAAGTTGCTGTTGCAGGGTTTCTTGACATTCGTTTGGTGTGCCCAATCCCATTTGATTTGACAAATGCAAGCAGTTGTATGAACATCTAGAGTTGTATAAACTTAGATAGCCTGGATTGCCTATACATTGCTGAATTGAATTCTTCCTTCTATTTTCTTAGCATAAGTTTGTATCTTTCTGAAACTTAAGTAAATGTGTAATAGTATTTGTTGTCTTTCATCCAAGTTCTTGGTGCAGATTTTCAATATATTGGTAATGATTGCTACATTTGTGATGTTTGTACTCACAGATTGGACTCTGTCCATGATTCTATTGTTAGATACATATGGTATAAAAGAAATGCCCAAGATGTAGCAGTCTGCAATTGTTTATATAAGCAATGGCTTCGACTCCTTAAATAAGGAGCCTTTTCTTCTGTAGAAACTCCTTTGATAGCACTCCAGCAGTGACACTTCTGATGACTTTGTAATGAATATGATTTATTATTGCTGTGCATAAACCATTTTTGGCTGCTGGCCTTGTTTCGTGGTTAACGCACATTTGTCCTTCTCTTAGGTATCTTGAGCTTAAAATGGACAGTCTTGCTGCAGAATAGGTCTGCAAGGAAAGCCCTTCGAAATTAGATTGCTGCAACTCCTGCAAAGAGTTTGGAGTCTTAATGCGTGGGCTGTCTTCCAGAAACTCTAGAACCTTGAATTTGTTCGTTCAAGGTTAAAGAATCCTATGTTGTTAAATCTGCTTCAGGCCTGTCCCAATCCGACCACATGGGATTTTGCAAAACATGCGACTCTGGAGTCCTTAACTAACATTAGAGGTGTCCAATGTTGTTGTGGCAATATAGGGAAGCCCTCTTTATGAAGGTAGAAATTACCTCTACATGAAATGCAAGTATTGGAGATAGGGCTATGGGCAAGGGCATTATGTAAAATATTCTTATTTTTCACAAGAAGCATACTAGGCTCATTGGAAGGTCACAGATTGAAATCCAAAATCAATTTCACAAAGAGAACTCCAACAACTTCCCTGTATTTTTTTTGTTTTTCTCTCTATCTTAGAGAAAAGTCTGCATTTTTTTTGCTTCAACAGCTTCTCTATATTTTTTTTGTTTTTCTCTCTATCTTAGAGAAAAGTCTGCATTTTTTTTTGCTCCAACAGCTTCTCTATATCTATTCCTATTTTAGAGAGAGTGAAAAATGAGAAAACAAAATTCTCAATATTTACAGCAAACTCTAAAATTATACTAAGTTATCTTTTAAAAGCAACTCCAACAGCTTCTCCATATTTTAATTTTTCTCTATTTTAAGGGAAAATGAGTTTGATTCCCTATAACTATTCCCATTTTAGGGATAGAGAGGAAATAGAAAACAAAATTCCCTTAATTTACAACAATTTCTAAAATTTTGAGAAAATTTTTTGAGATTTTAGAGATTGCTTTAAAATTGAGAATCTACTAGAGTTGGGGATGAAAAATTGTTTAAAATTTTGACTTTTGTTTCCCTATAATTTTAATAATGTAAAATTATAGGGAAACTGTTGGAGTTACTGAATGTTTTAATATTTTCTCTCTTCTCTTTTCAATTAACACTAATTTTAATTGTTAATTATTTGACTACATTTTTAAACATAAAAAATATTACCCTATTTAATTATAAACAATAAATTATAGAGAATATGATAGATGGAGAAGCTGTTGGAATTCCGAAGAAAAATTATAGGGGTTTTAACTTTTGAGTCTATAAAATAAGGATTTACATAAAAACTGTTAGATACTCAACTACAATATCCAATCATCCTGCATTTCATTTGTCATAACAGATTTTCACAACAACACCCTACCTAAAATGTTTCATATTCAACTATAACTTCTAGCACCATCCAATTGGGTTAAAGCGTTAGTAAAGAAAGATCCAAGCATCATACAAAAGCAAACTGACGAAGTTCCCAAACCCCTCAAAATCCATTGATCCATATTCTTCTCAAATCCATCACATCTAAATTCAAGCAACAGAGCAAAAGAATTAAAAATTGGCAAAACCCCAAAAATACTGTTAAGTCTACAGAATAACCAAACACAATAACTTCAAAATCCCCCTAGCTGTGATCTATTCAACAAAACAAAGAACTTCTTCTAACAATCTAAGTAATCCTAAGCCCCCACCACTACAACAATCCTACTATCTCCTAAAACTACACTAAATTTAGCAGTAAAAACTAAACAAGCAAAACGAATTAACCATTCCACAAGAGCCTAACCTTTATCCTCAGGCTTCACAACCATCCCCATTCCATACTTTTGCTTCCTCATCTCCAATACCTTCCTGTGGGAGTTCGAATGCATCTCGCTCGAGAACGTTGGGCTACTCGCAGGGCGGTACTCGGGGCAAAGCCGCCCTGACTTGTACCTCACCCCACAGGCATTACACAAGGTTTTGGGTCCAAAGGGACCCGCCCGCCATTGCGGTGTCTGATCAGTCCCGCAATGCAGGCACTTTCTCCCAATATCCAGCTTGCTGGCACTGGCACTGGCACTGTGACTCCTGCTGGGTTTGCTCTCAATCGGTTGGTTCCAAAATAGCTGCTGCGCAGGAATTTCACTCCGCCTGCGGCGGCCTTTGGTTCGCGCTCTGTGGGGCGGCTTTAGCCCCCCACACGAGCTCATGAGGGAGGCGCTGCTGCTGTTTGTGCTGTTCTCCAGCACCGAGACCGGGCTCTGGTGCTTGGCATTCGCAATGCCGCCCACCTGCTCCGACAGAATGAACGTTTCCACCGCCGGGAACGCGTCCTTGTTCGATATCCATTCCAGCTCCTCCTCTGCTTCCTCCTGCAAAATCAACCCAGTGAAAGTAAGAAACCCAGTGAGTCGACTCGGTAACTCGGTCGGGGTTTTAGAGTTGACTCAGTGTCGGGGGACAGGGGCAGCAACGCCACGTTGTACGTTGATGTTGGACAAAGATGATAATATCTAGAGTTGGATAAGATTGTCTTTTTACACTGAGGAGTGGCATTATCAAATTACTGTTTGAGAAAGAGAAAGTGGAAAAATAAAATTTCGGTGGGAATCTGTAACGGCACATCTAATATGGGCCAGAACACAACAGCTCATAACGATAAAGACCCAATCCACACAATTTCCTTTTTCCATAAATACCCTTCTCCTAAAACCCACCAACCCAATATCAAGGGGCAAAACCGTCATTTACAAAACAAGACAATAAGGGCTGCACCAATCACAAGGCAAAGCCAACAGAACCATACCGGCGGACTCGCCCCAGTCAACTCGGCCCGAACCCGACCGGGTCGAAACGTGGCCTGCAGCCGTGAGACGCCGGCCGGGTCAGAACCAGACTCGGTCCATTTACGACGACTCTGTTAAGCCCTAAAAACAAAGCCAGAAAATGGGTGGGTGGTGTCGGACTTACAGTTGCGATTAACGGACGGCTAGGATCATCGGGCCGGCCGTCGTGGTCGCCGACGTCGGACAAGAAGTTACGGAGGTCGTCGACGAGACAAGACGCTGGGTCAAGTGGCACCATTTCTAGAGAGAGAAAACAGAAACGGGTTTGAGGGTTTTAGAGAGATAAAGTGAGAGCGTGAGAGAGAGAGAGAGAGAGAGAAGGGAAGGGTTTCTGAGAAAACTAATATAATCACGATGGGATGGTGGCTTTGGAGAGTCTGATGAGGGTTTTTGGGTGGGAATGAGGGGCTGTGAAATTTTCTCTCTCTAAACCTTTTTATAATTCTATTTTCATTTTTTCTCTCTTTTTCTTCACATATTTGGTAACGTTCATGAAGGAAAAAAGGAAAATATATTCAAGGCGGTTTGGATAGTAACTCATATTAAATACCAACATGTACCCTTGGAAGAATATGGGTGGATGCATTCAACAAGTTTTACGGTGATGAGTGGAAAGTACACGCCTCATAATGTTGTGCACGTTACAGATATTAATTTTAATGCGTATGTAAATTTAGACCGATGACCTTGCTTGATATCATACATAGTTTTGTAACACAAATAATGACCTGGTAGGGTAAGTATTAAACTACAGATAGTTTTATTTTGGTTTTATAAAATCAGTTCTTATACAACAGTAAACGTGAGTAGATTCGAGCTTATTTGATCTTTAACGGGTTAGTTTAGATAAAATATTATGTTTACATATAGGAATTCTTTTCCTTTTGTTATGTATTTTAAAAACCAAAGACGAAGAATCAAACCCATAATTGGAAAAAGGGAAAATTGCAGCATTATGGGCATGAAGTTTGAAGAGATGGAAAATTTGGATATAGGAGAGATGAAAGGAGGCGGGTGTCCTACGCGGTTGGGTTCCCTCAAGTGGACGACATCAACAAGAAAAAGTCTTGGGTAGGGGCTGCCACGTGGTAGGGCCGTGCGGCCCTCCAATCAAAATTCTCAAATTTTTCTCTTTTTTCCGAAACTGTCCCTGATTTCTGATATGCAATACCCAAAATACCCCCCTGCTTGGGGTATGATTGGCCCGCCCCACTGCCACGTGGTGCGGGTGCCGTACCTAAGACCCTCTCCATCAACAAAGCCTCATCTCCCAATTTCAAAAGGACACGTAATGGAACCAATATGACAAGACCACGTGGAGTGGAATAGTAAGTAAGGACTTTTGTTTTCGTTTTGGGAATCTCTGCTCACTCAAGAGTCTCACATGTCGCACATGACTTGGGAGATCTCGTACATAATTAAACCTCCGCAAGTCTAGTGTAGACTGTAGAGCATCTCGTGGCCTCGGCAGTCGGCACCGTTGGAAATTTCCTACAAGATTCAAAGACACACACAGTTTTTCACATGATATAACTGTGTGTTTTGACTCACGCATACTGTTGTTATATAAGAACCGAATAAAACCCGCTCTAGAAATACTGTGTGTTTGAGTTTATCTGCTTGACATGGTATTTTTGGTCATGTTGTATCATTTTCACGGGTTTGATATCTTGTTGTAGTCTCAAACTGGTGGTGTTATAGTCACTAAAAGTCAGACCGAAAATCACCAATAAGGCTGTAAACGCGGCATAAACTTTTAAATTTTGATTGATTCGATTGGTGGCCAGTTTGGCCTCTCCCCACCAACAATGAATTGAGAAATGTTATCTTACCGGGTTATTCTCTTCTTTACTGATCAACCATGTTTTGGCTAATATTTTGGGCATATATGATCGTCAAATGATAATTCTGAATTGTTGAGTAGTGGTTATTTCACCACAGGGCCAATTGCGACGGACTTGGACGTGTTTGGCTGTTTTTATGTTTGGTAAGTTAACCAACCTTGTTGATATCTGTTACCAGTGGCGGATCCAGAAATCAGAATAAGATTTTGAGAGGGCTTGGATTCTTTTTTTTTTTTTTTTTTTTTAGGGGGTTTGGAACCCAGCCTAGCTATGAGGCTCTGCCTCAAGCCCGGTTCCATTTATTATATTAATATTAAAATTTTGCATCGGGGGGGGACGTCTCACCTAAACCCCGAGTTACAGATAAACAATGACAATAATCCTCATAGAGAACATCCTGAATAATAACAGGTGTCTCCCCTAACCAAACATCATCAAATGAACCACTACTAGCAAGATGTGCAAGCCTATTTGCTTCACCGTAAATATGTGCTAATGACATCAGATGAACCAAGTAATCGTCTATAAACTATAGTCCAAATATGAAACAGATGAACCCATTTGGCAAATTAGCAATACAAACACTCAAATAAACAAAGAACAAGAAAGCTCATGAATTTCACCAGTCCGCATAGGAAGAAAGTGAGCCAGCAACCCAACAATTTCGTGACTTGTGAGCTTTATCTTTTGTGAGTTCCTGCCTTGCCCCAATTCCCCCAAACACAAACCCAATGAACCTGATTTGAAATCAATAACAAATTAAAATTTTCTCCAAATTGAATCGATTGAAATTCAGCCAAATTGCAATGCATACCCAAGGAGCTTTCGGGAGAGGAAGAAGAAGATTAGAACTCTAGAAGGCTGGAATTGAAGAATTTTTGGAAGAAGAAGACTTGCGATTAGAACTGTAAAAGATGAGAGATGTCTGCGTCGACCTCAGACCTATGTGGCTCCAGGTCTGTGAACTGCCAAGTCGAAATCGAACTCATTCCGTCGGGTGGGTTTTTTTTTTTTTTTTTAGAATGAAAATTGCATATTATTAAGCAACTTAGATACATACATCAATGGCAAGTACATCGGAGAGCCATTGTGGCCCATCCTCTACCCAAACTTGGAATGCAGGAAACAAAAGCACTTTCATAGCTAACATATGCGCTGCCTGATTACACTTCCTAGGGCAATATGTACAAACAACTAAATTGAAAAGGTGAAACAAATCTTTCACCTCTTCTACTAAACAACTTTCAACAGACAAATCAGAGTCCTCCTTGTTAAGATCATTAATCACAGATAGTGCATCAGATTCAAGGATGATGTTAGAGAAATGAAAGCCTGCTTGAGAGATGACCTGGAGTCCCAAAACAGCCACATAAAATTCTGTAGCTTTTACACTAAAGTGTCCCACCATTCCTTTAGAGGCCGCCAACAACAGTTCGCCATTTTCATCCCTTAAAAGAGCACCCAGTCCTCTCTTACTAGCAGTAACATTTACACTCCCATCCATATTTAGTTTGAAAAAAGGATAATGTGGTTTTACCCAACCATCACATCTAGGCACAGGGGAAGTCTGATATGGTTGAGCAATATTAGAGAAGATGAATTCAGCAAGAAAGGAAAGAACCTGGGATAGTAAAGTGTGAGCAGCTACAAGCTTATTTTGGAAAAACTCTTCATTTCTGGCCTGCCAGATGCGCCGACACAAACAAACCACAAGAACAAGTTCTGATGTTTATAAAACAGAAGCTGCGTACTGAAATAGGTCCTTGAAAGAGCCATGCTTCCAACTGCCAACTGACTTGCGAAAAAGGGAGAGCTTCCAGACTTCCTTAGCCTTAGAATAAGACCACAAAGCATGAATTGTTGTTTCAGGAAATAAGTGGCAGCGAGAGCAAATTGGAGTTGAAAGGATGTCGCTTGTGGAGATTGAAAGCACAAGGCAAAATGTCATTTAAAGCTCGCCAAAAGAAAATTCTAGCTGCAGCCGGTATTTTAAGTCGCCAAATGCATCTCCAAATGATGTTATCTTGTGATGTAGACTTGACCTCCTCACCACTTTGCCAATCTCTCTTCTATACAATCAGTTTGTATCCACTCTTTACTATATAGATGCCATTCTTGGTATAGTGCCAACATAACACATCCGGGGATGGGGAAATGGATAAAGGAATGGACAATATTGCTTCAGCCTCCGAAGTCCAAAAACTTTGTATGATCAAATCATAATTCCAACCACCATCAACAGCAAAGAGAGTAGAAACACAAGAATTGAAGAAAATACCAGGTGAAGATTGGATACGAAAGGAATGAGGTAACGGTACCCAAGTATCTCTATAGATTGAGATTGATCTGCCATCCCCTACTTTCCATCTTAGACCAGAAACAAGGAGTTCTCTTCCCCATAGAACGGACTTCCAAATCAAAGAGGGTGATCTGCCAACAGGTGCGTTTAAGAAAGAAATGTGTGGGTAATAGCGACTTTTGTAAATCCGAGCCACCAAGGAATCCGGAAATGAAAGTAACCTCCATGCTTGTTTAGCCAGAAGAGCTTGATTAAAGTCCACAAATTCTCTAAAATCCAATCCTCCTTGTAATTTATTCCAGCAAAGTTTACTCTATATTAACCTATGAATACCCTTCCTACCTTTTCTCCTGCCCCACCAAAACCTGGCTGATAAACCTAATAAATCATGACATAAATATAAAGGCATCCGAAAGACACTCATTGAGTATGAAGGAATAGCTTGGACAACTGACTTCAGAAGAATCTCTTTTCCTGCCTGAGATAATAAATTTTCCTTCCAACCAGACACTTTGTGCCAAACTCTATCCCGCACAGACTTAAAAAGAGATCTTTTATTTCTCCTTGCCATGGTTGGCAAACCCAAGTATTTTTCATGACAATCAACTACCAGGATTCCCAAGAAGGAGCTGATAAAGTCAATATAATCAGGTGCAATATTAGGATTGAAACAACAAGGAAAATTTTAAATACACACCTCAAACTACTTAATACACATCCCTATTATTTTATATTTCAAATCAGATTTTATAGATAGATTAAATGACCAAAATAAACATCTATATATTAAAAGAATAATAATAATAATCATATCTTCCTTATATGATTCTATAATTATAAACACAATAAATTTCTATACATGCATCCTCATTTAAAATCAGAATAAAGTTAAAACAAGAATAAAGTTAGAAACCATATAATTTAAATTTTCCTTAAATAAATTGTAATTAAATGGGGTGAGAAACCATATAATTTAGAATTTCAAAATCAATGGCATTAAATGTTTTTAGAACAAATCGCTTTACTCCCTCTTTTAGTTTTTTTTTCTTTTTCTAAAAGTTATGATTAGTCAATTTATTATCTAATATAAAACATCACAGATATAAAACTTTGTAATTGTTAATTTGTTTGACCATCCAATGACAATTTCGTAGTTCCGTCGTTATGGAGAAACTACTGATACAGTTTTGGTTGAATATTCAACTCAAAATTTTATACTCGATCAATATGGTGTTTGGTGGATGAGAACTCAAATAATACAAAACATATTTCTAAGCATCTATTTGAAGGGAACAATAATGAATCCTTATGGATTTCTCAATAACTAAGACAAGTAATTAATATGGTCAGTTATACTAATCAAATTAAATAGTAGCCTTAATGTTGTTAAATAATAGTGTATTTCATGATTTGTTAGGTTAAGGATATTTTAGTTAATTTGAGTTGTGTATTTAGTAAAATATTAAAATGAGAAATTAAATGGTAGGTGTATTGAGTAAGGAGTGTGTATTAAGTAATCAGGGGTGTGTATTTAAAGCTTCTCAAACAACAATTAACAAAAAAAAACCATAAACATAGTTTTTTTTTTAGCCCAAAAAGTTCGGTAGGGCTTGAGCCCAACCGGGCTTTTATCTAGATCAGCCCATGTTTGTTACAGTGTCAAAATTCATACACCAACATCATGAATTCCTCCCAAAAATATCGAATTGCCGCCATTGAGTCTAACCCTAATTTGTTGCACTTGATTTCTTAAACCCAAAGCATCTCAAGTGCAACAAGTTAGAATCAAACTTAGTGGAGGCAATTTAATTTTTGAGAGGAATTGATTACATTAGTTTTGCCATTGCAACTACCCTCAATTGCGATAGCAAATTTTTGTTTACCCTTAGGCCTCGTTTGTTTCACGGATTTTAAAATCGGGAAAGGGAAAGTGCTTACTTTCTTGTGTTTGGTAAGTGCAAGGTTATGAAAATGGTTCCTCTTGCAAGGGAAATTAGAAAGGAAAATGAATCATTCCATTCTCCTAAGGAACCATTTTTCTTTCTCATTTCATAGCATTTATTACACTTTCCTAACATTTATTACACTATTTGTATGGCTAAAATAATTTTATAAAAAATTAAATACCAATTTTATTCAATTATACTATTAGTTATTGATTCCATTCCTTACTGTTACCAAACACACTAGTAGGAATCTTAATTTCCATTCCCAATGGAAATACAAAGGAACAACTTTCCTAAGAAATCCATTCTATGAACCAAACGAGGCCTTAAAGACACAATCATAATTTGTGATAGCAATTTAGAATCATTTTTAAGAGAGTTAGTGTGTCTTTAAGTATTTCAGCAATTCAACTAGTATTTTTAAATGAGTCATTGGATTGCTAAATGTTATCATCCATAACATTGATTGTGAAAATAAATTACCCCTCTATGAAAATAGAAGGAAATTATTGTCAATACATGTGTCATTAGAAAATTCTTGCTAAGAAAGACAGGGTGAAAGCGAAGAACGCGCTAGCCTTATTACTAGTTACAGTTAGCAAAAGACGATTTTTACATCATGGGTTTCTACTTTACCATTTAGGGGACGAAGAGTTGACTTTTTCTTTGACCCGATAATTTAGAAAAATTTATTGTGGAAGTTGTAGAATACGTTAAACCAAGTTCGTAGACACGTACTTTGCCCAAATCGGAGTTCGGATGGAAAAGTTATGAAAAAAAAAAAAAAAAAAAACCCAAGTTACTATTTCGGGTCTTTGGGTATATATGGAGTTTCTATTTTTGGAAGGGGGAAGGCTTTCTATTTCAGTCAATTAAACACAAAGGTCACGACCCGTGTTTTTGGCCCCTCAGACTCGGAAACCATTTCCGGCGATTTCTCCGCCGTCGGACCACTGCTGGACACTCCACCGGTCACAAATTGATCCTCTTTTTCTTCTCTTCCATCCCATGTAAGTATTTCAAGTTGAAAAGCCTTGATTTGAGCAAATCGAAGTGAGTTTGGTCAGTTAGGCGTTTCGCCTATTTTCGGGGGTTTCCAGTAGGAAATCTTGGGGGGTTTTGATGCTGGGGAGGTACTGATCGTTTTGCTACCCGTCTTGCAGCTCAATTTGGCAGGAGGAGGAAGAGTTGAAATTGAACAGTGCGATTCGCAGGATTTCTACTTTTGGGCCGATTTCCTGCCAATTGATTGTGAATTGATTGTTGTTGCAGGTATAAAAGTTGTTCTAATTGTTGTGGGGGTCATTTTGGTGTTGGTGGTGTGGCCGGATGTTGGTGTTAGTGCGGTGGCGTGTGAAGCCCACGCGCCGCCACTGGTGGTGGGGCGTTGTGATGCCCCGGGAATTCGTATTTATTTCCGAGGATTTTCCGGAATTAATTTTATGGTTGTTGGACGGTTTCGTGGCTCGTGGACGGAGCGGAAGTGTTTCGGACGAATTTCTATTCGGAAAGTGTGACTTTAGGGGTGGCGCAAAGGTTGACTTTTTATTCGTTGGGATTCTCCGAAAACTTCCTTCACGAAAGTTGTAGAGCGCGTCGATACGAGTTCGTGGACATGTGGAACGCGAGAATCGGAGTTCGTATGAGAAAGTTATGGCTAGCGGAAGAAGTTTCCGTTTTAGTATAAATAGAGGAAAATCAGAAATTTATTTCATTTTTTCACTTTCCATTTCCGGAAAGGCTCTTTCCTCTCTCTTCTCTCTCGGCTGCTACCTTCACAGTCGAAATAATCAGAGTGACCCGACCTGGACCCGGTATTCCGACCCGGTCGGAACTTGCATCTCCGACCACCTCTTCTGGTGAAACCAGCCCAGAACGACTCGCCTCCTTGCCCCGGTCGTCTCTGTGGTGGTCTCTTACGGCGATTCTCCTTCTTGGTGGCGGTGCAAGGCGGCACAGGTTGAGGAAATCGGACCCGACCGGAAATCCTTGTTCCGACGTCAGCAAGGCTTCGAGTCTTCTTGGTTGAGCTCAGAGCAGCCTCGCCGATTGATCCTTGGTGGTTGTTTGGATCAATTCACGTGAAACCTTGTTCAACTCAGTTGGGATTACTGTTCACGGCTTGTGAGGTAGTTTTCGATCCCTTAGGCTTGTTTTCTGACTTCGATCCAGTTATGAAAGTTCACAAGCATGCTTAGATGAAGCTTTTTGATGTTGGGAGTTTTGTGAAATATTGAGTTTTGGCCGGTGGCGGTGCGCCACCGCCTGTGGCGGCGTTCCGGCGGTGTTCCAGCTACGTATGGGACTGTTTCTGGTATTATATGTCTTCTACTCGTCGATACGAGCGTTTCGATATATAATATGCAAATTTTGGAGTTCGAATGGATTTGTTATGATTTTTGCAGTTTCATACCGATCGATTTATTTGATCCGTGAGGATTCGAGAGTCCGATCGACTTGTGGTTTGGTCAAATCGATCGTGAACGTATTCCGGAGACTTTGGGAGGTCTCGGATGTGGTTTTGCCTCGATTGGCACCACTTTGGGGATTTAATTCAAAACAGGGGTTTCGGACTTAAATCATTTGTGGATTGTTGCTAAGTTGAACCGTATGTGATTAGGTGCTTGACGAGGTATCCTTGGACTGTTGTTTTGTGGACTGGCTGCTTTGTTCTGTATTGAAGACGCAGCAGGAGTTTCAAGGTGAGTAAATCTCACAAGGATCTTTATGAACAGAAGTACCATTATTGTTTTGGTGTTAATTATTTAACTGCAGACTATAGTTGGTATTGGTAGGCATTCCTGAGCGAATGACTATATATATATTTAGATGAAATATATGTATATCCTTGTGGATGATTGTGATGAATAATAATATGCATGATGGTGTTCATATTATTGTTGAATGTGACTTTTCAGGAAACAATATTGTAGAAAAAGATGTTTTCTATTGTTTGAAAAGTATTGAGCTTAATGTTACATTCTTGAGTCAAGCGTGACTCATTTTAGATGTATTGTTCTTTGTACCAAGGGTCACAGATGGTGAGCAAGGATTAGGAAAGCCGAAACTTGATGTTTGTAACGTTTTTAGGTTAGATGCAACTTACTTAACGTTGACCTTAAGACCAGATAGGGTCTAAGAAGATCTTATGTCACAGATGGTGATAGATCACAGATAGTGACAGGTTGCAGACGGTAACCTTGATGTTTGATTTCGTGACCAGATGGGGTCTGAAGATCATGCGTCACAGATGGTGAGCAGAGGTAAGGAAAGCCGAAATTAGATAGTTGTAACGTTTTAGGTCAGGTGTGACTTACTTAACGTTGACTTGAGACCAGATAGGGTCTTAAAAGTATGGGTCGCAGATGGTGACCAACGGTTGGTTCTAAGACCAGACGGGGTATGAAAACCAAGAGTCACAGACGGTGATAGGTTGCAGATGGTGACCAAAGCTTTATATGTGTTATGAGCCTAGTTACCATATTGTCTTTGAGTTATGGAATTAATTGTGACTATAGATGGTATTAGTGACATTTCTGAGTGAATGATTATGTGTGTACATGTATATATTATGGGATATATATATATATATATATGCATATGTATTCATGTATTGGTGGCATTTCTGAGTGAATGATTATGTGTGTGATGTGTTGTGTGTCTAGGTTAGACGGATTTGTTGTTAGTACATCATGGGGGGTAGCGGAGAGCTATCTGATGCTCATGAGTACGTGTTTTTAAAAGGGAGTTTCGGGGATTCTTTCTTTTAAATGTCCTGGGAGGACTTGTTTATCATATTTAATTGTCAGAGTTTCAATTAATATGACTTTGTCACGGAGTGACTTGTATTCGTTTCTTTTGGGAAAAGAATGTGCTGTTTTGGGAAAATAGGGTATGTTTTCCTTATTCTCGAGTCGAAAGGTTTTCCTCGTGTTTGGCGTGAGTTGTGCTGGCTTTTATCCCGTGATATTGTGCGAGTTGTTATGAGTTACTCATACGGCCTTGCAAAAGCTTACCGGGTTTGTTGTGTGGTAACCCGGTACACCATTCCAACGGTGTAGGGGTTATTTCTGCAGGTCAGGTTGATCGTGGCTGATGCTGAGGTAGCGTGCTTGCAGCTTAACGGTAGTAAGTCAATTTTGTGACCTTACCATCATAGTAGTGAGCTCTGAGGAGCATTTACGTTTATCTTGTTGTTGACAATTTAATTCGTAAGCTTGTGTAATATATAACTCTTTGGAGCGAGTGTATATTAACTTTGAGGGTTCAGGGCATCAATATGTGTGTAAGTTTAAGGGAAAAAGATTTCAGGTACTTTGTATTGATGACTGACGTTCACGCATATATAATTATGGGGTTATATATATCGATTTTCATGTGTGTAAAATCAGGGGCGTGACGGCGTGGAGGTGCGTGCAGCCACTAAAAATGAATTATTTTAGTTTATAAATTATACCTAGTGAATTGGAGTCTTTGGCCTCACTTTGTTTTAGGAGAATTCAAATTTCGATATTGATTGGAGAGTGTTAGTTTTGAGATATATTGGAGGTTTATATTCGTTGTTGTGATTTGAACTCAATGGGTATCCTTAGGGAGTTGGAGCATGTTAAAAGAAGATTAGGGAATGTTAAAAGAGGATTTGGGGATTGGTAAATCGTTGAAAATCTTAGATTTCGAGCATTAAGAATCCTAAATTGGAAAAGCTGGGTTTAGGGGAAATTATGAGTAAATTGAGTTATTGATATTTTGTGGAAGTAATTGTGGATTTTAAATTGTTCCCCTTTTATTATTTATACACTGCCAATTTGCACAGGATGTAGTGAGCCTATGAGTGAGGAGGATCCCAGCAGACAGTAGGCATAGTTGTGAAGCTTATTAGTGAGTGGACTTTTGATTTTAATTAAATTATGCATGCAATATTGATTTTCGATTATGAATTTAATTCGAGACATAAAAATATTTGATTAAATATGATTTCATTGTCATTGAAAAGAATTGTGTTTTTAAAATGTGACTTGACAAGGAGGCTATCATATGTCGCATCCTTGCATTACCTGGTCAGCAGTACCCTCCAGGTAATAGTCTGGTTGGTAATACTCTCCAGACTATATTTCGGTCGACAGTACCCTCCGATGCGTTGTCTGGTCTGCAACACCCTCCAGATGACATGAGGTAGTTAGTCAGCATCATCCTCTAACTATCTGTGATTAGTCGGCAGTACCCTCTAACCACCGCCTCCTGAATTCCGGTCGACAGAACACTCCTATGCGTCATCTGGTCGGCAGTACCCTCCAGATGGCATGAAGTGACTAGTCGGCAGTACCCTTTAGTCATCGAATGTTTTACATTGAACCTTGAGTTTAAAATTATAGATTTGAATGGTTATTTTACTAAGCTGTATGCCAGATTTAAGATGAATAAAATGGGAAAACATTCACTTTACTTTTATTTCTTTAGTAAATTACTTTATTTTTGTCTACTTACTCTAATGGTTTTCAATGTTTTTTCCCTGGGCCCTTCGGTTTTTCAATTGCCCAGATTTCATATTGCCGATGTCATGCGTTCAGGAATTCGAGACTTAGGATCCACCACTTCCGTTTTTACTATAGGTTATCACTTAACCTACTTATGTATTATATCGGCTTAGATTCGTAGAATTGCTCTGATAACCAAACTTAAGTTGGAAGCATGTTTAATACTTGAGCATTTGGATGTTATGGGTGTGCTAAGATGAATTACTATCCGGAATGTAATATACCTGGAATGTAAATATTTGGAATGTATAATTGGCATTGTGATGTTAATTTAAGCTTCATGTCCAGGTTTTGCTAAATTTGGGTAGTCCATTTTTAGGGGAAGTTCTACCGAATTTTTCTACAAAACTTTACCTAAGGTGGGCCTCGCAGGCCCTATTCGGGTTCTGTTACACGCGCCTGAGAAAAGTGGATTTTTTCCTCCATGTCTGGCGGTGAGCCATTTTACCGTCTTTGAACAAGCCTTTGTCAACCTCATATGGGTCTAGAGTGAGCCTGATTCCTCGGTTGATATTCTCCTTCGGATCAAAGAGATTGTGGTGGCTGTTTGTGAGGTGAGGAAGAGGGAGATCGCGACGGCTATCTATCAAGTTTTGCTTGTTCCTCGCTAGCCTAGTCGGCGAAGTGGATTGGGGCTGCAAGTTTGGAGGCTGCTGGGTGGTGTCGTGGTCATGGCAACGCAACTTGGTTAAAAGGAGCAAGGTATGTGAATAACAAACTTTTAAGTCTTTGTAAGTGTGGTTGGTGTTAGAAACTGTTAAAAGTGATACTGTGAATTTTGGTTTTCCCATGTGGTGATGTTGATTTTAAGATTGAAATGGTTACAGCATGGGACTACTTATTAAGTCTTATTTTTGTTGAGTAAATTGTTGGTATTGAAAGTTGTTTTTCTTTCAGTTTGCTAATGTCATCCGAGGAAGAGGAACCCATGAAATGAGAAGAGGATTGGGATGATGAGAATCCTGTAGAGTTGAATTCATTGACATGCCCAGAAACGTGGGATACTGACTCTACCGCTAGTGGCCCTTCGGTCTTATGCATGGAAAAATGCACAACATTAGGCAAACATGTAGCCTTCACTTGAGCCCTTTACATCAAGTTCACAACATCAAGGGAAGACGGTACATCAATATGCTCACATGTTTACTCTTATGGTCAAGGTAAATGCCGAAACTAACAAGGAATAGCCGAGATATGTGACTTTGAGACATTTCATTGCGCCCAAAAGTTCGTGCACATATAGGCGACTACTACTGTAGTGATTATGGTTATGTCACGGTATCTTATAGGGCTAGGGCAGTAGAGGATGTGCTATAGTCGACCGCATTCAGCATTACAAAAGTCATAACTTAATGATTCCTAAGTCGTTTTGGAATGAGTTAAGAAGTATTGATCGTGGGATGACGATCTATGTCGAGGAGTGTAGACTCCGACACATAATTCTAGAGTGGATATTAGCTAGGACACCCTTGTAAATCATGCACTTCGACTCGTCAGAATAAGGAAAGACTACTTTACATCAGTTGTGGGTAGCGGAATCAGACGACTCTATGTTCGTTTTTATGTTACTAAGTAGGACTGTTTGGCATGTACACTAGATAATTTGACTTTAGGGTCGACACTCTTTTTGTTTATAACTCTATGGCGAGCTCAAGTTGGTGAGGTGCAGTTTGGGGCGTTGCAGAAAGTATTGAAATCAACTTGAATCAAACGAAGGAAATAAAGGTCAACTTAACTATCAGCAAGGGAGAAATACTAGCAATGACAGGTCCCGTTCCAGATTTCACCCTGAAATCCGAAGTGGCCCTGCGGGGTCCACCTTAGAAAAAATTCTTCCAAAAATTTGGCAGAACTTCCCCTAAAATAGACTACCCAAAACCTGTAGAAATGAAATTTACACTTCTAAATCACTCATCCTTATTCTCCTGGAGCCACCTGCTCCCAAAATCACAACATCGTCTAATTCACATAACACAAAACGCAACTTGAATAACATTAATCCCACAGGTAATCAGAGCAATTCTAATAGAAAGGTAAACAAGGAAAAACTAATTCAAAGGCAAACGCGGAAGCCATGCTGTTGACTATGCCTCAACTCCATGTATGCTCGACCTCACGCTAATCTGGCCTGCAAACTAGGCATTTGAAATCGAAGGGCCCAGGGGAAAAACATTTAAAAACCGTTAGAGTGAGTGACGAAAAATAAGTAATTTCGAATGAACAAGTGAAACTTAATGTTTTCCCAAGTTATTCTCTAAAACCTCGCATGCAGTAAAAATCTTAGAAACACTCTTAATCATCATCTTTATTGAAATCTCAATTATGTAATGTTGATCATCTCGAAATCTCTTTAAAATCTCAAATCCCTCAAATACATAATGCTAATTCAGACATCTCGTTAAATTACTAAATCTCAAATCATATCTCAATAGGCGATGACTAAAGAGGACTGCTGTCTAGTCATCTCATGCCATCTGGGAGGGACTGCCACCCAGATGACGCATCGGAAGGGACTGCCAACTGGAATAGGAGGCGGTGGGTAGAAGGGATTACCAACTAGCCACAGGTAGTTAGAATGGACTTCCAACCAACTACCTCATGTCATCTGGAAGGGACTGCCAACCAGGTGACTCATCGGAAGGGACTGCCAACCGGAATAGGAGGAGGTGGGTAGAAGGGACTGCCAACTAGCCACAAGTAGTTAGAAGGGACTGCCAACCAACTACCTCTTGTCATCTGGAAGGGACTGCCAACCAGGTGAAGCATCGGAAGGGACTGCCAACTTGGATGTAGTCTGGAAGGGACTGCCGACCAGACTATTACCTAGAAGGGACTGCCGACTAGGTAATGCATGCATGCGCTGACTTAGTTGCCTCCTCAATAAACTGGAATCAACCTCTTTAAAATAATTGCTTTCGGAAGGAAACCCTTTCATTAATCCAATAAGTCATCAATAATTCACCGAAAGCATAACTTAAGAATATCTCGATATCTCAAAATTCAATATCTCAATAAATCCTCGAAATCATAAATCCTTGGTAAATCAATAAATGCTTTCTGAAAGAAATCTCAATATAACTTCAATCTGATAAGTGCGGGGCTCAAAACTCAAGAAATCTCGATAATTCGATCATGCTCAAATATTTGTTAAATCATTCATACTCGTACATCACCATATAAATCGATATTCGAAATTAATAATTCTCACAATATTTTCTTAATCAATCACTTTCCGAAAATCATTTCCCAACTCAAAAACTCATAAATAAATAGCTTGAAAATCTATTGAAAGCCCTCAAGAAGGAAAATAATAATATACTGCATGCACAATTAATTTAAAATAAATGTCCACTCACAGTACTGTTTAGGCGACCATGCAAACGGTTTCCCTCGTCGAGCAGTAACTCGGTATGTTGTCATGTACACAATTATAATTCGTGAATAACTATCCTGAAATCAAACACGATTCCCACGTCATATCCTCATAATTCAACATTTTCATTTCTTCTATGATTCAACCCAAATTTTACCTCTAATACCAATTCATTAATTTAAAGGTTCTGAGGCAGAACCAAGAGATAACCGACGGTCGGATTCTCGTAAATCGATAATGGAATTCTAAATTCCAGAAATTTCATAATCAACACAACTTTTCTTCAAATCTAACCAAATTCACATTTACGAGCTCTATATGAAATATAGGATTTAATAGGCTAAAAATGGAAGCCAGAAAACTGCCCTACACGCCGCCATCGCCGTCCACAGTGGCGGCGCTGCCGCCACCACCACCAGCTCCGATGGCCACCAAATTTTTGCAGCACCACATACTCAACAATCCAAGCATTTTTCACAACTACAACAAGTTCCAATTTTACCTGTAAGTGATCGAAATTGGTCGGTGAAGTTTTTCCAGAAAAAAAAACCAAAGAACCCTAGGATTTGAAATCGTCGATTTGACCTCCACACTGCAAATCGTGGCTCAAGGCTAGGGGCAAAATGATCCTTGGAAAAAACTGAACTTTCGACGCCGGTTTGGTGGCCGGAGACGACCGGAATAGCCAAAAATCGACGAAAGTTCCAATCGGCTACAGTGAACTTCACGGCTCAAAATCAAGCTCCTCCGGCCGAATCACTGCAAAACACCACCACAGATGTGACAAGGAGGAAGAGGCGAGCTTGCCGGTGCCCGGATTCTGTCGTGGGTCGGCCGGAGAAGGAAGAATCGGGCCGAAGAAGAGAAAAGGGTCGGGGAAGAAGAGAGAGAAAACTGGGTAGGTTTCCAAAAATGGCAACTCACCACAGTAACTTTCTATATTTATAGAAAGTTATTGTGAACAGTAACTTTTACATTTTCGGCCATAACGTTTACATACGAACTCCGATTTAAGTGTACCACATGTCCACGGACTCGGTTTAACGTCCTCTACAACTTTCATGAAGAATATTTTCTCAAATTTTGACCCGAACAAAAAGTCAATTTTTAGGGCCACTAAAAGTATCGAAACAAAGTAAAAAGTGAAAGTAATTGTCGTTTTCCGTCTAAATGACTAGTAAACTGGTAAATTGAGGTACGGGACGTAACAAGCAATCCCCATAGGATTCTCACTAGTGATATGCATTATTGGAAGTAGATAGAATCCGATGACTTGCTAGCTTTCACTTGAGTGATGTTTTGTCCTTTAATTTCTCTTTGAAGTGGCGGTAAACGGTGAAGCTCCAAATAAACACAACACACACAAAATACTAGCCATAAAGTTATAAGAAAAAAAAAAAAAGTGTCAACCCTAAAATTGAATTATCTAGTTTACATGCCAAACAGTCCTACTTATTAACTCAAAAACGAACCTGGAGTCGTCCGATTCTGCTACCCATAACTAACATAAAGTGGTCTCTTCCTTATTCTGACGAATTGAAGTGAATGATTTACAAGGGTATCCTAGCGAGTCCACTCCGGAAATATGCGTCGAAGTCTACACTCCTAGACGTAGATCGTCATCCCACGATTGATACTCCAAAACTCATTCCCAAACAGCTCGGGAATCTGTAATTTATGATTTTTGTAATGCTAAATGTGGTCGACTATACGTAGCACATCCTCTACGACCCTAGCCCTATAAGATATCATGACATAACAATAATCACTATCATAGTAGTTGCCCATATGTGCACGAATTTTCAGGCTCAAGCCATCTATTAAACGTCTCAGAGTCACATATCTTCGCTCGTTCTTGCTACCTTTAGCATTATTCGCAAACATAAAAGTAAACACGTGGGTATAATCATGTACTGTCTTCCCTTACAGCTGTAAACCCAATGTAAATGGCTCAAGTGAAGGTTGCACGTTTGGTCGAGGTTGTGCATTTGGCAATCCATAAGAACTAACGGATGCGACACTAGTGATAGAGTCAGTATCCCCCATTTCTAGAGGTGTCAATGAGCTCACCTCTACAGGATTCTCGTCATCCCAATCCTCTTCCCATTCCATGGGTTCCTTTCCTCATATGACATTATCAAACTGAAATGAAGAACAGATTTTCAATACAACAATATATCCAACAAACTCGGAGTTAATAAGTAGTTTCATGCTGTAACCATTCTAATTCCAAAATCAACATCACCAAAAGGGAACTGAATACCACAACTCAAGCAGCCAACCAAAATTCATAAGATAACTTTCAACAAATTCCAGCACCCACCACATGTACAATAACTTAGAGTTTGTCATTCACATACATTGCTTCTTTTATTTTTACCTCATACTAGGCCCATATCTTTGCCATAATCTGTGCACTGTAGAGGTGCTTTCGGTGGCAAAACCTGTTCAATTTCAATAGAATAACATATGAACATATAATAGTTGGACTCAAAAAGTTTACAAGATAAATCATAACAACTTGAGCCTATGAGAGCAATCAAATGAACCAAACTCGATAAGACTTCCAAAGAAGGATCAAGTATCAAGTCCAACAATAATGACAACAAGCTCAATTTAAACGAACCGGATTCGCTGAATAAATCAACAGACAAACAAAATCAGAAAATGAATCCAACAATTACTCAACATTCGAACAAACAACAGATAACAAGCACAATCCAACACAAAAGCACATCAAAATATAACTAAATCTTTTGAAGTGAGGATGACAACTTCCAGATTTAGGAATCCAACAAAAGAATAATTAATAGTTCTGATCAATAACAATTCGAAGTTCGAAAAACAACTCTAAAGTCAAACAACTTGTCATGAACTACTGAAAATTTTTCGACATTACGAGACGAAGAATCAAGACTCTTGACGAACTTCGGAAAACTATTTAAATCATTGCAGGATTTTGTTTTCGAATCTCAAATGTAAAAAAACACAATAGGGTTAAACAACGACTTCCGCTAAAACTTGCATTTTCCAACAAAACATCAAAATTTGAAACTTTCAAACATTATCGAAAAGCTAATCCTTTGTCCAAATCAAATCACTCTTTGAAAAACCTTTTCAAAACACTTTCCAAAACCTTTTTTTTTTATATAAATATTTTTCGAAACTAGATTTTTCGAAATCAGAAGGCGAACATTTAAGATCATATTTGAAAGTTCTCACGACCTTTAAAGTCGAATGTTAGTTTAAATATCAAAAACACGTTCTTGAACAATATTTTCTCAAATTGACTTTCCAAAAAAGATTTGAAAACTTTTATGAGCAGACAAAAACTTTTGCGGTATCTGAGATTTTTAAATCATGGAAAATCAAAAACTCGAAAGCATTACTCTGATACCACTTTCTGTACCACCCCAAATTGCCCCACATCAACTTGAGCACGTCACAATGCGCGAGTCTCTAAAATATAAATCAAATGCTCAATTTACATTCTAGAGAACCGCAAGGCATTTTGTTTAACAAATTTTTTGTAAAAGCACAACAAAAACTTATAAATATTTTTTAGGTAAAAATCTTTAAAGTACTAAATTCAATTTGTTCGTCTAGAACTTGATATGAATGATTACTCGGAAAATAACGAATGTCAAGGAATAAGAATTTAGCTAAGCTCAACACAAGCCTAACTTCCAACAAGTTTCGGAAAACGAAGTTCGAGAAATAGAACCCAGAACTTGATTTTTGTTACGATTGTTTATCGAACCTGTCTCCACACACTCGGCTCCGTGCGCTACTGTCATATTACCAGTGCACAGTACCTGTATCCACACTATTATAGGGGTGAGTTTTCATCCTCAATTTTACCGTAGCTAGATTTGAAAACCGACAAATAAATAAACTTTTAGGCACTACCTAATATGAAAACATACTTAAACCAATTGTTTAATGAGACTAAACTTTTAAAATATTTTTTCAACTTGACCAATTGCGACAGGGTCAATATTTTCCCAATCATCGAACATTTCACTTGAAATTTGAATATCGACCGATTTCCATGCCTCTTAACATTTATTTCTAATTTCTTTAAATATTGCATCACATATTAATTCCATCGAATTTACTATGGACACCCAACATTATTCCAACATAATTTTGACTTTCATACAGCCAAATATGCACTTCAAGGTAGCAATTCTAATAAAGACTACTAAAATGAGGACTACTTGAGGACTTTTTTGGTCAACGATTTGGGAGACCCATTTTTTAATTATATAACGGCAAATCAACCGTTAGATGTTTATGTATGCATTAATAGATCACTTCTAAAAATTTTCTTCCAAATTGCTAACCGTTAAGGCACCGAACTAGATCAAATCAATGAAAAAATCAAATCTGTCAAACATGAACCATTCATGATCATAACTGATAAATCAGTGTTATGAATGTCTTAACGATTTTCAATTTGGTTGAAAAATTACATAAATAATCTACACATAAATATCTAAACATCTAACGGTTGATTTGGGAAAATGTGATTGAAAAGTTGATCTAATATAAAAGTCATCAACTAATCCTCATTATAGTGGTCTTCATTAGAAGGGCTCCTTGCACTTTAATACCATATTCATCAGGGGATCCAAATTCCACATTTTATATCAAGCGACCAATTTCAACGAACATCGGCTTAAACTCCATTCATATCAGGTGTATCCAAATTCACTAAGGGCACCAATACTAATATGAAGTTAATAAACGTCTTTCGACAGTTACACCAACGTCCATTACCAACAATATTCATCAACAACTGCCTTAGCAAAGCGAACATTGACAAAACATGAGGCTTGCAAAACCTGATTTAAGTGCAACATATATAGCTTTCGATTGTCAGTAACTATCAATCCACCTCCCAACTTCAAATCAAACAATCAAGACGCAAACAACCCATTCTGCACAAGCAATCAACACTGCACAATTCCAAGTTTGTTTTTCCAATTTACCTTTGATGATTTCGATGAAATCAACCCGGCAAGCAAGCTTCCCAAATTCTCGTCAAGACAGAAATGTCACGGCAGCAAGCCCGTAATATTTTTTTTTCCTTAATTAATTTCCAAAATTCCAAAATTCCAAAACTTTGGAACTTCATCACAATTCGCTCGAGTATCCAAAAAATTCCCCAAAAATTCTCACGAACTCGTCATGTCGTATAGTTTACTATTCAACTCTTAAATCAAGGATTTCACCTTGTGAAAAATTCTTAAAAATTATTTCTGAATACTTTAATAATCTCCGAAATCGTAAAATAATTGTCGATCGATCTCACTTAAGATCATGAAATTTTCCGAGACTCACAACACGTAACTTCTCGAAGCATTAATTACTAATCACTATTCAACCCCTTTTGATATTTTTACTCTTTTTTTTTTTTAGCTAAATTGGTCTAATTCTTATCATCAATCAAAATCAGACTTGAAATTAGATCAATCATTTTTGAACATCAACTAGAATATGAACAAATTGTTAAGAAGAATGAATGATAACGACTTAAGCTAGGGTAAAAGATGATGAGAAATAATGATTTGGATTCAAATGTGACTTGACTGAGTTGAGTCAATGAGCTTGGACCCATGATCTAAACTTCAGTAGTTGGATAGAAGATGAAGCCAGCCACACTCCCATTGAAAAAGTTTCCAATTTTATCTCTCCTACAGAACACGTGGCAGCATAAGAAAACCCCATCCACAAAATTTAGAACATTTGAGAAAACATATAAAACATAGCTTCTTCGACTGGCAAAGGTTTCTCAGCTCAATCTCAACTTCTGCTTCTTGAAAACCCAACTTATATAAAAAGGAGGAGTCTTTGGGTTTTGCAGTGAGAGGAGATGAGACTGTAAAAGTGGGTCTTAAAGGAAGGAAAAAATGGAGGGGTTGGTGCTTGTTCATACACCATTGACTCCTAGAAAGAAGCTTCCTTTGTTGGCTTTGGTGGATGCTCTACCATCTTATATCGCTCTTTCTAGAAAACCCATCACACCCTCAAGTAAGTTTCTAACTTCTTATCCAATTCTTGCTTGAAATATTAAGTTGGATCTTCTTGCATATTGGTTAGTTTAAGACTTATATTGTTGGGTGCCACTTGTTTTTGAGAGAGTTGAGATATAATTGCTTTGATAGTTTGGATTCAGGTACGCGATAAGATACATACTGCAAAATTTAATAGTAAATGTAGTAGTTTCTGTATAACTAGAGTACGAGAATTTGGTTTAGGATGGTTGATATAGTTAGTTGTGGTAGTGGAAATGAATTCCAAGGTACTAAGTTGTGTGAGTTGTAACGATTTTATAGCAAGATCATCAGTTATAAGATTTAGCGTCATTCTTGTAAGTTGACCTTTCTTGTTCTATCCATCAACCCATATCTTTTCTGTGTTTTGTACTTTTATAGCATGTTCTAAGTAATACAGTGCCAATTTGTTTACAGTAAGATATAGAGAGTTATCACGATTGGCGGGCAGCAAAGTCCGAGTCCAAGCATCTAATGTTAGTATTGGATCTGGAGGCTATGAAAGCGGGGAGGAAAATAAGAAGCAGAAAATTGTTTCCAGTGATGCAAACAACAACAGTTCATCAGAAGTGTGAGTTATATTATATTCATTGATTGTTTTAAAGTTTGAGATGCGATCGCTACTGCTGTTGATATGAGAGAAAACTGAACCTTAATAGTGAAACAACTGTCAACATAAAATAGTTGGCGGTCAGTAAATCTTCAAGCTCTGAAGGTCACAAATTTATTAGTGTTGCATAGAAAATAAAATTTGGTTCTGAAATTGTGTTCAATGTAAATTGGTCCCCTGTATGACATAAGACAAGTTTAGAGCATCCTAGAACTCATAAAGGTGACTAAATGCAATATTTGACTTCTCAATAAAAGTAAAGATACAGGGGTTTTCTTTTTCTTGTTTCCTTGTATCTTTTTCCATCTTATTTTAAAAAAAAAACTTTCATTCCAAAAGGTCATGCCATCTATTATTTGTTCTGAAAACATTGCAAGCATGGGATAGCTAAGTGAACTTCATCTGTTCAAGCGGTTGTATAACTCAGTTTTATTTGATTGGTTTTCTGAACCATATAGAAATGATATTCATGATCCTTATTGGTCGGAGTCCTACCATCTTGTTGAGCATCATTGTGTTCAACCATTTGATTCTCTGAATTATCAAATGTTAGATGGATAATAGTCCATACAGGCTACCTTCACTGTACTCATGTACAATACTTTCTAGGTTTGGCAGTGAGAAGCCTCCAATTCAAATCCCTTATCCTCTCTCTGTAGCTCTTGTTCTACTTGGGTGTGGCTTGCTGTTTTCTCTGATTGCCTTTGTGAGAGGAGGACCTTCAACAATTTTAGCAGCAATTGCAAAATCAGGCTTCACAGCTGCATTCTCTTTAATATTTGTTTCAGAAATTGGCGACAAGGTAACTAAAAATTCAGAAGCTTATTCTCTCTATTCTTCTAATTTTCTCTTTATTCTTCTCATATTCATCTCATCATTCAGTAAAATTTTGATCATTGTGTTTACTGAGATTGGAAATTAGTAACTGATATGAGGTCTTGTGTTCGACTGGCATTCAAAATTTTTAACTATGGAAGCTGACAACTATATCATAAAGCTAGTTTCCTAGACCAGGAGTTATCCAGAATTTCGTCTAATTATGTGTTGTGCAAGAATTCAAAATGGACCTTATTGACTCTTTCTCTCTATGGAGCAGACATTCTTCATTGCTGCACTCTTGGCCATGCAATATGAGAAAGGACTGGTATGAATCTCTCTCGCCATGTGTGCTTGTGCTGTATAGATTGAACATTACCTGTGTTGATAAACTCAATTGAATAGGTTCTGTTGGGGTCAATGGGTGCTCTTGCACTTATGACAATTCTGTCTGTCATTATTGGGCGTATATTTCATTCGGTGCCTGCTCAGTTCCAGACAAGTAAGTAGTAATTCTTGGCCTTTCTACTCATCATATTCACACTAATTTGCATATATGTTTAGGTAATGCGTTCACAAATATTAGTTGAATAATGTATTATCTTTGTTGCTTACCAGTGAAAGCATGTTAATTTTCCTATCCAGCGTATCAGTTAGATAATGGTAGATATGGTAAATAGTCTTTTAACTCCACTCAATATACCATTTAGCAAAGGTTTTTATAAAGAGAAGAAGTTAGTCTAAATGACTTCTTCGTCCCCCTCCCCACCCAAGCCCTAAAATCCTTACCCCTACGTTATGATCTTTCTCATCTTTATGATTATTTTCAATATGATCCTTACCCTATATTTTGGAATTTTGCTACATTCTTTGTGGTTAGGCCTTATAATACACTTTCACTTTTATTGGTCATTTCATTACATATACTCCTAGGGGCTCTCTTTTCATGAAAAAAGGGCAATTTCAAGAGAAGTTTATTGCATGCCACACGATGTTTTTCAATGGACTTTCATGAGTTAAGAAATGACCAAATGATCATCACCTACATCCTCTTCGATTTCTACTTTTTCTACTTGTCGTGCAGAATTTTACAAGCAAACCACCAGATAAGGGACACCCATTTTCCAAATTTTACATGGTGCCTCAAAGCCTATACTAAACCTTCATAGACACCTATATATTTTGAGAGAGATGTTGTACTTTTGAATTGATTAGTAATTATTGATTATTATTCACTTGTTACGGGTTTGTATGTCACTGTGTAAGATAATAATTAGTCCTCAAGTTCCCATTCCAGACTCCGTCCATGGCGGTGTGTTTTCAAGCAGATGTTAACAAGTGAACAGTCAAATTTGTGTTTAATATTTTATAATTTCAATTAAAATTATCCCACAATTTCAAAATTTTAAGAGATATTACGTATTGCCTACCCTCTGATCAAATATCCTGATATTTCGCCATTCTGTGGTCATGTTAACAGCCTTGCCAATTGGAGAATATGCTGCCGTAACTCTTTTACTATTCTTTGGTCTCAAATCAATAAAAGATGCATGGGACCTTCCATCAAATGTTGTTGAGAGTGGTGATAAAAGCAGCCCTGGGCTTGATGAATATGCTGAAGCAGAGGAGCTTGTAAAACAGAAGGTAGTCTAGTAATTCACACACCGAGGCTTTGTGCATGTAAAAAGTACGCTGTTGCAATTTTTTTAGGGCATGTGCGTTATTCAGCTTTTGTTTACAGCTCCATATTTGTATGTGTGCGGAGTATTGCATGTTTTCCAAAATCCATTATAGCAAATTCTGTTATTATGCACTTTTTATGTATTTTATATTTTGTCTTTTCAGGCATCAAGGCGGCTCACTAATCCACTCGCAATTATTTGGAAATCATTCAGCCTTGTATTTGTTGCTGTAAGTATATATTCTTTGGACTTATCTGTAGCAACGTGTGGCATGCTTACATGTCTTGGGTATTATTATTTCCAGACATGTTTGACATTAAGGGGAAAAAAGGTTTTATAAAAAAAAATTCTCCATGACCTCCAACCTGATCTCAGTGTGAGTGATGGTGCCTTCATTTGCAATAACAAGTCAGCAACTCCATCGCACCATGCCATTAAATTGGATGGAGCTTATTCCTTGTGCATTGTACACCTAAAGAATTTTTAAATATTATCAGTAATGTCATTCAGATATGTGAAGGACAATAATATTGGACTATAATGTTTTTGCTTCTAGGAATGGGGAGATCGCTCAATGCTTGCGACAATCGCTCTGGGTGCTGCACAGGTGCAACCTTTTTTAGTTTCAATCAGCACATATATCTTTCTTCCAAGTTTTATTATCTCTTGGTGAAATGGTTTCCTCTAAGACTTGTTGACTACAGTCTCCATGGGGTGTGGCGGGTGGAGCAATTGCTGGACACGCACTTGCTACTTTCATTGCCGTTCTAGGAGGTGCATTTCTTGCCAAATACATTTCTGAGAAACTGGTAAGAAGCACAACTTTCTCTTAATGCTATTATTAATCTTGGAAAACTTGCAGTTTAATGTCATAATTCTCATATTGGAAACTCGTATCTTGAATCAGGTTGGCTACATTGGTGGTGCTCTGTTTCTAGTTTTTGCAGTAGCTACATTTTTTGGAGTTTTCTGAAAATCTTATTAACCCATGAGCGGAGACGGCAGAGTAATAGTTATTGGAGAGGTAAACGAGGGATAGATACGTACAAGTGGAGCATTGTTTGTAGGAGACTTGTTCATATTCAACAAATTTTTTAAGTATAAAAGTGGCTGAGCTCAGTCATCAGTTTGATCCCCATTGTGGCTTCCTGGGTTCCTCTGTCCTATGATGTTCCTCAGGTTACCATGCTACTATTATCAAAGGAATTATCAATCTAAACTCAACCTGGCACTGCAGCCTTTTTATCCAACTCCATCTTGCTCTTTTCTTTTCAAAGAATCAGTTTGATTTCATAACCTTTATACCCAATTCTTGCCGTTATAAACCACTATTTCAAAGAGCGAGCTTGTCAGTAGTTGTCAACTCAATCAAAACAGAAGCTATATTCATATATGCAAAAGAGCAACATCTGGTTAAACAATGATTCAGAATACATATTCTCGAAAGGAAAATGCAAATAAAATACCGGTGCATTGTATGACGCTTCCATTTCACCACCAAGAACTGTACGCCCAGGGAAACCTCAACTTCCAAAGGTGCTATGCCATTCATTTCAACTCTGCCGTGCAAGACAAATGCATACTTCCTTCAGCCATCGACTTCTCAACACAAAATATAATTCTGCAAACAATGGGGTGGAGGGCAAATGGCAAGGATCACTTGTACAACAGGACACGGTGGTCAACTCTAATAGCACAATGATACATTTTACAACAATCTCAAACTTCAGCTAAATAAACCTAGTGTTCTAGAAAGAATAGCCCCATAGCAGGTAATCTTCTGCCAAAATCTTCCAAATGGTGGAAGGCAATTACATTATCCTTTCCTCTATCTCTGCTGGGACTGAATCTAGATCACTCATATATACATTGGTGAGAACGAAATGTACCATTCGAGAGCAAACCAACTAAAAGTCTCTCGAGTCCTCTTGCTCTTGGACTAGGCCTCAAAATATCAGCATCTCCCCAAATTGAGCAAGTGTCATTTCCAAACCCACCTAAACACCAACCACCAGGCACAACTTTTCCCCGGCGGCGTTCTAAAATTTCTCTGTCTATACGGTCAAGTATTGGATCATCTGATTGAAATCCTGTGGCAAAGGCAGCTCCATTCCGAACCATAACATCAAAATCACTGGAATTGAGCAGCGGGTGCTTCTCTTTTGGGGGTGTGTCAAAATTAGCATATAGTAAATTATGGTTTAAGACAGTTTTATTGAACTGCCGGGAGTTGCAAATAACAGTAGGAAAGTAGTCAGAAAGGGAAGAAGCTGTGTTTGCAAAATACATCAATAGAGTCCGTGGGAGGTTGTCAATACCAAGAACACAAAACTCCATAAAGTTACGACTTAGAATATTAAATGAAGCACCTGCACAAAAAATCATCATAAACAATTAGTTTGGCAAATTTTTATCTGTCCATGATCCAACCACTAATTTATTAAAATCAAACCCACATCGTAAGGAGAAAAGTGGGAAAGAAAACATGCAAGTCTTGCATAGGAATGCCAGTCAATTGTAAATATAACCACAATTACTACCAAGTAGTTGAACAAATTTGAAGATTTTATTAAAATCAAAACCATATCATAAGGAGAAAAGGGAAGGAAAAAAAAACACATGCAAGTCTTGCAGAGCAATGCCCAGTCAAATTGTAAATAACCACAATTACTAGAAAGTAGTTGAACAGATTTGAGGATAGCTCAGACGAATCTTGATAGCCATAACTGGAACATATTAATTGGTCCAAGGTCCAACAGGTTATATAGCAGTCGGTGAATTAAAACGAGTGAATTAATTGCTGTACAGACAAGTAATTTTGAATCTATCGAACTCCAAATAGTGGCATGTAACTTATATAGGCCACACTCTTTGTATAAAACTAAATAGTTAGTTAAGAATATTAGATATTTGCATCAACCACACTGCAGGCTTCAAATCAAAACTTCATCAAGGTCAAAAGTATCTCCGCTCTCTGTTGCATACTTCTATTTTGTGATAAGCAAATAAAGGTAGTGATAATGCCAGAACTATTTGGTTGCTCAAGGCAAATTCGGAAGACCAGCTGAAAGCCAATGGACATCGAGCAGATAGTCCATGCAATAATCATTCTCATAAGGAGAAATTTTATATTAATCATTTCCATCACTCTATAGTTAGAGACACATCCCAGACTCTTACTTACCGGTTGACCCATAATGGCATATGGTGCAGAGCACCTTTTTGCAAAAAAACAAGAAAGCCTACTTATATCCCTCCCCTAGAAAGAAAGAATCCAGAACCCCTTATATTTAGACCGCAGACTAATTTACTTTGGAAGAAATGAGAGGAACTCACAAGCTTACCAGAAGTATGAAATAAGCATATACTAGAAAGCATCCTCTATTAACAGCTAGAGATTATATCAGGTTCATTGCACTTGTTTATACTTTCAACCATAAGTTGCTAAACTAGCAGAAAGTGACATATAGGATATGCTATAAGGCAACTTATAACTAGACTGATTTTAGGTCTGCATCCGCACATGTATCATTGATGGATATATCAGATGTTTCAACCAAAAACTCGGATACTCCCCACCCCATAATTCAGACGATTGGTGCTCCAGAATTATGTTTGTCTTCCTCCTTAAGATTACTTTGGATCCTAAACCACTAGACTAGAATACTTCCCTCATCATTGTTGGCATGAAAGGTGCTTCCTTTCCACTTTGCCACCAGCTGTTGCCTGGTAGCACTGGTAGAGAACCACATTAGAAGCTCAAGCCTAACGATTGCACAAATCCAATCAATGCTTGACGAGGTCCATGCTCCAAAAACATGGTCCTATAAGTCGATACTAGTTAACTGAACCATCCTTATATGGCCTGACGCTCTTGGTCTGGTTTATGTCTCCACAACATAAAGATACTACTCATCAACAGAGAAAAAGAGACTACATGAGGATACATAAAGATCCAGCAGTGGGACTGCTGATGTAGTCTAATCACACAATTCTAAAAGCCTACCAGTTTACAGCTTACTCAATAGCAACACCATTTCAAAGTTCAAAATAATGTGACCAGATTCTGCTACTAATTACTGAAGTAAAATAGAATCATAGATGCCTAAATCCCTAGTAACTTTTGGCCAGATAACCTAGATTGACTATTGACGTTCGCTCACTCACCATACCTAGATTGACTATTGACGTTCGCTCACTCACCATATAATTCACAACGTGACATTGCAATTGGTAGTTAAATCCAAACTTATAAGCAATCATAACTTCCACAGTGCAAAAACTAGGCATTTCTCTTTGATAATTGAAATCAACTTAAGAATTTATACATATAACCAAGTAAGGAAAAGAAATGAACCTGTAAACAACCGGTAAGCATTAGGCAACACCCTTTTCTGTGCTGCATAGAACATCACATTTTTCTCAGAAAGATAAAGCCCCGGATCAACAATGACCGGTTTCAATCTCTTCGACCTACAGCACCACAAAACATTCAAACCCTCACATACTTCAGCATCCAGCACAACATTCAAAACACCAATAACAAAAAACTCGAAAACAACAGATACAAAAAAAAAAAAAAAAAAAACAAATGCACTTACTCTCTCCAGCCAATGTAACTCGAATGGTTCACAAAGTTCAGATCTTTGGGCAGAAACGACAAGATGTGAAGAAGATCTGCACAACCCACAAACAAAAAAGCATATCAAAAACACAAGAATCACCAGCAACCCAGAAACAATGAACTGAAATCCAAGCCAGTACCGTCTTGTTTGAGAAGTGGGTAGTCATCAACAGTGAGGCTAATGAACCAGTCCCAATTGGCTGACAACCGGAGCAGAATCGACGCGCCGTGGAGAGTGGACGAGATGGAAGAGGAGCCTTTTCGGTACACAAAGTCAGCTTTACCGATGAGATGGACATTCTGGGCGGCTCTGAAGATGGGGACGGATTGGACCTGGAGGGCCAACTGGTCACGGTCAGTCTGGGAAGCAAAGCGGTCGAGGTGGAGGAGGTATTGGTTTCTGGGGTGGTAGGTGGCGTGGAGGAGGCGGAGGATCCGACCCAAGTCGCCTTTAGACCCGGAGAGGAGGTAGGCCAGGGAGGGAGGGGTCGGATCGGAGGAGTTGTTGTCGTGGTAGATGACACGGTGGCTCTGCTGGGTCGGGAAGAGAAACGGGTCGGGTGGGATATGGGGGGAGGAAGGAGGGGAGAAGGAGAAGGAGGAGGAGGGGGGGGAGAGAGTGGCGTAGGTGAGGGAGGCGGAGGAGGAGGAGGAGAGGGTGAGGAAGACGAGGAGGGCGAAGAGGGAAGAGGCGAAGATGATGAGGAAGACTAAGAAGCGGTCTTTGAATGAAGGGTTGGAGGGGAATGGCGACGGCGGTGGTGGGTGGTCTGGGTTTTGCATGGCTTCTTGGAGTGTGAGTCTGTGAGTGGGGTTGAGGGTTGGGGAGGACGACGACATTGATTCGGGGGTGTTTTGGTTTAACTTGTTGTTCTTGGATGTACTACTGCATTTTCGGTTTCTGTCTGGTCTCTCAGATTCTGTGCGTCTCTTGTGAGTTAAATTTACGAGAATGTCTCCTCCGGAAGTAACTTTGGCGCTCCCTTTTTATCACATAGTTTCACCGCTTGACGTGATTGTCTACTTTGGGAAATCAAGTTTGTGAATGTATTTGTAATTGTATACAATAATGTTCACATACATGCTAACTGATATGTTCAATCACTTTTAGATGTAAATTTAAACAAAACAATCGAACTTAAAAATAATTATTTTCACTATTAAATTTACATACAACGATGATTTGAGCAATTACTAATTAGGTGAACATCAATGTATCTGTACATTCTAGTTTTGAATAATTACTGACAAGGTAAACATCAATATATCTATAGATTCTAATTTTTTTCTTTAGATTAATAGGTCAATAAGTGAGGTTGGTTTCTTGTCATGATCACTCACAATCATCATCATCTTAGTAGGTGTGTGGATCAAAGTGAAGTTCACGTCCCAAATTAGAGAAATAAATGAAACCAGGATACTGTAGCAGTGTAGTGTAATCCCAAAAGTACTGGGTTTAAAAACAAAACTAACGGGGAGCACTAGGACACCAACATATCTAGCGACGCTGATACGTTTTCTTGCATCACAAAGAGTTAAAGACAAGTACATGTTTTTTGATGAATAGAGTCATATTGCCTGGCTTGTGTGAAGTTTTCCTTGGTAGGATCGGAAACCCTACAATTTCTTGATGGTCAGTATCTGGGACTCTGGGTGCGCTTCATGCTCTTTTTATATATTAGAGTTTCTATGGTGGTAATCAAATGAGATGCATAGAACCGAATAGCAGTTTTTGCAATAAAAAGGAACTTAATCGTATAGGAAGCGTTGTTTATGTTGCCTCACAAAACATAATGACCGAAAAGGTTTTACAACGAGAAAAAAAATATATATAAAAAAAACCTCCTTTACTGCAACCTTCAGACAATTTTAGGAAATTTTTGAGGCAGGGGCAGCAGTGGAAGCACATAAACTAGTACCCTCCCCCCGCATGCCCCTTCCTAAGTACGGCATAAATGAATTCAACAATGAAATGAAATAACAAATTTATTCTCATATATGTGGAAGCATGCACATGTGATTTCAAAGAATCAAAGTAGTACCTCCTTGTTCCACTCCATACAAAGGTCGTACTTATTGGTATCATAATTGAACATACACGGACCATTTGAGTTTATAATCCAGGGACAAACATTACACAATTTGGAGTATGTATATATATATATATATATATATATATTTTAGAATGAGATAGAACTTTCATTCAATCAACTAAAACGCATACATTGGGGGGACAAACCAATACCCCAAAAAACCGCGGTTACAGATATCATCAGTCCAATGGGCCCAAACTCTAACCACAAAACACTCATTTCTAAGGCTACCTTGAGCATGTGATCTCGAAAGTCCCAGTAATACCCTGCAGTCAACAGCACAGAAGACGTTGTCCTCTTCAACACCGTGTCCAAACAATACCAAACCACGTGTAAATGATTGCTCGTCGGCAAATTGACAACAAAAGTAAACCAGAGTTGAACCAACTCGTCCACGGGAAAGACACCATAGCAATGGCACAACCATGAAACCAATACAACCAAACCCTCGCTCAATTGAGGAGAGACTTATTAGAACTAACCAAAAGCCAAAACCTAAAAACCTAATAAAACAAAGAATTCGGCCACCGCACCATGCTTCCAATTTCCTCGACGTCGGACCCCAACCGCTAGCAAACTGTTGCGCCGAGCCCATCCACACCGGCTCACCCCCTTGTAGACACCCAAGCCTACCGTGTGGCCTTCCACCGCCACTCTCTGCATCGTCTCCAGCCAAAAACAGGACCGAGCTTGGATCATTAACAATGCAAAGGACTGAAAAACATGAAAGAGAGAGCAGTCTACATCGCCACCGCAGGCCTGGATCTGCTACCCACCACCAACCTTGCCTCTCAACCTTTCTGCCCTTTTCCATCCCAGCGTGAAGCCTGCCCATCCACCAACAGCCGTCGTCTGAAGGAAAAGAGAAATCTGCTGCTGCCGCCTAAATCCCCTCAAGCCAAAAGACCTAGATCGCTCCACCAAGGCAGAACCGACCATCCCAACGCCCTGTCCGACAACGCCCTCCTCACACCGAAGCAGGCAAAAGCCGTCATCGATGTTGGGACGCCGCCGGACAAGCCATAACCCCGCCCCTCTGTTTTCCAAAAATTGAAAAAGTTACTCTAATAACTAGCTTTAGAGGATCCATCTCTGTTAGGTGTCCTCGATGTGCAGGGGTTGAGACTAAAACTCCTCTTTCGTGACTCCTTGTGAATATCAGCCACCAAATCATGCTCATCATTCTCCTGATACCACACTCTGTACATCACCCAATTATGATCTGGGTTGATAACTTGAAATCAACTATTACAATTGAGGCTAGGCAAAGCTAATCTGGAGTAGAACATGTCAATTACCCAAACCCTAAACCCTTGGTGATTGGTGGATTTCAGGTGTGACACCTGCAGCCCCCTTATCTCCAGAAATTTCATTCCTAAAGCAAGTGTGATAGCGCTTCAACATATCCTCGTGGAAGTTCTGGTTATCTTCCTGATCCTCGTTGATCATCTGTTTTCGACCTTCATAGTGTTCGATTATGGCTGTAAAAGAGTAAACATCAAGGTTTAGACACCGTGAGATGGCTATTTCATGTCCATAACAGACAACAGAAGAAGGCAGCCGGGCTATATAATAAATCAGGATACTCAACCTTCATTAATGTGTGTATAAACATCATTACAGAGCGTATAAACATTATTACAATCATGACATATACCTTTGATTTCATTACAGTGGGTCAGACTCTTCACAGAAAAATCTTGGTAAAGTTTTTCAAACTCTTCAATTTCTTTGTTCAAATCCACTGTAAACTGCACTTGTTCAAATCCATGTTACAAATGATCCGGTAACATTAACTAAGGAATAATCGGATATAGGCATTTTAATCCACAGGAGACAAACCTGGCGAGTCATTTTGTGCATTTCATTAAAAACAAGAATTAATTACATATAAGTGCATCTTTGATTGTTTTTTTAGCCATAAGGCCACCAACTAGTTTTTTCCCTCATAAGGCCACTAGACTAAAAAATGTGTTATATTTTGGTTATTAAAAACCAACATATTTACATAAATGCCACTAGAGTACAAAATCAACAATCATTCTCTCTCTCCTCTCCGGCGAGGTCTCCGGTCAACTCCAGCGGGTCTCTGGCCGATATCCATCGAACTCCAGCGACCACAAAAGCTACTGTCATTAACACCAAAAGCTACTGTGGCTAGCAACAAAAACTACTCTGATGAGATTCTCGGCCACCTCCGGCGAGGTCACAAAAGCTACTATCATTAGCAACAAAAGCTACTGTCACTAGCAACAAAAGCTACTCTGGTAAAATTTCCGGCAACCTCCGGCGAGATAACAAAAGCTACTATCATTAACAACAAAAACTACTCCTTACCAAAAAAACATATGCTCCCCAAAACGAAAAGCTATTATCCCCACCAACAAAAGATACTGTCACCAATACCAAAAGCTACTCTCACCAACACCAGAAAACTACTCTCACCAACACCAAAAACTACCTTCACCAACAACAAAAGTTACCGTCACCAACACCAATGAACTACTCTCACTAACATTAGAGAGTTGCTAACATAGGTACAGAAAGCTACGATCACTATAACGGAAAACCACTATAATAATTACAGAGAGCTACTGATTTGAAAAAAAAAATTCTATTGACATTAGCTTGAAAATATACTAACATAGACAAATAAAGCTACTATCACGATATTGAAATGCCACTAGAACAATTACACGGAGCTGCTAACTTGAAATAATGAAAATGAAAATAGAAGCTATTGACATCATGTTGAAAAGATACTAACATAGACATAGAAAGATACTATCACTATTGTTAATGCTTTGGATCCGTTGGGATCTAATTAACGATAAGTAAAGAGAGAGAGAGCGACACAAGCGAAGTATAGTGGTTCACCTCCCGCCTTAGCGGGAGACTACGTCCACTTGAAAGCTTAACTAGTGTGTGTTGAGCCTTGCGGCCTAACATGATTACAAAGTGTGTTGTGGAGTGAATGAATTGTGTTTAAGTAGGAGGAGAGTTCCTTTTATAAGTGAAGGAAGCCATCTCCTTTACATTGTTTTCGATGTGGGATGAGATTCCACTATTCTAGTCTTGAAGCCTAGTTGTGAGGGCATGTTGGCGAGGCCGGAAAGGTGGCTTCCCAGCGACGGATTTGCCACTTCCGGATACCGTGGCGTAGCTTGAACATAGGGCTACACGATGCATGTCTCAGTTGGGCCTCACCATGGCTTGTGGGTGTCCCAAAGAGGGTGTTAATTATGCTTGGTGATGTAGGGAACTAGCTTGCTAGTGTAGGTATAAACAAGTCCCCGAAGTCCCCGAGTAAGAGTAGCTTCTTGGTTGGGGAGTTCAAATCATGAAGTCATCAAGCATAAGTAATATCCGAGAGGCGCACGGCCCCTACAAGTCCCCGAGCTCCGCAAGCAAGAAGGGACTCGCTATCCTGTATCACAAAAGACAAAAATTCGTATATGGAGTTACATCGGAGGTGCACGAAAGGATGAAGTGCATGAGATAATGGGGCGTCGCCCTTCCGCATGGCGGGACCATATGTAAGACCATATGTAAGGAAACGTGAAAAAGTGTGGTGCCCGGAGGCTAGACCACATGTATGAAGCATTGTGAACCGAGAGCGTAACTAAAGCATGTTAGATAAATGGAGCGAGTTAGGTGTTCGAGCAAGTTGGGTGTAGGCGCTGTATGAGCGTGCGGGGCGTAGCCCAAGCGAGTCGCGGCCATGCTTTGATACCCAAGCGAGTCGTAACCGTTTCGCAAGAGTTTATCCGAGCATGTTTAATTGAGCTATAAGTGTCACAAGGTTCTAGATGAATGTCACATGAAAGTGAATTTAAGCATGTATGTGTGTAGCATGTACTTGTAGGAAAGTTGCTAATTAATAACATGTTGTAGGCATGCTTGAGGGTTATAGAGACATGTATAGTCATGGCATCAGCGGTAGCTCAAATTGCAAGAGCGTAAAGATAAGAGGAAAACACTTATCTGGCGGATGCGGGGTGTCGAGGACGTGCATCGACTCGTAGTGGAGGTGGAATGATTGAAGGTAAAAAATTGATTTTCCTTGCATACAGTAGGTATACCGCCCAGGGAATGCAGCGGAGGAGGTACCAAAGAGTGGGAGTGCAGCGTTGACTTGGAGCTGTTGAGTTCAGAGTTGACCCGGTCAACGTTGACCACGCAGCCAATGTTTTACATCCCAAACATAAACAACATATGTACTGTGGCTGAAAGTTTCTGTTTTTGCTCCTATCCTCACCCCTCAATTCAAATGAGCTTTATGAGGAAAAGCTGCAGCGGTGCGATGCGGGGTCGGCCAACACATGCACGGCGGAGTGGAGCCAGGAGGAAAAGAGGTGAAGCTCAGCGGAGGTTTTCCGTAGCGGAGCAGAGCTGTGTCTGCAGCGGACCGAGTTCGAAGTCCGGCGGAGCGACACTTTGATTTCGGCGGAGCGAAGCCAAGTCGGGCGCGCAGCTGCAGGCGGAGTGGAGCCAAGTCAGGCGGAGCGGAGTTTTAGGTGACCGGAGCGGTGGAGCGGAACTTTTGCAGTTTGCGTTGGGGCTGGAGGGAGCCAGCGGCAGAAGAAACGCAGCAGAGGAAGGCCGGTGCTGAGGTGCCGAGGTGACCGGTGCGTGCAGCTGTAGTCACTGGCGGAGGATCTCAGCGGAGCTGAGGTTGGCGGAAGTTGCCCGGAGTTTCCAAGCGGTGATGGCCGGCGAAAGCCCTCGTTCAGCGGAGCGGAGTCCGCTGCTAGATTCCGGCGGAGATGCAACCTGCGTCAGGGAGCTCGCAGCGGGGACTGCACACCGGCGCTGCAGCCTGCAGCTGAGACCGGAGCGATGTTGTGCGAGCAGCGGAGCAGGGGAGAGCCGGGCGGTGCAGCACTGGGCGGAGTAAGGCGCTGGGGATGCTGAGAAGGAGGGTTGGGCGGAGTCTGTCCGCTGATAAAGTACAGCGGAACAAGTCCGGCGGAGCTTCTGCGGAGCGGATGTTCGAGCTCGCTAGCGGAGACCGGTCCGATGGACGCTGACCCAACAGGTGGATGAAGCAACTTGGCCATGGCTGCTGATATATCGAGGAAGGAGGAGCTCAGCGGAGTTTGGAGTCTGGCGGGAAATTTGAAAATTGGAGGGGTGCCCAGAGAAGTTTTCTGGGTGTCCTGAGAAATTTTTTTTTTTGTTTTTTTTGTTTTTTTTTGTTTTGGAGGTTCCGCGTTGACCAAGCCTTGATGGGCGTTGACCTGCTCCGCCAGGCGTTGACCGACCTCGCCAGGCGTTGACCGACCCCGCCGGGCGTTGACCTGCCCCGCCAGGCGTTGACCTGCTCCGCCAGGCGTTGACCGACCCCGCCGGGCGTTGACCTACCCCAATTTGATGTTGAATGAGTGTTGACTCGACACTTTCGGGTCAAAGTTCGTGGTAGGTGACGAAGCCTTTGTGTTGGCTTCCCACAGACGGCGCCAATGTTAATGCTTTGGATCCGTTGGGATCTAATTAACGATAAGTAAAGAGAGAGAGAGCGACACAAGCGAAGTATAGTGGTTCACCTCCCGCCTTAGCGGGAGACTACGTCCACTTGAAAGCTTAACTAGTGTGTGTTGAGCCTTGCGGCCTAACATGATTACAAAGTGTGTTGTGGAGTGAATGAATTGTGTTTAAGTAGGAGGAGAGTTCCTTTTATAAGTGAAGGAAGCCATCTCCTTTACATGTTTTCGATGTGGGATGAGATTCCACTATTCTAGTCTTGAAGCCTAGTTGTGAGGGCATGTTGGCGAGGCCGGAAAGGTGGCTTCCCGACGACGGATTTGCCACTTCCGGATACCGTGGCGTAGCTTGAACATAGGGCTACACGATGCATGTCTCGGTTGGGCCTCACCATGGCTTGTGGGTGTCCCAAAGAGGGTGTTAATTATGCTTGGTGATGTAGGGAACTAGCTTGCTAGTGTAGGTATAAACAACTATGTTGAAAAGCCGCTATAACAGTTATAGAGAGTTACTAACTGCAACAAATAACATACAAGAAATTGTTCATTATTCATCAATCAAAATACATCACAACACCATCAGAAAACAGAATTCAACCACAAAACCATCCCCCCATCACACAAGAGCACAACTCTCTTTCTCTCCCCTGCAAAATTCCACAACAGATGAAGTCAAACAAATCCAAGCCCATTTATTCTAATAAATCACAATCAAATCAAACCAGACTAAACAAATTCTAATCATGCCGTCTAATTTTTTTCCGATAACAAAAATCATTAACAAAACCAAAAAAGCAAATCAGAGGTGTAATTAAGGTCAGTGAAGACGGAACAGAGGTGGTGTGGGAAGGGACGTCAACGACACCGCATCGAAGAAGAAAATCGGAGCTCAGATATGCAATCTCAGATCCTGACGGATTCAAATCGGAGCTCAGATGCAATCTCAGATCTCGGCGATAGGAACGAGGTCGAAGCCTCCAGAAGAGGTTGGAGTTGCCTTCGAAGGCGGAGACTATGTTATCGCTGTCGTTTTTGGACAAGACGCTGGAGTCGTAGGGCCAGGTGGTTTTGCCGACACTGGAGCTCACATACCAGATCTCCTGGATGACAACGACGATAATCCAATCACCGAGGAAGATGGAGGAGACCCCGACCGTCGTCGATAAAGCCATTACCTCTGGTGACGCACACCGCTCCGGCCCGGTGAATCAAAAAATAGGACGATGAATTCTAATAGTAGAGAGGCTCAATCAGTCTCTTCCGGCAGCCCGACGACCAATTCAAACTGTGGAGAGGCTCGATCACTCTCTCCTGGCGGTAGTTAGCTCCGGCGGTCCAAGTGAGCTCTAGAGAAAGGTTTGCGGTTACATAGAGGAAGGGGAGAGAGAGAGAGAAAGGTTTGTGGTTACGGAGAGGAAGGGGAGAGAGAGAGAGAGAGGTTTGTGGTTACGGAGAGGAAGGGAACAGAGAGACAGAGACTATTTTGTTTGCAAATGGGCAAAATCGTCAAGTACAAAATAAATTGAAGATGAAAGTGGCCTTATGTATACAAGAAAAACTAGGTGGCTTTATGGCTAATTAAAGTTTCAAAATAACACTTGTGTGTAATTTTCTATAAAAATAACACCTCTGGCAGTGAAATAACACAAAAAGATTAATTAGCACAAACATTTGAGTAACCAAAGCAAAAGCCAAGCAGTATAACCTTTTCTCAATTCAATTTCTAAAGCAAAAGCCAAACAGGGAAGGTTTTCTCCAAAAGCAAAAGCCAAGTTTCTCACTTCAATTTCCAAAAGCCAACAGTAAAGCACAAACATTTGAGTAACCAAAGCAAAAGTAAAGCTGTTCTCACTTCAATTACCTATCGAAGTCACATATTTGCTTCAATTGAGTATTTTTCTCGTCCACTGCCTGAACCAAAGCACTGCCAGTGATCAGATGAATATTTTCTATGTTTTTAGTGCATTTCTCTTTATATTTTACTTGGTTATTCTCTTAACATTATCATTTCTAACTTAGTTTTTGTTTTTAGGTAGTTTTGAGTTGAAAATGAAGGCAATGAGGAAATGAGGTGCAGAAATGGGAAAGAAATGGAGAAATGAACCTTTCCTAATCCTACCAGGAAAAGGAATCCCAATTGAAGTAGGAATCCTAATGCAACTAGGAGTGAGCTCGGAAAAATGGTGTTTGGAAATGAGAAATGACAAAGTCCCAATTGGACTAGGAAACCTGATGACACTAGGAGTCCTGATGCTGGTAGGAGACCTGGTGGTGCTAGGAGATGTTATGGCTTCAAGATGACTCAAGATAGTTCAAGAATGTTCTAGAATGCACAAGAAATTTTGACAATTGAAGAATGGGCTTTGAAATTGTCCAATTGAGAAGCCTGGCCCAAAGATTGAAGCATGTGACTTGCACATGAGTTTCTAGACCCTTCTTGACATCTTGGAAGAATCATAAATCGATTCTTGTTGGGATTTTCCGTGAAAAATAAAGAATATTCAAGAAGATTTCGGAAATCCCAAAAAGGGAGAGTTTTTAGGAATCTGTTTGTGCAGATCAATCAACTTCGACAGAGTCCTGAGAATAGCTCAGAATGAAAAAAATTGCGATCTTTATATGGTTAGAAAGCTACGGATGTCTAGTTTCCATAACTTTTTACGGTTTGTCAATATCAATTTTCTAGAAGAAATATTTATTGAAATTGAAATTTATCGCTTATTATCTATCTTCTCATCTGTAAATCAAGCAGACTCTTATAGAAACCTTTCATAACATATCTGACACAAAATTTTCAAAATTAAGAAAAATATATCTACAACTTTTGTTTCGATTTTATTGTTTTGTAACTTAAAAATCAGATTCTATAGCGTTCTATGTTTTTGGTTTAATTCTATGTTTCTATATTTTGTGAGAATAAAGTTTATGTTTTGATGTTTAGTTTCCAATAATCATGAAGCATGAAAAAGTTTTAGGTTTCTAGAAGACATAAATTGCGAATTTGATATGTGATGATTTAAGTTCGTTGATTTTGTGCTTCAATCCCACCTTTTATGTGCTTTGTGTTCTTTGGTTGCAAACTTAGAATATTGAGCATGTAATTGAATCCAAATTAAGATTGTTAGCGTTCTAGGTCTTAATCGCTAAATGGAAAACCTATAATTCCTTAGGTAAATCAATGAAGAGTCTTGCATGCTTGTACGGCGTTCCAACTTGTGTTCTTGGCTTAAATCAATCAAACTTTCTAAGAGTTTAATGCGTTAAATATGTTTTGTTAGTGAGTAGAGTTCTATGACTAGCATTGCATGTTTAATAGGGTTAACTATGGTGTGTTCATCTAGTTAATTTAATTCAGGAAAAGAAAAGGAACTTTGTATGTGTTCGTCTTTGTTCTTGATTGATTTCTTTATTCACTTGTTTTGATCCATGATTTATGATTAGAAAACTCATTTTCGTGTTAATGATTGTTAACTTCATCATACATATTTCGTATCACCCCTTATCTATTTTGATTCACGGTTTGATTGATCATTATAAATTGGTTAATTTAGTTCAGAAATAAAAACAATTCGAAAACCCTATTCTATACTTGTAATTTTCGTATATATTGTATACTTGTAATTAATTCTTCTTTCTTTGACGTTTAAATGATAGGAGCACCCTCAATCCCAGGCTAGAACGATACCCTACTTACTCATACTACAATTCGATGCAGGGTTTTAAATTGGCACTCACTTTGAGTGTATCAGCCTGCCAAACCCTGAGGTACTGAGTATCTCTTGACCCATCCACTGTTACAAAACATAGGGAGTAATTTAATTGACCAACCCATATATACTACTAATCGACATTTCAAGGAAGCTTAAAATTGACTTAGGGTTTTGATACCTGGATTTGATGGCCATTTTCCCGGTGCACAGTAGCCACATGTGGGCGAAGCAACAGATAATAGGCACAACCCCGGCCACAATCAGAAAGAGGCCCTTGGTCGTCAACTCAGCACCATAAACAAGGTTTTTGAGCACTTGATATGAGGATGGAGTCACAAGAAACAAAGCACTAGGTAAAACTACATAGTTCCACACAGCCTTGGCTATTTCAAAAAGCGAATGCTCTATAAACGTTTTTGAAAACTTCTTCAAAATGTTCTTCGCCGTTGCTGAAGTGCTCTCTCTCTCTCTCTCTCTCAAACTCATTAGCGTAGTGGGTGCTTTACCGTTCGGACACAGCTCAACCCCCCACCATTGATTGGCGACACCTATCCTTCCACAAGCTTGCAGATTTTTTATTTCTCTTTTAAATTGGCGTTTGCTATTTTTGGTATAAAGGAAACTTCTTTTTTTCTTTACCCAAACTTTGTTGAAGGAAAATCAACTTAGTGTGCCTTATCAAACTAGGAGTAGTAATAGGAGAGAATGATCTAGATTTCCTAGTCCTATTCAGATGTTCTCACAACACCCTGGAATCGACTACAAGGAGACATATTCTCCCGTAATAGACGTTATAACGTTCTGCTACCTTGTCAGTTTGGTAGTTTCCCAAAAACTTGACATGCAGCTTATGGATGTGGTTGCAGCATATCTCTATGGGGATCTAGATTCAGAGATATTTATGAAGGTTCCAGATGGACTTCAATTACCCAAATCAAGTGGCTCTAAACCACGGAGCGCGTTTTCAATAAGATTAAAACGCTCACTATATGGATTAAAAAAAAATCCGGACGGATGTGGTATAACCGTCTAAGTGACTACTTGATTGGGAAGGGATATATTAATAATGAAATATGCCCATGTGTATTCATTAAAAGAACAAGTTCCAGATTTGCAATCGTAGCAGTTTATGTCGATGACATGAACCTAATTGGAACTCTAGATGAGTTGAAGGAAACTGCTAAATACTTGAAATCCGAATTTGAGATGAAAGATCTTGGGAAAACACGGTTTTGTCTCGGTTTAGAACTTGAGCACTGTAGTGATGGGATTTTGATCCATCAGTCTGCCTATACTCAGAAAATTCTAAGGCGCTTTAATGAAGATAAAGCAAAGCTTGTGAGTACTCCCATGATCGGTCGTAGTCTTGAGTCCAGAAAAGATCCGTTTCGTCTAAAGGATGAGGTTGAAGAACCATTAGAGGCCGAAGTGCCCTATTTAAGTGCAATAGGCGCATTATTATACTTAGCTCAATGCACAAGACCAGACATCTCTTTTGCAGTGAACTTGTTAGCTCGACATAGCTCTGTGCCAACACGCCGCCATTGGATTGGTGTAAAGACAATCTTTCAATACCTACGTGGTACGATTGATATGGACTTATTCTATCCCTACAGAGAGAAAAGGTATGACTGAAATTTGAGACCGAACCCCAAGAGAAAATTGCCGCCGCTGCCCATGGTGGCCGGGCTAACCCTATTCCCCTCCATCAAAATGACAATGATGTTTTGATGGGTTTTGCTGATGCAGGGTACCTCTCTGACCCTCACAAAGGTCGCTCCCAAACAAGTTATGTCTTTACCATGGGAAGCACTACGATATGTTGGAGGTCTACAAAGCAGACCTTTGTTGCTACTTCCTCAAATCATGCAGAGATTATTGCTCTACATGAAACTGTGCTTGAATGCATATGGCTAAGGTCTGTAATTAGACATATTCAAGGAAGTTGTGGTTTGAAGTCTACCATGGATGAACCTACATGCATTTATAAGGATAATGCAGCTTGTATTGAGCAAATGAAGTTAGGTTTCATCAAGGGCGACAACACCAAGCATATATCGCCTAAGTTCTTTTATAATCAGCAACAACAATCACTTCTAAAGATTTAAGTGAATCAAATCCGATCAGAGGATAATGTAGCGGACTTATTCACTAAATCATTACCTAAATCCACATTCGAGAAACATGTGAAGAGCATCGGATTGAGAAAGTTATCCGAACTCCCATGATTGTTGCAATCAGCGGGAGATATCGACATCAGGGGGAGTTATGATGTCTACATGTTCAATCTCGAAGAGTGAATGACGTGTTGTGCTCTTTTTGTCATTCGACCAGGGTTATTTTTGTCCCACAGGGTTTTTGTTATCTGACAAGGTTTTTAACAAGGCAACGGATGAAGCGTCACCACCAAGTTTGAGCGGCACAAGGGGGAGTGTTGAAAGAAAATCGACTTAGTGTGTCTTATCAAACTAGGAGTACTAATAGGAGAGAATGTTCTAGATTTCTTGGTCCTATTCGGATTAGTTTTCCTTGTAACATTAGAGCATGTACTTTGTAATCCCTATATATAGGGCTCCTATTCTCAATAATGAAACACACAATTCTCTCTACAATCTCTCTCAAATATCATATTCTTAAACATGTTATCAGCGCGAGCCCTAACCCTGAAACAAAAACTAATCCGAATAGGACTAGGAAATCTAGAACATTCTCTTTACTAAACAAAAACATTCTCTTTACAAATTCAATACAAAACCACCCTTGGCAGGTATCTTGGTATCAATAATGATCTTTTGGAAAGATCCTATTAACTCTAGAGATATTTTGTTGAAAATGCAGAAAAAGCTGGCAAGTTGGAAAAATGCTTCTTTGTCTAGAGGTGGTAAACTGACCCTCCTTAAATCCAATCTCTCTGGCCTCCCTAATCACGTTCTTTATTGTTTTAAATGCCCCTCTACTATTACTAGAACTTTGGATGCTGAATGCAGGAATTTCTTTTGGGGTAAATCCTCTCAAGTTCCAATGTCTGCCATTTGAACTCCTAAGGACAAAGGCGGTCTAGGTACCTGTTCTTTTTCCCATTTTAATCAAGCTGCTCTTGCCAAGCTAGGCTGGAAAATTTTAACTGACCCTGAGAACTGGTGGGTCAAGTTAATTAGAACTAAATGTCTACATTAATTGCTACTCCTTCTAGACAGTTCCGAAACATTTTTCTTCCTCTTTAGCCTGGAAAGGTATTCTTGATGCTAGACATATTCTTACTGCTGGCATTAGATGAATTATTGGTGATGGCAAAACTGTTAACTTTTGGCTTTTTAATTGGGTTCTTCCCTTTCCACTGATTAATTTCCGTCCTGATTCTCAAAAAAATACTATCAACACATCTGAGGTAGTATCCGAGTATTTAGTTAATAACAATTGGAATCAACAGAAACTTGATAATGTACTCCCCCTTGATATAGTGCAAAAAATTCTTGCTGTCCCTGTTCCTTTTTACCCTTTTCCTGATGAATTTATTTGGAGTTCTACTGGCAATGATAAGTTTACCATTAAATTTGCTTCTACCTTGCTGAATCAAAACGTTTAGTTCACTCTAAATCCAAATTGATACAAAAAATATGGAAGCAGTCTTTACCTTCTAAAGTTAAAGTTTTTGCTTGGCAGCTGTTTAGGAAGCGTTTACTTACTAGAGATCAAATCTTTACTGGACAAAACATTAATCGACTTTGTCCTCTCTGCAACTCTACAACTGAAAGTCTGAAACTCTAGACCATTTGTTCTTTCACTGTCCTGAAACTCACAAAATCTGGCTTTCTCTTTTCCCTCATTTACGTACTCGACACTGGCAGCAATCTTTTATTGATTGGCTTGAGTTCCTCTCTTCCACATCCTCTACTAATTCTAATTCCTTTTCTATGGCTATAAATAAAGCTTACTTTATCTGAAAAGCTAGAAATGATTTTATTTTCTATGGCTATAAATACAAATTCTCATTGATGCTTTGGCTGGCAAAATTCAGACTCCCTGGCGTATAAAATCAATCATCCATGACATCCAGTACCTAGCACAACATCTTCAGATTCGTTCTATTCGTCATGTTCATCGAGAAGCAAACTTCTTAGCAGATGCTCTAGCCAAGTTTGGACATAACCCTTCTGCTCAGGCATGGTCCAATTCTGTTCTGTTGGTGGCTGGTCGTGCTTTCCTTTGTGATTCGTGAAGTGGAGGTTGTGTTAGAGGTTGTGGTTTGTAATTTTCTTTTAACTTTTCGAAAAACAACAAAATACCCATATAACTGAAATTCACCAACTACGTGCAAGGTATACAACACGTCTTCATGTGCAAGCGTCGAATATAGGTCCAAAATTATTTTATCATCAAAGTTCTCACATTCCAAGAGAGATAACAAAGTTCTATAGTGTTTCGAAATATTAAAACTTTAGAGTAAAAATTGAATGATCTACTCCAATAGTGTTCAGTCCTGAAATTTTAAAACTCCAAAAATACTATAACAAGATGTTTCTTTTTCATTGGGTCAATGTATATCACAAATACACTATTAACAAGATTAACCGGGTATAAATAAACATTATAAACAAGATGAGAGAATGATTATCCATTGTAATTTCTTTTAATTAAATGAAGTGATATTCATACGGAAAAAAAAGGGTATGAATAATACCAACAAAAATCACTAACGGGCCAACTTTTAAAACCAATATACATGAATCTAACTCCCAAGTTCTTAATGACTTAATGACCATATTTCAAGTTTGGAACTAAACACTCTCCAATCCACCGGGAGACTTCGAAACCGATAGAGAGACGTCTGCATACCAACCTAGTCACGGCTCTAAATCCATCGTAAATACTAAACTCACTTTTAAAGCTAAAGTATACACATATCACAGGTTCACAACCACGCCAGTCAACAAGAGACCACCGCTCTTGATCGTCGCACCATCTCCTTCTACTAAACCCATGAGAGTTCCAAAGCCATAGCCAAACATCCAAAACCAGAGCATGGAAAGCAACAAGGAAGAACAAGCAGAGGCAACCCTCTGGGCCCGGAAGTCGTGGGCCCTACTCTCCGCCGTCCGATCCCAGTCGCCGCTGATCCAATGCATCACAAACTTCGTGTCAATGGATCTGATGGCCAACACTCTCTTATCCGCCGGTGCATCACCGGCCATGCTCCACGCCCTCGAAGAAATCCCGGACTTCACGCCTCAGGTCCACGCGCTCTGCCTCAACGTCGGCACACTCTCCGCCGACTGGTTGCCGGCCATGAAGCTCGCCGCCCAACTGGCACGCGAGTCCGGTAAGCCCTGGGTTCTCGACCCTGTCGCCGCCGGCGCTTCCGGTTTCCGGTTGAAGCTTGTTTGGAGCTTGTGGAGCTTAAGCCCACTGTTATACGAGGAAATGCGTCCGAGATTATCGCCCTCGCCAACGCCTCTGTGGGACCCACCAAGGTAGTGTAGTTTCTGTACTTTGTTATACTATGTTTAAGTCAGTCCAAAGGTTTGTGCTTTACTTTGTTTCATTCTCTTTGAATGTTGTGAGCAATGTTGCTTTACTTAGCAGAGTAAAGTAATCATAAATCAGTTTATGCATTATAAGCCTTTTTAGTGAAATTGAACCAATATTTGACATCAACAAAATGGCCATAGTTTTAGTGTTTGGCATCATTAAAGGCTGTAACTTTAGTTTTGTTCTTTAGGGTGTAGACAGTTCCCATGAGTCCACGGATGCAGTGGAATCGGCAAAGTTATTGGCTCGAGCCAGCGGTGCCGTAGTTGCAGTTTCCGGAGCTGTGGACATTGTCACAGATGGGGAGAGGGTTGTTGGTGCTCATAATGGGGTTGCCATGATGACAAAGATTACGGCAACAGGGTGTTCTGTTCACTGCTCTCATTGCTGCTTTTATTGCTGTTGATCAAACACATGTACTGGAAGCTACAGCTGTGGCGTTGTCCTTGTTTGGGATTGCGGGAGAGATGGGAATGGAAATGGCGAATGGTCCAGCGACCTTGAGGATTCACTTGATAGATTCACTTCACGGACTGGATGAAGGGCGTGTGCTTTCTCGTATTAAAATCACCAGCTTGTCGTGAACGATGAGGAGCTGTTTATGTGGTATGTTAATTGCCATTAGATTTGTTTATTTTTCTATATAGAGTGCTCATATACTGAGCCATTACATGAATGATGAATAATATATACTGCACTTTGTTCTTGGTTGTAAGTTCCTGAATCATTTAGTGGCACTATAATATTAAATGTTGAATAGCATTTTAATTGAGCATTATTTTGCTTTGTGACTTTTGCCTTGTGAAATTTAGACTTTTGATCTGTAATAAAAATAATGTGTCTCCATATATATAGAAGGTTTTTAAGAAAAGAACTTGGTAAACAAATTCAAGTTGTAAGCTTCTATGAATACGTCTACACTTCCCCCAATTATATGGGTTATATAACAGTAGCAACAATTTGGTTAGAAAAGCAATATCCTTTTTCTTTTGTAGGGAGAAATGAAAATAATATCCTATTTGCCCTGTTCCACTTATTACAATGTTATCATTATTATTCAATTATTGGTATCAGAGTTAAACGTGCACTGGCCATTGGTAACTACTCCAGTATCAATCAGCACACCTCTTTTGGTCTCCCTTGTTATGTATATATCAGAATTGGGAATGTACCAACCCACTTGAATCATCAAAAAAGTTGTTTAGTAACCTGGCATGATACATTAGGTTGTAGATAATTGGTTGGCCTTGTTTGTTTTTACTGAAAATGGGTATCTAGAAATAATTTGTGGCATCTACAGCCTACTATAGCCATAGCGTGTGCTTTCTCCATCAAGTAGGTTCTGTACTTGTGTTTACATTCTACTTCCTGTGCCATTCATCTTTTAAAGTTGTTAGTGTTTTGTGCAATAACATGCGTCTTTGGAAAACATGTATCTTTGGAAGTTTCTTGTCTAAAACCTGTTTTTGTTTGACTCTTTCACAAATGTTTGGCTTAAGATAAATAAAGCAAAGTGTCTCTGCTAAACTCTCCTTATTTTTGAACTTCTAAAACTGAAGTTGAATTATGAAAGATTAGTTGAACATAGTCCTACACCCCAAGTTTTGCAAAAATGATCTTTATGATCCTTGATTGGATCAAAGAAAGAGTACTTTAACAGAAACATGTCACTGGTTGTTGAAACTCATGTGTTTATGATGTAATACATATAGAAGATGCTGTTGTTCCCTCTAAAAAAAAAAATTAGTGCCTCATTAATAATGAGCTGGTTTAGGCCTTTGTATGATTATCATCTCACTTTGCAGATGTAGAACAATAAGGTGTCAATGCTTATATTAGAGTTCCTTCTTAAATGTGCCAGCAGCTTATGTTTAGAGCTAAGGTTTGTGGGTAGCAGCTTAATATGGTTACTAGTATGATGGATAGGATTGGTGTTATACACCTGTCATGGTACCGTGATAGTGTATCTATTGGTGTTCAGTGACATTAGTCTGATTATGATTAGGAGTTTTTAGTTTGACTTTGTCCCAGGGCTGTATTTGAGACCTTTATTTATATTCAGGGAAAATGTTTAATTTTAAGTCATTTGTTTCATATGAGACTTCTACAATCTTACTATCATGTGGTTCTGATTCGTGCTTATACATCTTTCATTATACCGTTATGGCGCATGTATTGATGTTCTGTGAAATTTAGTATGATTATGATTAGGAGTTTTTAGTTTGATTTTGCTCCTACCTTCAATTAGTCATTACCATATTTGAGCACAACACTTTAAATACATAAGACAGATTACAACTGAGATATAACTCCACACCTGTAGCCAATGCAATGACACACTGTAAAATCAAAACAGACAGAGTTCTCAATAGTTTAAGTGCACAGTAACCCTCAGCAAAGTTTCTGCACCATCTGTTGCATGTTGGCCTGGAGGAATCAGTGGTCGCAACTCTGCGATTCCATTGGCATTCTTAAACTTACCTGTGCCACCAGTTACTGACAACTGTGACATGGTACTTCCAATCTTGTACACTCCAAAGAAGTTGAGGTTATCGTTATACTCCCCTCCTTCCACCATAGCTGTAAATGCCATCAGCTGTCGTGATCCATCTGCTGAGCTTGCCATATAAATTCCTTGAGCTTTTCCAAGTGTTTGTGATCCCAAGTCGGGGCTAGAGGTCAGTATGTCGTCAATGACAGTGATTGTCCCGAATCCCAGTCCCAATCCATCTGCTGCTAGCTGGTTGCGATATTGCCATTCTGGTTCTGTTGATCTGCATTTCCTGCAAAAGCTGTACCTGATAAGCCGGTTCCTAGTGGGAGACCGGTGGCGCCATTTACAGTCGGCAGGGCACCATTGGCATTTGGGACAGCCACCCCACCACTTGGAACATTGAATCCTATTGGCTTGGCGAAGGGGACTTGACTGCTGTAGATGTTACCTAGCAAGCCAGTGATCGGCCTAGCTGTAGGGCTACTGCCACCAAGAATGTCGTGCATGTATAATTCAAGAACTGGCTCTTTGCCATCTGCTGCAGGATCAACTGAAAATGCTGCGTGCATATTTGCAAGTAGCATCACAAGGAAAACAGATGAAATTGTCTGCTTGAACATCTTGAAAGATTGGTATCGTAGACTTGAGGATTGAATACTGAAGTTTTCTTGCTGATTATGCTTCTTGGAAACAGACATTGCTCTTGATATAGAGGAGATGGGCACATGGAGTGGTTGAGTGGACTCAAAACTCAGGAGGTGAAGTTGTTAGTTTTGTATTATTTTTGGATTCTGGTTTAGGTGAATTAGGTACTGGTCACATATAATGATGATATATGGAAGTGGGTTTGTTGTATCACTGGTTCCAGGAGACATTCTCTGTAATTATCGGTATTTGCAATTTATTTTATTTTCACAAATTTGATGTTAAGATAACAAACGAAATTCTATGCCATGAGTGCTAGATCATATATTGCCATTAGTGTGTCTTTAGTCGTGGGTAGGTCAGCAGAAGAGATCAGAAAGGCATGTGAGCGGGATAATGAAAGACTGGAAATTCAATTCAAGTCTAAGCACCTTAATCTTCATGTAAATTGTAAAACTTATGTCGATAGTAGACGAAGCAAAGCAACCGAAAAAAGAACGTGAAAAACCCTAGCAGATTATATTCAGTCCCTCTCAACCTCGTAGCCTGATATCGACGTTTTCTTCCTACCTCTCATAGGGCCGCTGTCGTTCCCCACAGACGGTGTTCGAAATCTAGTACCCTGATTTGTGAAGCAAATGAGGGAGTACTTGGGTTTGCCCCGATCTTCTCTTGCATGTACATTGATCTTCGTTTGAGGGTTCTTTTGTTCTGATGGCTGCAACGTTACACCTTCCTCCTGTGTGAGCATAAACTTGATGATGGATCTACTCCTTGTTGTCAATGACCAGGTCTTTGGTTTTTAGGGCTCCTCTTCTGTCCGCTGACTCTTCCTTGGTGCGGAAGGAGTGAAGTGGATAATAGTTCTCCTCTTGAAGGTGGAGGTGTTGCGTGCAGGTTTAGCTTTGTGGCGGTGGTGTTGGTGGCTGTCCGAGCCCCAAGGTTGCTATACTGGCTCGTTATGGTGGTTTGCGAACTGTGCTCTGTGCTAGTCGATGGTTACTTGGTAGCCTCTAGCAGCCGCATCTTTTGAGACGAGTGAGCTACCCTATGTTTGTTGGTTCCGATGATGGTGGCGTGTAGTCCAAGGCATTACTTACGTTTAGTCTTGTGGTGGTTCACCTGGCATTACTTTTGAACCCTACATTTCCCTCGGGCTGGGACTAATACTCCGAGTACCATCCCAAGGCTCTAGGGAGCAGTTCTTGTTACTTTCCTGAATTTTTAATCATGGAGATGTGACTAGGTTTTGGGGTACTAGTATTTTTTAGTAGTTCATGGCTTTAGTTTTTATAAGTTCCATGAGTACATACTTTTCGGTGTTAGTTTTGTTTAGAAACGAAACTAAAGTTACCTAAGTGGTGTCTCTATTTGTCATACCCATTCATGTGTAATATTTGTTTGTAATATTATTATCTTCCGATATAAAAAAATAAAATAAAAAACATGTTGATAGTAGATTTATTTTCACAAATTATATTAGATTTATGGTATCAGATAGCTCACAAGTAATGACCGTCTCTAAGAGTAGTATCAAGAGTAATGCTAGGTGAACCAAATTTTTGGGTATCACCTCCATCTCATCTTATGTGACATCTGATGTAGCAGAAAGTCCAACCTATCACAAAAATTCACAAAATTCCATTTAGCACTTTTTCCTCCTTTTTGTATATGTATATCAGTATACAAACCAGATGAGCTGCTGTATTGCCACCTTTTGCATATTTTCCTTTCCTTTCTTAATCTGTATTACGATGTTATAGCAAAATTATCTACTCAAATGAGAAATGAGAAATACTACCATTATGAGAAAAACTGAGAATCCACTACGAAAAAATTAGAACTTGAAATACGTTGAAAGGAAGGTTACATCCACATTGTTTACACATCAATCAAACAAATAAAATTCTTGGCTGAAAACTTCCACATTGTCCGATCATCATCAATAGCTTAGATGTACGATGATCCTCAGCAGAGTCTCTGCACCATCAGTAATATGTTGACCAGGAGGGATTAGTGATCTCACCTCAGCAAAACCACTAGCACTCTTGAACTTCCAGTCCCTCCAGTCACAGACAAATGTGACATTGGGCTTCCAATCTTAAACACACCATAGAAGTTGAGACTATCACCATACTCACCTCCTTCAATCATAGCAGTGAATGCCATCATCTGTCTTGACCCATCTGCTGAACTTGCCACATAAACCCCTTGTGCTTTACCAATACTCTGTGACCCTAGCTCAGGTGCTGTGGTGAGACTGTCATCAATGACAGTGATAGTGCCGAAGCCCAGGCTCAGACCATCAGGGCCCAACTGGGTCTGGGCCTGCCCAATGGGCTTTCCCGAAAACGTTGTGCCGGACAAGCCGGTTCCAAGAGGGATCCCATTGATGCCATTGACAGTAGGGAGGGCACCATTGGCATTGGGGATGGGGACACCACCTTGTGGGGGAAGGAACCCTATTGGCTTTGCAAAGGGAACTTGACCTCCATAGATGTTGCCTAGCAGACCAGTTATAGGCCTAGCTGTTGGGCTGCTGCCCCCAAGAATATCATGCATGTACATCTCAAGAATTGGTTCATGTTCACTGGCCCTGACTGGGTCAACTGCTGCATTGACCAGTAGTACATGGACTGAGGCAAATAGAATAGAGAGCAAAATGGAATAGACTGATGATAATTGCTTGACCATCTTGACTTGAAGTTTGTATCTCTGAATGGGTTTTGAGGATTTGAAGAATGGAAGTGTTGTGGTGTGTTTTCAATTGGATAAGAGATCCTGGTTTTATATAGAGACTATAAGAGAAGGAGTTGTTATAAAGTGAGAGAGTGCATCATTCTGTTTTGGGAAATTTTAGTCAGCTAATGAGCTCACTCTTGCAGACTGGTTGGAGGTGATGTGTATGGATTTGACTGACTACTTTGACTACAAACTTGTTATTGAAATTTTTGATCAACTTTCATATTTTGGTACTCTTAAATTAGTGCTGTTTTTTCAAAGAAATAGAAAAATAAAAGGAAGTGGTAGCTTTACCACCGGTGCATTGGTACAACCAAACCAACTCTGATAGTAAATGAAAGAAAAATGAACTGTAAGTAGCTCCTATCCTTTATAGCCACTTGACCTGATAGTCAATATTTCAAATCCTATATTTCATTTATTTAAAAAAATGCAGGTTTCCATGACTAACATGTGAATCAACTATACCGTATACATAGAGAATACACAACAATTATATGAATCTTGTTCTTGATGTCCAAACAATTGTATATCTTTCTTTAATGAAGGGCTCAAAGAATAATGATAGCAATGGACAATGGAGATATGCAGCATTGTCTATTATCACTCATGGCACATCTGAGCTGTCAATCTCCTGAACAGGTTCTTCATGATCCATAACTTTGGACTGCCTCAGAACTGGGGAAAACAATGTCCATACTGCACGAAAGTTTGGAAGAAAAATCCATAAGAAAAGTTGTTGCAAGTAATATTTCCTTTCTAAAGTTTACTTTTTTTGTTCACCAGTTTGGCTGAAATGATAACTTCTTCAAGCAAAAGTTTCTATTCATGATATAACCAATACATTTCAGTGATTTCACCGTCTTTCAAGTTATCTGAAAATTTTCTTTACGATTTCAGCCCGGTAGACCAGCCAGATTTTGAGTAGTTCTGGTTGGGCATTCCTTTTCTTTCAACAGAAATGCCAAATGGCAGAATCTATATGATGATGGAATTTATTTCTTTCTCTGCTTCATGCATAATCTAATGCATCCTGATAAAGAGGCTATAAGAAGGTTCATGATGGCAGACCATGTATAGACATCTGCCTCAAAAATATGAAATTCAACAATTAAAGCAATGTATCAGGTGCTGATCCAAAAAGGAATTCATATGTATAGATTTACTTACTATATATTGAGGCTGCAAACCACTCATTGACAATCTTCACCCATGTACTAGCCCAGCCAACATCAATGCTCCACCTGATTATTTTGGAATGTTGTGTAAAATGATCCGAATGACGTGAAAGGTATCAGACAAGGAGATCTTAATGCATATAACATGGTAATTGGCTCCTTACTTCTTAGCTGAGTTATTGAGGTTCCAACTGATGAATAGCATTGCAAAATACATGGCCCCCAAGGAAAATACTAGGTGGAAGAATCCATACTTGTAAGGGATGTCATCATCATGTTGAACTTCATTACGCCGAAACTGCATACCATAGGAAGAACTTTTTAGTATTTGTTATTTAACAGGAATCAAAACTCGGGTCGCTTTTTATCATTAGGTGATAAAAATCCTTGAACATTTTAGACTCACTCTCGTTTCATATCTTATTTTGGGGTCTAACAGTATTGAAAAATCGCCTTAACCAGGCCATACTGAACTATGTATTAAACTTGGTGACAGGCAAAGTTTGTTTTTCAGTGTGTCAATGGAATTTAAGCCTTGATTTAATTGCTTTTATGCCATTTGATAGCAACCAGAGGAAGTTATGCACTGTTCTTAGAACATAAAATTACTCGCCTGAAATGATTGTGAATCAATACCAGTGGAAAAAGTTGCCATGACAATAGCACATATTGCGATCAGGAAGCCCTGCAAGTAAGAGAGTGTTAACAGACCATACTGAACAAACTTGGTTCATGTCATTCATAAGTACCAGTACAACTCAACCTTGACAAAACTACTTCTCTTGATAACTGGATATTAAGTTAACCTATTCATGTAGATATTGATCAGAAAACCAAACAGTTCTAAATCTTATACAGAGTATGTATCATGCAAGAACTACAAAGTTTTACTCAACTTCTTTATTGTGAATATGTATTTTGAATTATGAGATTAGTAAGCATCTGTTTTTTATTCGATTAAGACTTCTGATTTTTCAATCCAAAGAAAATTAGTCAACTCTAATTACTGTGGTTCATATTATAAAAAAGAACAGAACTATAGAAAAGCATTCTTACTAGTATGGTAGTCCAATCACCATTTGCATTCCCTTGTCTTTGTGGGTTGCATTCCTCATTGGCAGGTTCACTGAAAGTCATATATTGAAACCAGAAAAACAACATTACAGAATTTCGAGTTGCAATGCAAAATGCATAGTAGTCTAGTAGCAGATGAAAGGCTATACAGAAACAAATGTAGCTTTAAGTCATTTCACCATGTAGAAAGTATCACACACACACACACACACACTCACACTCTAATAAACATATCTGATTTCCCTAACGTTCTTTTTCGTCTGTTTTAATCCTATCTACAACAAGTGCAACCGAAATTTCAGTTACTAAACCATTTTGAAATAAACATTTTCAGAGACCTTTATATTCTATATGAATTACCAAGAAATTATCTGGATTTTAGGCATAAAATGACGAAATTTGGCAAATATATAAATATCTCTGACAGCCAATTTGATGCACAATATACATACTAGAGTTAAGAACAGTCACGTACAGGTATCTCAGAGAAAGTATAGCGGAACTTAATTGGCAGTTATATTGTAGTTGACATTGGGTCTAAAGTCTTAACCTTCTGATAGCAGACCAACATAGGAAAACAATGTATGAAGCCATGATTCCAGAAGATAAAAGACCTCTGTTTACCTGCATTAAGCATGCATATGACTTTATAAGCACTAGGAAGGAGAACAAAACAATGGCAACCATGTTGATATGTAACTAATAATGCATCAGATAGAATTTTAAAGAGACATACTACAACGTGGGTGTGTAACTACTAACTAGTAATAAACCTTGGAATGTAGGGACACAGACATCATTACGATAAGTAGAACTGCAGTCCATATGATGAAAAAGATGTTGAGAGCACATGATGATTTCATCGCATATGATGAATACATAACTGCAATTCCACACATCGACGCGATGTAAAACAATGTAGACATGAACAATCCAAGGGAGCAGCTGTAGAGAATATAAGAGATGATATATTAAAGATATTACCAAGGGAAGAAATAAGAAAAATATCGTGTCTCAAGAAAACTCATCTTATTTCAAAAGTACAAAGTAAAATCACAGAACTTGCTTACCAAGGCCTTTGAACTTTTAAATGAAAGTATTAAGAACATTATATGTATAAGTTTAACAAGTAATTGTAACTTCATTTTGAACTGGCTCCTTTAATTGTTTTAGTGCTGGGGCGCATCAGGTTTCACAGCAAGCTAATTCATTTGAGGCCATTCGAAATCGTTTATATGTTGTTATTGTAATTAATAGTATTTCTTTTCTTTCTATGTTGTAGTAGGTATGGTAGCCCTACTTTTTCTTTTCAGATGACTAGTAAGTTGATAATTCGATAGCACTAAGAAATATTAAATATGACAACCTTCCGGTTAATAAGAAGCCAGACCTCTGCTTCTTTTGCTCATCGGGCATCCAGTACTTATTCCACCATCTAATAAATTGGATCACACTTATAAGCTGGAGAACTAGAAAAATCCTGTCATGAAAAGCAAGGATCATATGTCATCATAATGATAGGGAGCTGAATGCTAAACGCAAATAAATTGCTAGTTCATGATCTATTCTCCTATACATGACTGCACATTGATCTCAATTAGGTGATGAAATAATGTCTAGAATCTAAATTAATGGAAGTTGGAAAGTAGGAATAGCTGTATTCAAAATGTCAAATTAAATGCAACAGTCCACAAGCTTTGTTCCTTTTGTTTTTCTTGTCCATCTTTTTCTGAGTGTTGAGTAATTTAAAACTCCAAAACCACTATCCATATACTGTCAATTAAGCTGTTCATTAATTATGGTTTTATCACCCTGGTTTGCTTTTCTTTAGTCCTGTTTGAAATCACAGATATAGTTTTCTCCTTTTGAATTCTTTCCTAGAGTAAAAGGCAACAGATATGTAAGTAGCACAAAGAAGAACAAACAATACAGCAAATTTGAAATAGACACACAGCTCGACCATCCTCCATATTACAAGAAAGTACTAAACATGGCCAAGTTCATGCAGGTGTAGACATGTACTAATACGTATTCAATGTGTTTGAAACATTAGACAAAGATTTTGAAAAATTACCCTGCACCGACACGAGCAAGTTCACCTGCAAATAGGAATAAGCTTGTCAATTTAGAAATCCTTTTTCAAGTAATAACAAGCACAGAAACAGAAAAGCAATTTAGAAATCCTTTTTCAAGTTTCATTCATAAGTGACGCATAAAGGATCAGAGATGACAAAAGATAAAATAGTATGGTATCAAAAGAAGTTTCGTAATTGACTCTCAGATGAACCTACCATATAACTGAATGTAATTGGAAGGGCAGAAGAGCGGAATCATCATTGATACAAGCCATGCACACAGCTTTGATCCCCACCACCCAGAATGCCATGCATTGCGAGCTTTATATAGTTTTCTTGTTTTACATGTTGTCAGGAACATTAGAAAGAAAAATATCTAAATTCAATGTTAAGGATACTAGTTCTTTTAAGCTGTAGCCAATATAAGCATTGAGCACGTAGTATTGAGCTGTTCCTGAATATCAAGTCAGCAGCCGTTCTCATAAGGGTTTTGATGATCCAACTAGAACTCTAGAAGAAAGATACAAAGCATCCTAAACTCACACGGAGAACTCCTTGTGTATGAAAACAATCACTTCCACCATGTCCACAAGATTTCAAATCTGCAAAAGAAATTTTAAGATGAAAAACACAGAATCATTATGTATACCTTTCCCGTCCCAATCAGTGTGAATGATCACTTCCAGCAATTTACGAGAGGATTAAAAATTCCAGTTTCTAAATGTTGTTTATATGCACAACATGTTTGTGGGATTCAACATAAACACAGAGACATTAGCAAGGTTTTGAAATTGAAACTAACTGACACAGTACGTATCGGCTTTATAGAAGTCACTCACAGTATTGAAATTATGACCTTGTGTTCTGCATAACATTTGACCAAAAATTAAGCAAGAAGGAAATCCAGATCTTTTGGGAAGGGGAGAACAGTTACATACAGTGGAGCTCAGGTAACACCCTTTGCCCATAATCACGAACAAACCAAGCACAAAGATTTGTTATTAAGAAGATTATGCCATATACATAACGGGCTCGTAAAGCCTTTTTCCTTTCTGTCAAGTGATCAGATCTCCTTTGCTCCAATGATACAGGTACTACTTCCCAAAGAATAACCTCACCCGTAGGTTTAACTACTTCAGCAGATATACTCATTCTGCAATTTTGAAGGACTAAGATTTAGCTTCATTTCAACCAACTTACACATTGTTTCATGGAGGTTCAGCACATATATAGGAGCTTGTGTATTTGAAAAGGAAACGATAAAATGATTAAAATCCATCAATGTGATAAGAAAAATGCAGATGTTGTGTTAGATTGACAAAAAGAAATGTTTCCACTAGAAAATTAAAATAATAAGACAAAAAGAAAAAGTGATTGCATAAGAACAATTAGAAGAAGCTCAAGCCAAAACTTAAAAGAACAACTCCGATTCCACATCTCCACAATAACAATATGAACCGGAAAGCTTAACTCAAAATAATTCAAACCAACCAGCATAGTGCAAGAAACTTCCACCGGTTGATCATGATACATTAATACCTGAGTGTATGATTTCAGTATGTTAAGGCACAGAAGGGAACTTTCTTTTCACACAATGCCCTTATGAGGAGATAACATATATCCAAGAATGGACTCAAAAGAAGCCAGTAACAACGGGAAGAAAATCAAGTACCAACTTGAATCAAACCCTTCATGAATTAGTTTATGATAATGAAAGAAACAGAGAGTTAACTTGTAGAAGCAAAAGAAACTGACAGATTTGAAGTGCAGTGTTAAACTTATTGACAGTGCCCAGCTAGAAATGAAGTGTCCAAGTCTTTTGCCGCTCCCATATAATGAGTAAGTAGGCTGTCAAATTAGGTAGAAATAATATCACAAGGATGGTTTAATAAAAAAGGGTTACTGGAAGCTGGCAGCAATATCATATTAAATAGCAACAGCGCTCCTAGCCGCTGATCCCATGAACCCTTTGTCAGTGTCCTTTTCTGTGATTTTAAGATCCCTCCTTTCAACAACTTACAAACCCCTTTGAATCACCAAAATAAACAAAAATATAATACGAATACATTCGATTACTCAACAAGCACCGCATATCGATAAACTGTTGGTAAAACTTTTGTCTCCTTTTTATTTCCTTGCATTTTATCAAACATATATGTAGCGTGCATTGCAAGTTAGGTCATTATTCTCAAGCTCAATTCCACACCTCTTCCAAGCACCAAGCAACAATATTTAACTAGAACAAGGAACATTCAGTATAGAAATCCTGATAAACAATCCATTTCAACCCACAAGATGGTGATGCCAATCAGTGAGCAGGTACAACTACAGGGTTATAATCCATCATAGAAAATGAGTTGCATGCTGAAACCTGCTTTGCAAAAAGGGTAAATAGCAGACCCGTTTTGGGTGTGATATTATTATTGCAGATGGTGGTGAGTTTGGATGGAAAGGACATTCAAATTCTCAGTTTGTTTTGACAAAAAAAAAAAAAAAATTGTGCAGTGTGTGGGGGCTACGCCATACGCGCTTCAGTGACCGTTGCCTCTAAACGGCGGTGGCAGAAAGCAAGCGTCTATAATATATTTTCATACTGAATTCTCAGTTTTGTGACTTTGAATTGTTTTTCTACGAACTTTCTCTTCTCCAACCTCGAGAGTTCTTCGGACCAAAAAAAACTCCAGAGTCCAGACGACCCATCTTCCCATCACTTCTCCTCCAACGTGTTGTCACTTGTCTCCAGCAACATGCTTCGACAGCTTTGTCTTCTCCCATCCCAATCCCACACTTTTATAGTTTTTTTTTTTTTTTGAGAGTTATAGTTTTATTTATGAAATCACTATTTGTTCATAACCAAATCAAATCGTCTTAGTGAAACAGAGATTTTTGAGAAGAAAACTAGTATGTAATTGTATACACAATAAATTTACTGAAAATAAATTGAATTGATCAATTATTGAATTTGTGATTAACCAAGTTTAACCAGCACCTCAGTGCTACAAACAGTACATGTAACTCATGAGTCACCAGGTTTAAGTACGCTCGCAGAGTAAGAGTAACACATGTCCTATTAGTTAAGTAGGTGACGTGAAGCCGTGAATATGTCAATTTATTGCTAATGGTATTTACTCTTGATGCTTAGCTTGACGGATCAATCAAATTAAATGGGTTGATCTAAATTAAAATCAAGCATTAAATATAAATATCAAGCAGATTAAACTTGATTGATACCGAGCATTAGTAAAATATATATTATTTTGTATACGTGTCTTTCTTTTATTCGTTGCAGAATTTTCCTATTTACAGTACCATACATTTATAGAAATATAATTCATGTCCTCCTAATTTATACATAATCATGTATTGCTTTTTACTAAGAGTAATGCTAGATGAACCATTTTTTGGATATTACTTGCATTCCGCCTTACATGGTAGTTAATGTGACATAGTCACATCATTTAATGAAATGTTATGATTCAGTTACCTCAACTGCCACATAAAGAATAGGGGGATAGGGGATGAGTTTTCAGAGATTGGCAGACTCTTCTCCTATGAGATTGAGAGTGTGAAAAAAAAAATTAATTACACAAAGTTAATTATATGTATGAAACTAAATATTAGTTTGGGTGTTTTGAATTGTTACTCATAGTCTTTCAGTGCTTAACTCTAGGTCCAAAGTAATCATTAGCCCATGAGAATGACATTACTTAATGGTGGATTTTTCAGTGGTCAGTCTTGTAACATTCTAGTCAACAAAATGACGTTTTCTCCTCAAAAAAGAAAAACATTGAATAATAAATCTTAACCTAAATTTCAAATATAAGTGTTTTTTTGTTAATTATTAAAAAGCAAGAAGGATTTGAATTTGGGAATTCTACACACATTTTGTTAAACACCAATAGTTAATTAGCTTAGATGTTCATATGATTGAACTAGCAAAAGTTTTGACAAGACACTTGGTATATATTCAGTATCAGTATTTTCTTGTTTTGTCATAAAGTTTTTTTAAAGTAAATTTTCTAGATTTCTTGTCCCCATAATTTTTTATTGTTTGTAAAAAACTTTAAATGAAGCATAGTTGCTACTCCCATAAATTATTTGGGAAACACACAACTAGTCCCTAAAGCTTAGCCCATTTGGTACTTCAGTCTATCGGTGCAGAGTGGTCGGAGCTTTGTTGGCCGGGCTTTTAGGTGGCGTTTTGTCGGGATTCTCTTATTGGTAGCGCGATGGACTCTTGGGCTGCTGGATCGAGGATGAGTGGTGTGAGCTAGTTGGCCGTGGCTATTTATTTTGTCGGTGACACTCGATTTTGGTGACAGTACGGCGCAAGGGCTGCTAGGATGGACGACTGGCTTCTCCGGAGCTACTGGTGGCTGGGGCCTAGGCTTAGTGCGGCGGTGGCTGTAGAAGTAGTGACAGGCTATTAAGGCCTATTGGGCCCATTGGTTTAGGGTCTCTTCTAGATTAATGGGTTGGGGCTTGGTGTATTTGGATTTGGATATGCTAGTCTGGGCTTTGGTCAAAACTTCTTCTCCTTTAGGGGAGAAGTTTGTAGGCTTTTGGGTTTGAGGAATGTTGTTAGGGATACCAACAAAGCCCGTTATTTTATTTTCTTGTTGGTAGTGTTAGGTAGTTTCTGGATATGCTTCACTAAAGTGACATAAGTAACATCACCATGAAAATAAGCTTCAAGCAACCAGTTTCCTCAACCAGTTCCTGAGACTACTAAGTCTAAAAACAAAAACAATTCAAGTTATAACCCCTATTTATAATCCTTAAAGGCCCTTCTATGTAGAGGGATCAACCCCAAGAATGCTAACAAACACTGCATCCATAACCATATTAGCCCCAGGATGCTCAGCCGCTGCACCTTGCTTTCTTTAGGTTTAAAGGTGCGCTTCTTCCTCAGATATATTCTTGGATTTTTTGTCAATTTTAGCTTCCTAGGTTTCACCCCATCTTGTTTGGCCTTGTTCTTGGCCCCCAACAACCTCTTTATCTTTCTTTTATTCGCAGGAGAAACAACTAGTATGCCCTCCTTCTAGATCAGTGCAAGAGCTAGCTCCAAGTCTAAGGACACTAGGATTTTGCCCAAGGTAAGAAGAAGTTGCTTATTTTTGGTGTTGATTTAACAACTAAATTACCAACAACATGCAGATGCCAGTTTTAGCTAAGATGTTGGTGAGCTATGATCTGTTGGTAAATTATAATTCCAATATTGTAAAGGTCATGAGTTCGATTCTCATTGGCATATGTAAAGGTGGGTTGGGCTAATGGGCATTTTTTATATTTTTTTAATATAAAAAAATGCTAGTTTTAGCTAAGATTACCAAGTCTAAATATTTTTCCCGAAAGCGTCTCAAAGCTTCTCAAAGACCTAGGTTTTCGAAACTTATGTTTCGATTGGCGGCGGCGCACTTCCCTTAGGTAAGGTGGCAATCGTGGAGTGGCAAGGTACGGCGGCAGCGCGGGGCAGGTACTCAGCTTCGATCGTGATGCTGTGAGAAGCTTATGGTCTAGAGCCTTTCTGACCGTGTTTTTCTAGTTTCGATCCTAAACCAGATCCGCAGTGCTGCATGATCAACTGTGCTTTGATTTGACTTTGTCTAGGTGGCTGTGGATCAGAGCGGGGCGAGGGCTTTGATCTTTTGAATTCTAGGTCGGGGTCGGGTCAAGTGCTACATTAATCTCTGGGTGGCGGCTATTTAGACCAAAAGTTTGGGGGTGGCTGTTTTCCAGGTCAGGGTCCAGGATTATCGTCCCCAAGCCACGAATATGGAGGAGGACTAGTGACTGAAAGCTGCTTCCTTGATGGTTTGTTGCTGGGGTCTAGGGAGGTGAGTTGCAGGAGATGGGCTCTGGTTTGTGGGCCTCCACCTGCCTGGGCTGCTGCTTGTGGCATGGCTGGGCTAGCCCATTTTTTCACATTTCTTTGTTGGATCAGGCCTGTTGTGGGTTTTTGGGAGAGTAGCAGTTTTTTAAAAAATTTGTTTGAATAATTGAGCTTTGCTCGGCTCTCATCCTATTCTGCCCTTGATCGTTGCTGTGTGTTGATTGATGAGTGGAGATACCATTGAAGGTCTTAGGCGTTAATGCTTGTCAAGTTGGCTGCTCTAATTTAGGGTTGGATAGGTGTAGGGTTTTTTTACTTTTTACATTTTCTTTTTTAGGTTGGTTTATTTTTTTTTTCCTGGTAGCTCTGCTCTTTGCAGGCTGATCTGTGCATCAAGATGTAATACAATGAATTTTCGAATTCCTCTACCTTGACCGAGAGATATCGTTATTATTATTAGAACCTGATTCCGTTTCCCTAAAAAAAAAAAAAAAAAATACCAACAACATCTTCTTATTTAAAACATGGGTAAGATGTGTAGCAACCATATACCTCGAACTAAAGATAATTTCACTAAAGATCATAACTTTTGGAACATAGAAACACATATTATTATCGATTCTCTCACACACGATCGTGATCGTTGCTTGCAATTTTGATTAGGAATTGCGTTTTGTGCCTTTCTACTTGTAGAAGTAAATTGAATTTGTTTTTTTGGTGAAAGAAAAATTGTTTATTTACTTAAAAAAAAAAAAGAAGAAATAACGGGGGTCCAATCCAATGCACATGGGGCATGGGATTTTATTATGGAAAGAGCTTAATGTCTTATATGTCTCCGCATTCACTTTGGTCCGTTATACTTTCACCAAGACTCGTTTTTTTTTTCTCTCAGAAAACCTCACGAGTCTCTGAATCGAAGCACAGAAGCACCAACCGACCACCACCTTCACTACCAGGTTTACTGATCGCAACCCTCAACTTCTTAAATGTTAGATCTTGAAAATTTCATTGCTTTTTCTTCAAAGATTTTGCTGTTGAATTCGATCACCAGCAGACTGTTGGGAAATTCTCGGTTTCTTGAATCGTAATTACTCTTTGAGTTGATTCTGAGGTCATCTGAGACCAAGCACAAGAGTGATCTAATGCAAAGTTTCGATTTTTTTATTTTTTATTTTTTGATTCAGTGATTATGAGTTTCTGAATTTCTTGTTCAATTCTGTTGTTTTTTCTGTTTGTAGATTTCGATTTGTGGTTGTTGAATTGGCTAAAGTTGACGATTAGGGGATCTGGGTCGTTGAGATTTGTTGGGTTTTAATGGCAGCTTTTGTGCCTCCTCCAGGGGCACCTAGGCCCAATAACAGTAACACTCCACCAGGGGCACCACCCCCAAATTACAACCCTAACAATGCTCAGAGAAACCCCGATTCGTTATCCGGTAACATGCAGAATTTGAATCTTAATCGCCAGCAGTCTCCTCCCATGCCCAATTCTGCTCCTAGACCATCATCATCATCATCCCCTTTTGGCCAACCGCCGCCCTTCCAGTCATCACCGCCTCCCCCAGGGGCACCTGGTGCTTCTGCGCCTTATTCTCGGCCTGGCCCTCCCCCGGCCAGACCTGCAGCACCCCGTCCACAAGCAACATTACCCCCTGGCACCGCCGCAGTAAGACCTACTGGCCCACCTGTTGGCCAGTCTTCACCGTTTGGGTCTAGACCGCCTCCTGGGGCTTTTCCTCCTGGGGTAGCTCCTACTTCTGGCCCAGCTTCCAGTCCTTTCCAGACAACGGGTTTGCCAAGTGGTCCAGGTTCAACGCCACCACCGCCTTCATCAGGTCCTCGCCCTGGTCCTGGGCCGTTCGCTAGCGGTCAGGCTGTGCCCCCTATGGGCGCACCGGGTAGAATGAGTAATGGGCCACCGGTCTTTGGTTCTGGGGCTGTGCCAGGTGGACCTCGTTTTCCTCCAACTGGAAATTTACCTCAACCACCTGTTGGATCTTCACCAACTTCAGTGGCTCCTCCACGTGCTCCAACCATGCATTCGGTGCTCGGTGGTCCAGCAGTCGGTGCTCCACCAGGATCTACTGCCCAACAAGCACCGCCATTTTCGTCAGGTCCTCAAGGCATGCGGCCTCCTCCTCCTGGTTCTCCTTATAGCCCACAGTCATGGCCAATGCAACAAGGGGTGAGTGATATATTTTCACTTGTATTTCTTTTCTTGTTGTTGTTTTTGGTTTTACTAATTATTGATACACCAAATATCATAATGTTGCTTAGTTGTTAGTTGACTGACAACATTAACATGAAGCGGGTATATAATGTATAAAGTTAAGGTAGATGTCCTATTTTAAACAACACCTAAGTATGTAAATAATCAAATGTAAGATCAGATATGCGAAACCAGATATTTAAATATAAGATATCTGAAAGTAGATAGTTTGACTTCTGCCACAAAATTATTTGAAGGGACTATGTGAACCTAAGTATTATTTAAAATATCTGTTTCCGTTCCAGAAGTACACTTTGTAGCTAACGTGTATACTGTTATAGACTGTTAGCAATTGGTTTGTGAGCTTAGCAGTGCACCTAGTTCTCACTATGTACAAACTCAAAGCTTGTCAGCACAAACCTCCACCCTCTCTTCAAGAGAAGCACTCTTACTAGTGCATGCTCTCAAGTTTCAGCGAAAGCATCTATTAATACACAAGCATCATGTGCTACAATACAAAAGCATCATATCGGCTCTTCTAAATTTCCTAATATACTAGCAACAATATTATGATGCCACATGCTAAAGCATTACTTTGCATCTTACAACTTTAAGTTATAAATAGTATTTCCTGAAATAAGCATGCTTCCACTATTAAAACATGAAAGTTACCATATAGGGTATAAGGTTTCCACTGCTTCTATATACTTTACCAGAGTACAAGTGCTAACAGTAGATATCTTTGTAAATATAATTCTTCTTTTGATCAATAAAGCCAAGTGGTGGACAATAATCGTTTTAATGGGTAAAATTGATGGACCTTTGAATTCATTTCTTATGGGAGTCTGAAATATTTGAACATCATTAGGTGGCTCAACCTCCACAATTTCCTGGGTCTGCTCCACCCCACAATTTCCTGGCTCTGCTCAACCACCTAGAATGTATGGAATGCCACCACAACCGCTGCCAAATCAGTCCATGACTACCATCTCATCGGCTGTTGGTCAAACTGGAACTCCTATGGCTGGGTCATCAAAGATTGATCCCAATCAAATTCCTCGGCCTGGACCAAGTTCTTCAGTACTTCTGCATGAAACTCGTCAGGCCAATCAAGCAAATCCACCTCCGGTATTTATTCATTCATTAACTTGAAGAAAACTATTAGTTGATTTCAATATATGCTTTAGCTGTATTTCATGATGCTTCATTACTTTTATACTCACTTCAGCCTCCAGTTTGTACTAAAGTATAGTTTCACTTCCATTTCTTACAAAAGTTCATGCTGCAAAGTAAATTTTAGAGAGCTAAAAGGCTGGTTATTGCCAGTCACTTCTTTATTCTGATTCTTTTATTATCTTTGAGCCTGCTACAAGTGATTATATCTTTCTTCTGATTCTTTTTTATTTTGAAGCCTGCTACAAGTGATTATATCGTCAGAGACACTGGGAATTGCAGTCCACGTTACATGAGGTGCACCATCAATCAGGTTGGGTTAGCTTTTATGGATGGGCTGATCTGTTTGTAAAACACTTTCAGAACTTACTTTTAAAGGAGCAGTTTTATTTATTTGTTTATTTTTTATTAATGTTATTGTGTTGTCTCTGTACCAGATACCATGCACTGCTGATCTTTTGACAACATCAGGGATGCCGTTAGCTTTGTTGGTTGAACCTTTTGCCCTTCCTCATCCATCTGAGGAACCAATCCAAGTACTTCATAAATTCTTTTTTTCCTGCACTTAGCACTACTGTTTGTTTTAGATACCATAGTTGCTGTATTGTTCCTTACTCCTCAAAAGTCAAAACAAATTTGTTAATTAATATATTTTTGAGTTTTAATTTTTTTAACGTTTATTTGTTACATCATATAAACAAAGACTTTATTAGAAGAAAGTGAGTCAGGTACTTGATATTTGATAAGAAAAAAAATTAAGTTAGGTACGATTCAACGTAGGTGAGTAGTTTACCAAGAAACATTTTTTTTTTCCTGAAAAAGATCCGACACAGAATAAATACGAGAATAGAATCCTACCCGTTAGCATTAAAACCATATTTACTTTGCATGGGAACATGCTATATAATTTTCCTTTCCATAAGAAACCTAGGTTCACTTTCATAATAAAGTCAAATTTCTCTTAATTAATATATTAGATGAAACCCAAAAACTTATTTTGCACTTAAAGATATAGCGATCAAAAGATGTATCCGGCTATAATTTTTTACTGAAACTTTTCGTTACAGATTGTAGATTTTGGTGAAAGTGGCCCTGTTCGATGTTCTCGTTGCAAAGGCTACATAAATCCTTTCATGAGGTTCATAGACCAGGGCAGGCAATTCATCTGCAATTTGTGTGGTGAGTAAGAATTTTTCTGCACTTATGTATGTTTACGTGATCTGTTCTTTCTGTTTATGGTGTGGTACGACATTGTTGCTTTGTCTTGTTTTGTTCTTATACTCTTTTTTTTGGTACATGAATTATTTTAATTGGCTTAAAAAGTTATTGAACTTCTTATATTGTATACAGTAACTGCTATCTTTTTAAGCAATGACTATAAATGTTTTATAGACTAATGAGGTTTATGTGGTGCCAGTTGTATATTCTTGAGAATATGTAACTTACAATTCCTTCTTTTCTGCTTGACATCTTGAAGCTCATTAGTTTGGACTGTGGATTAAGTTATATTGTAGAGTGTTTATGTGTATATGTTTCTAAAATGGTGAGCATACAATGCATGCCATTTCTTGTGCAGGATTTACTGATGAGACTCCCCGCGACTACCACTGCAATCTAGGTCCAGATGGCAGACGTAGAGATGCTGATGATCGGCCTGAGCTATGTAGGGGAACAGTTGAATTTGTTGCCTCAAAAGAATACATGGTTGGTTGATTAATAATATCTGCAATTCTTGTTGAAGTCTGATTATGATATTCCCTTTCCAGTATAATAATATGCATCATTTTTCTTACTAAAGAAAAACAAGAGGTTTCCAGCATCTTGGGTGCCTCGTCAATATATTGACGGACTCATATGCATATTTACTTTAGGAATTTTTATAGCCCTCAAAACCTTGCTTCCACCTCCCTCCCTCCCCCTCACTGTCTCCTATTTTCCAAGAAGGTTTTGGCAGACAAGATGGGGACATGCTATACTCTTAATCAGGATCATTGAGATGTGAACTGTTGGTGGGAAGTGTGTGCAAGATTCCCAACTCGGCAATATAACATGCTATATATCTGGCAAGAGAACATTTTTCCTATGTAATATGTGTATCTTGGCCAAGAGACCTAAACTTCAAATTCTTGTAGGCGTAATGTTAAAATGCTTTTTGGTCCCTAGAGTGTGTAGAAAATTGCATTAGCATTGAAAAGTTTGATTCCCAAATATCGTTTTCCGAATTTATTTTGCAACAAGATTCTCTTACTTAACAAGGAAATAGAAGGAATGAATATATGGTTTTGCATGTAAGTGTGCTAGTATTCTCTGTTACTTGTTGACATTATCCGTTGTTGCATACTGTCTTTGAAGCCTATTGGAAGAGTTTGTTCTTATCATTTGACGGTTCTTTTTCCAAAAGCCTCTTGAACAAAATAAACACTTTTGCTTACCTTCACTGGAGTTGTAACTTTGTTGTACTCATATATATTCTCTTGATCACCTCATTTTCTTATTATTGGCTATAATAATGTTAGGTGCGTGATCCCATGCCAGCTGTGTACTTCTTCCTTATCGATGTATCCATGAATGCCATTCAAACTGGTGCAACTGCTGCAGCTTGCAGCGCAATCAATCAAGTTATTGCTGATCTTCCTGTGAGTTCTTCTGCCTGCATGCAATATTAAGTGGAATTCTACAAAAATTGTCCTCTGTATTGTTTATTTATAATTTGTTTTTCCCACTTAACAGTCTCGAATAATTAAATAGATTATCATTAGTAGTTCATCTTGGTCTTGGATTTCTCAATTTTGCTGTTTCCATGTTTGTTTAATGGCATTTAGGTTGACAGGTAGATGCAGTAGATAAGCACAAATTTGGAGGATTAGCTATAGATTTTTTTTTTCTTTTTTCATTTGATTTTGAGAATTTATGTGGCTGACCATATGACCAAAGTAGGCATAGATTGTGATTGTATATACTTTACTAGTGAAATTTACGAGCAGCCCATCACCCAGTAAGAGAATCACCAAACTCCAAACTCCAAAATCCAGAAGCCCTGAAAACAAACCCTAAATCAAAACAATTTAGTTAGCAGGAATGCTGGAATGTTTTGATACAGAAACCTAATTGATTTATTCCAAATTACTTTCAAAGCCTATATTACTCTGTTTTGGAACATCATGTGTAGTGGATTGTATTTATGAGAGTATGATTTATTGTTTCATTTTCCTGAAAGCTGAATAGTCATTGGTTTTACAATAATTACCAACTGCAATTAGAATTGTAGACAAATTATGTTGATGTATTTATTGTTGCAGGAAGGTCCTCGGACAAGGGTGGGGATAGCGACATTTGACTCGACAATCCATTTTTACAATTTGAAACGTGCACTGCAGCAGGTTAACATAAGTTGTACTTCTTTCTATTTAAAGTCAAATATATGAATACCAAGAGCATGCACTCTTTTGCAATCTCATGACTTCATTAGATGAGGATTCTACTTGATATTTTTGTTTGAGCCAGGTTAGGGTTTAACTCTTGGGAAAGATCTAATTAATTTGTGATTAAATGTCTATCTGCATGCACACACAAACACCTCTATAAAAATTGAAGACTTTTTGATAGGATGCAAGGTGTCTTCTTTTCTCTCACCCCTATAAAAAATTGATGTTAAGTTCTAGGTATATTGATCTAAGATTGCATTTCTAGTTAGGTTTGAGGAATGGTGGGATAGCTTCTGCTAATCGCTGAAAGCTAGACGCTAGACTATATAATAGTGAAGGGGGAGGAGGGTTTTTTTAATTTTTTAAATTTTTTTTCATTTGTGTATCCTTGGATGGCTTTCAATTCCTTTTTGGCCCATAATTATTCTGGAAAGGTTTGACACTGATTATGAATATTGACTTTCAAAATTTTTTTGCAGCCTTTGATGCTTATTGTTCCTGATGTACAAGATGTTTACACTCCTCTAGAGACTGATGTAGTTGTTCAGCTTTCCGAGGTTACCAGCTATTTCCCTAAACAACAAGCATTTAATAAGTCAATCTGTCAATCCATAGCAGCTATTATTATCTCCTTTCTGAAATGTATAGAAAAGTTGAGAAGTTGTGCATGGGTTATGAAGCAGTGATTTGAAAAAAAAAAAAGCATTTATGAGTCGATCTGTCATCATAATTATTGAAATTTTGCATGCCTCTTATTAAACTAAATTATCTTTTGTGGATTTTCAGTGCCGTCAACATTTGGAGCAATTGCTGGAAAGTATTCCAACTATGTTTCAGAATAGTAAAACTGCTGAATCAGCTTTTGGTGCAGCAATCAAGGTATGCTATAATGTCGTAATGCATATTGCATGAGACTGTATTATTTACTTTAAATATTGCATTCAACTCAGAGATCTAATTTGTTTCTTTTAGCTGTGAACTTCTTGTTCATGACTTTTGTATCTTGTTTCTCTTAGCTGTGACTTCAGTGCCTTTGATATTTGAATGCTTACCCATGAACTCTGCTTTGTTTATTGTTTTATGTGCATAGATAGATTTAGTACTTCAAACAGAAATTCATTTTTCTTATGAAAAAAAGAAAAGAAAAAAGAATACAGTATTTCTCAAAAAAGGAAAAAAAAGAAGAAGCATAGAGTAACAGCTTGACTGCAGTTGATCAACCAGTCCACCCATTGATCCTTGTCCTTTTATTTATGCAGCAATGTTTCTAATATTGATTTGACGTGCAAAATGCATTTCAAGTTTGTAATCAAATTTACTTCTTACACATTTTTTTCGCATTTGTTGCTGTTGTGGCCCTAGTCTAGCTACATTTGAATACCTGTACGAATTTCACATTTGTTTTTGTAGATGTGTAAATTCTTAGTGTGTGAATGTAACACACACACACACACATCATTATTCATACTATTTCCTTTATTATGTAGGCTGCTTTCTTGGCAATAAAGAGTACTGGAGGGAAACTTTTGGTGTTTCAGTCAGGCAAGTTCCAATCTACTTATGCTCGTCCTTTATATGCTATATCTTCATAATCACATCTCTAGATGATTGCAAGCAAAGAATGAAGAAACGAGTGGTTGGGGTTGCAGTTATGTCTAGTTTAGAGACCCAAAAGAAAATAATAAGTATTCAAGTCTGTTGAAGGATCCAAGGTTAAGAGTTCCATATACCATTAGTAGCGTCATAAGAAGAATTTTGAAAAATGTTTTAGTTTCATAAAACTTCAGGCAGTAGACTCAATAAAGTTACCTTTTTGTTGTTGGTTACAAATAAACAACCCAGAACCAGAACATACATATCAAATTAAATGTTCCAGTTCGCGAGTAAGCTTTTCCTCTATGATTAGAGGTTATGATATCTCACCATGACTCTCAAGTAATACCTATGATATAATAATTTTCTCGCTTTTATCTTGTATACCTTTTATAGACTGACATCATTTACAGTCACTAGAGAAACAAATTTGTATGCAATTGCAAAGCCATTTTAACCTCTCTGCACCTAAGGTCAATGTGTTGTTTTGGATTGCTGCATGCAAGTTAAGCACTTGGTATATGCTGCGAAGGTCTCCATTTTTTGTTCCTTTCCTAACCGGAGTATCATGTATAGATAGGAGGGAAAACATTGATCACGTGTTTGTTCACTATCCGCTGGCTTTTTAGTTTTGGGGAAAGCTATTTATGGATGGTAGCTCAGTAATTTGCAAGGTTGTTGTGCAATGTTAGGAGAATGGTTCAAGCGCTTAGGTGGTGGGAAGCAGTCAAAAGTTACCTGGGTTTGTATTGTTAACTGGAAAGAAACAGATGTGGGCATTGGTTTTGATGAATTTAGGGATATATATATATATATATATATATATATATATGCTGTAATCTTATTAGACAAAAAAGTAGCTGGGAGTTAGTCTGCTGTTATCTTTGTTTGTTAGGTGTATAACTTGTATTTCCTATTTTATTGTTGAGGTGGACACCTTGCTCCATTCATGTTAATTGTTTTTGTAACTAAAAGGGTCCTTCCCAAAAAAGGATATTTCAGAGTATCTGGTTTCTTGGCATCTCAGAGCATACTAATGATATATGCTGTCTGCAGTGTTGCCATCAACTGGAATTGGAGCGCTTTCAGCTAGAGAGGCTGAAGGAAGAGCTAATATATCTTCAGCTGAGAAGGTACAGTTACGTTATTGTACTGCTTTTGTTGCCATCTCTGTGTTTTTAGAGTATATCACATGACTTGGTTTCTCCTTTCCCTGTCTGGATTGACATTTGCTTAGATAGCATTCTCTTATTAGTGCATGCTTCTACTGAACTGTTGCCATTTTTTTAAATCTTGCTTTGGGCAAACTTTTATACAGTTAAAAAAAAAGGTAATTTATTAATCCCCTAATTATCGCAAAAGAGATTGACATCCTGGGTGGTAGTATATATGTTTTATCATACGCCACTGAGTAGGTTTGAATATGTCAAATGATGATCTGATGCTCATAAGGACCGTAGTTATGTTGTTGTCCCATTGCTTAACAAATTTGACCTTCCCCAAAGATGTTGAATGGTGATGAGAATATGTATTGTTGTAGTGTTGGAATTACGTTTTCTTACTCTAACTGTGTTTCAGGAGCCCAATAAATTACTCCAGCCCGTGGACAAAACTTTAAAGACATTGGCAATTGAATTTGCTGAATATCAGGTAAACTTATAAGTAATTTCTATCTCTTAAAGTCTTAATGATCATTAAATTATCAATGGTTAAGTATATCGACCAAGAATTCTAGTGGTCATGGTAACTGTTGAGCATAACTTTTTCAAACTAATTTTCTCCATGAAACTTTCCAGGTTTGCGTTGATTTATTTATCACTACCCAGTCATACATAGATATTGCTTCTATCTCAGTCATCCCCAGAACAACCGGAGGGCAGGTATTAATAAATCCTATCTTGTAATTTTACCTGTGTGGTCTTATTGAGGATTTTCTCATCATTTTCTAGTCTTCCCCATAGTTTTTCTTTATTCAAAAACTTAATTCTATCATTAATCTATAAGATTAGATTTGGAATGCATCTAGAATTGCAATGATAGTTTGTTTACACTAGTGCTCAGTTCATATTTTAACGTTCAAGTTTTTCCACAATCTTCCAGGTTTACTATTATTATCCCTTCTCAGCTCTCTCTGATCCTGCAAAGCTATATAATGATCTTAGATGGAATGTCACAAGGCCGCAAGGTTTTGAGGCAGTGATGCGTGTAAGATGCAGCCAGGTAATTTTATTTTGCAGCCTCTTCTCCACTATTACATTATGATTGCTTATCGTTCTTAAAGTTCTTGTAATATAATTTTCTTTTCATCATTGTAGGGTATTCAAGTTCAAGAGTACTTTGGAAACTTTTGCAAACGCATTCCAACAGATGTCGACCTACCTGGGGTTTGTACAATTCTACAAAACTTCTAATTAACATCTAATATTATGGTCATTTATCTTGCATGGAAGTAGAATGCCGGTCAACCACTGATTATGTTGACCCAGAGTAACATTAATGAAGATCTTACAAACTGAGAATAAATCTGGCTTTTGCTGCTTAACTAAGGCTCATTGAACTATTCTGTTTTCTGTTTTCATTCTCCTCTGTCGTCTCTTTTTCTTTGGTCACTAGTGATGTTGACTCACAGTAACATCAAATCAAGATTGTAAACTGAAAACAAATCTAGCTTTACTGCTTGACTATAGCTCGTTTTATCACTCTCTTGTTCTATTTTGTGGTTCTTCTCTCCCCTCTTCTTCTTTACAATCTAAGAACAAGGCTAGCTCTTACTGCTAAGCCATATTTTGATTACCTTATTATCTGTTTTCTGGTTTTCATGCTTCCATTTCTCTCCTTTCTTCCTCCCCCCTTTTTTCTTGGTCTGGTCTTGGGAAAGTGGCAGTGGTCAAATACTATGTTGAATAATAACCAATTCCTTCTATGCTGCAGATTGACTGTGACAAAACTATTATGGTAATGTTAAAGCATGATGACAAATTACAGGATGGCTCAGAATGTTCTTTCCAGGTAGCTTTGAGTTCTCTGATCTGTCATCCTAAATGACGTTATCTTGTCTGTTGTAATTTTTGTTTCATTGTTTAATCATATTTATGTTTTTCATATCCAGTGTGCGGTTTTATACACAACTGTGTATGGCCAACGGAGAATTCGGGTTACCACTTTGTCTCTGCCATGCACTAGTATGCTAAGTAATCTGTTTCGCGCTGCTGATTTGGACACTCAGTTTTCATGTTACATGAAGCAAGGTATACAAATATGCTATTTTTCATTAGTTCTCTATACTTTTGTTGCATTTGTTATGGATGTTTTCCCACTTTATGGTTGTACAAATATGCTATTTTTCATTAGTGCTCTCTACTTTTGTTGCATTTGTTATGCATGTTTTCCCACTTTATGGTTATTGTTTTCCAATATGTGGTGATTGTTTTCCTCAATTAAACCCAGTGCTTAAAATTGTGAATTAATTTATGACAATCACTATTTTCAACACCATTTTTCATCGGTCACGTCTGACAGATTGAAATGCAGACGTAGATCCTATGTGTCCTTTGTTTCATTCACATGCTGCATACTGCAGATTTAATACTTTTTAGTGTGCTTGTTGACGATAATATCAAAAATTTCTGATAGTGAGTTCTTTTTATATAACTAGCGGCAAATGAAATCACGTCAAGTCCCCTCTTGCGTGCACGGGAACAAATGACAAATCTTTGCATCAATAGTCTGCTTTCATACCGCAAATTCTGTGCTACTGTATCATCTTCGGGACAGCTTATTCTTCCAGAGGCACTGAAGCTCCTGCCTCTATACACCCTTGGTATATTCTTTTCTTACTTTTTTTTTTTGGGGGCCAATTCTCATATATCTATACTGACTCATATGAATGCACTTTTTGCTTATTATATATCCAAGTATAAAGCTATATTATGTTCTGCTTTCTGCCATTGAACCCTATTGTGGCTAGTAATATCATGTATAGTACTTGGAGCTCTTCTATATTCTGTTACTGTTTTTTCTTTTTGGGGTAGATTCCCTTTTCTTTAATCATCATCATTGCTTTAAAAGGTTCAATTATCATGTCATTGATGATTATCTGATTGTCGTGTCACATACATACCTTCTATTGAACTCTACATCCTTGAGGAAAGGAACCTTTATAAATCCACATTTGACTTGTTACATCATTCATTTCAACTTTTATGAAATTCAATAATACATTATTTCTGAAAGACAAGTTAAGTGTTTCTTTTTTGGCCGAATTACTTGATTTAGATAGCATGACCACTAGAATTCTAACAGATTGCTACTATTCTCATCATTTCTTGGTTGTTGGTGGCATTTTCTGTTCTCATTGATAATGGATTAGCTTCTTCCATTTTGTGCTTATTTATTTTGATAAATTTTATCATTCTTTCCTTTGTCAGCATTAATCAAAAGTACCGGACTACGAACTGATGGAAAAATTGATGAGCGGTCTTTCTGGATCAACCATGTTTCCTCCCTGTCTGTACCTTTGGCAGTTCCACTGGTGTATCCCAGGATGGTGGCTGTCCATGACCTTGATGCTCAAAAGGTGTGTCATTTTGTTTTTATTCGCCTATCTCCCCATGGGTGTGTTATGTGTGTTGAAGTACTGCTGAAAGTTCTGACCACTTGGGTAAGGTTGTTTAGGGAGGCCAATGTGAGTTTGGTTGCTGTAGCTTCATTGATGATTCATTATGCGAGAATTATAGGAGAAAGATGTAGTTGATAGTGGGGAATGTGCTGGTTGATGGCTATCTTTGTCAGTTTGGATGGAGAGAAAAAGGAGCATATCTTATTGTTTGAACATGTTTCTCTTTGACATCTAACAATAGTTTGTGGCTCATAACAAAAAACAAGAATTGACTTCTAGTTGAAAATATGCATTGAACACTGGTAGCTTCTTGTTAATTTTCAGGAGGGTGATGGATCTCTTATTCCTCCGGTGATTCCACTTTCTAGCGAACACGTTCGTGATGATGGAATATATCTTCTTGAGAATGGTGAGGACTGTTTAATATACGTTGGGAACTCGGTGGATTCTGGAATTTTACAACAGCTGTTTGGCGTCACCACTGCTGATGAACTTCCTACTCAGGTAACCTTCATTTGAAATTTGACTCTAGAGGCTTGCTTAGGTGACTGAAATATAGGGAAGGTGCTCAATTCACTATTTCTTGCTGTTCAATTGTAATGATTTGGGTATCTGTAGCCTTTGGGCATGGCTAGAATTTGTTATTTTGAACACTTTCTTTTTGTGCAATTTATCTTTGTTTAACATAAACGTTTGTTCCCCCAGTTCATGCTGCAGCAGTATGATAATTCATTATCAAAGAAGCTGAATGATGTGGTAAATGAAATACGCCGCCAGAGATGTTCCTACCTGCGGTAAGTTTGATAGGATTTCTATTTATTATTTCTTTTTTCCAGGGAAGAAATGAATGGTCATGCACCAAATTAATTTAATATTTGATGTTTTCAGCTAAATCAAATTTTAATTTGTTTTACTTCTTGCAGATTGAAATTGTGCAAGAAAGGAGATCCTTCAGGTGAGCGTCCTAAAACGAAACTCTAATGAAACTGAATTAGAAGTGCTATGTGGAAACAATATGCTGCATATACTTTTTATCATCTTATAAACCCTGCTCTTGTTTTGAAGGCCTCATCGAATGAAAATTTTCAATCGGATAAATCCCCGATAATTTCAAATGGATTTTACTTGCATATATATACACAGATGCGATGACCAGTACAAAAATATGTAGTATACCATAGAGACACACACATGCAAGAGCATTTCTAAGAACCCAGCCATCGAGTCTGATCCAAGGATGAGATACTATGTAAATTTTTTTCAAAAAGAAGAAGAAAAAGACAGAAAAAAGTAATAGATACTATCAACCAATTAGTTAACATAGTTTTTTAAATTAGAAATGCAATGAGATATTATTAATTGGTAGTTTTTTAAATTAGAAATGCAATGAGATATTATTAATTGGTTTGATCAAGTCTTGTTTTCTTTGTGCTTGCAGGAGCATTCTTCTTATCACATTTGGTTGAAGACCAGAGTCCCCATGGCCCCTCCTATGTTGAGTTTCTGGTACATGTCCATCGGCAAATACAGATAAAAATGACTTCATAACAGCTTATGCTTTAGTTTGGAATACAAGTTTTGAGCAACTACTTCCTAGAGCACATATTGATTCAAAAGGATAGAAGAAAATTAGATGCTTGCAGTACATCTGCATTCTGGGCTCGTCCCACAGGCACCGTATACATCAAAAGCAAGCAGAGTTGAGTTTTGCTATGAGAGGTTTGTTAAAACTGAAATATCAATTTCATAGTGGGACAATCATGTGATAAAAGTCATAAAACCTTTTTTGTTGTATTCAAGTTATTCTTTCTCCTCTCCCCCTCTTTTCCATTTGTACTTTTGAGTCTGACAATAAAAAATTAGGATGTAATATGAGAACCATGGACGGGAGGAAAAAGATTGTAAGAATGCTCATGAGATGACAGTTTTAAGTTATGGTGATTGTTCATCGAATCTTTGTGACCTTTGTGATCCCTCTTTCACAAAGGATTTTGACGTAACTGCAATGCGCTCTGGTATTCTGCTCTGATGTTCTGCTCGGTCGATTATATTCAGTTTGGTGCATTGTAACTAGAAAAAACCACTCGTCTTAGTTTAGTTTAGCAGTATCAGTTTACGATCTATGATCTAGTTCAAAAGCACTCAATTTGTTAGCAGCAGTGACCATCTCTCACCGTTCTGTCGCCTGCCCGCCTGATACTGGCACCTCTGATTCATTCTCTTTTTCTTGTCGCCTGCTATTGCGTCCAGCTCTACCTGTTGCAATTGCTGTGAGATTTTTGATGGAATTATATGACTCGGGAAATGTTAGGCGTATTTAATAAAATATACATTTGGAAATAGTACCGAGTTGGATCCATGAAAGAAAAATTGGATTTTCTTTTTTATTACATTACAATTAAAAATACACAATTAGGTTTTAGTGAGCGTCATCGAGTGTAGTTTACTCTGCCTATGTAGTATTTAATAGTGTATAAGCTTCCTTTATGAGCATGGAACTGTCAAATTATTGGACCTAATCTATGTATCATTATGCTACTACCACAAACTCTTTATCTACCCATAGATGATAGAGGTAGAGTATGTAATGTTCATTTCTGGCCTGAATATTAATATATCAACATGATATTATTTCAAAAAGAAAAAAAAATTGTAGAATTCATGATAGTACCAGGCAAATATATAGTTAAAAATTTAAAAAATATCTAAGAATGAAATTTAATGAACAATGTGAGCTAAAACTCAAACTGAAGTTAATTTCAAAACAAATCAGAATAAATCAACCAAAACCGAATTGGACATGTTCCTTTACAAAGTCACAAACCCTATCATCATATATCCTATATTAGTATTAGTTGACTCAATATTAAAGTCACAAACCCTATCATAATATATCCTATATTAAATTTTTGAATAAACCATACAATTGCCCTTAAATTGCTCGATGAGAAAAGATATATGTTATAAGAATAAAATGGTAAAGATGCATTCAATGGGGTTGGTCTACTGAAAGCATGCTAGGCTTCAAGTGGGGCGGACGCTGCAAGGCTTTTTCTAGTAAGAGACCTATGATAAAAAAAGGGTCACTTGGCCACAATTTTTTTTTAAATGGTAAAAATGTAAAAACACAATAAAAATAAAAGAAAAACTAAATAGTTCAGGAAGTGGAGTTTTTGTAATGTCTGAAAAAACTCCCCAATTATAGGATGTAACTCATGCAAGTTTTCAAAATCAGATAAGTTATCCTCATGTAAGTTAACTGTGGATAATTTAAAAAAAAAAATCAACACTAGAAAATAAAAGCAAAATCGGGTCAAAAAAAAATAAAAAACAAAGATCAATTGTTTGTTGTTGGTTGATGTTATCTTTTTGTTTGTTGTTGGTTGGGAGTTGATACTGGCCGGTATTAGAAACTTTCCAAAATTAGACTGCAGCGCTCTGTCTCTCTCTCTCTCTCTCTCCTCGTACGAGTCCGAAATTTATAAAATTAAATTATTTATTAGGGTTTTCAGAGAGGGACGAATTTGCAATCAGGAATCGAAGTAGTATTAGGGTTTTATTCAATTCATAATTATGTCCTTCCTCGAAGAATTTCATCGTAAGCCCTCTCTCGCTCTCGCAATTTCATTACACTATTGATTGTTTTGCTTTTCAGATTCAATTTTGGTTCTATTTGTCTGGGTCTCGAAATAATTTGATTCTAATACGCAATTCGGAAATTGAAATGTACTGGGTTTGTGTCAGATAGTTCACTTGTGTCTCAAGTTTGTGCCTTTGGGTGAGGGAACTGAGCTCAACTTTGTGTGGTTTAATCAAAATTCAATTTGGGGGGATATTCAATTTATGGAGAACAAGTAGATGAACTTTGGGTGATAGGACACTATATCAGAGGAAAAGAACACTACTTGTCATGAATACCGGAATATCATCCCTAAAACCGAGTTTTTATGTGTTCTTTCGTTCAGTCGAAGCAACCCAAAGTAATGCTTTCACTGCCCATCTCGATAGAATTTTATCCTTCATCGATTATCAAATCCTCGTAAGTGTAAGGTTAAAGTAGAAAGAGTGGATTACGGAAAAACAAGTAACTCTGCTGGGCATAAAAACTCTTAACTTCTTGGTGTTTGCATTTGATAGAGGGCTTGTGCTGTTGTGTTGTCAAAGCTTGACTTGTTCCCCTTATTGGCTGCTTTCCTTTGTCTGTGGTATTAAAAATCTAAAAACAAAGTCTCGAGTTCTTATGACGCATTTTCAAGCTAAGTGCAAAAACCATGCACACAGAAGAGACATTCTGCATAGAAAACTTCTCTTTTCTTTTCCTGTTTTCGCGTTTCTTCAGAATATGACTGTATATCGAATGTTTGCCCTTTCACAGATCTGGAGTCTCTGCCTAATATTCTGCAAAGGCATTATGCAGTGTTACGTAATCTAGACAAGAGTTTACAAGGTATGCTTCTGCTAACTTCCTCTGTCAAGTGCTATTATCCTCTTATTATGTATTTTTATTGATTTTTCCTTTTTGTGCATCGAGTATTGTATCCTATATCCTTTGAGTACCATTTATGACCAGTCGGTCATCTAACTAAGCTATAGATGGAAAATTGCAATCATCACCAATTTTGTCTATTCAGTACGTCAGATATGTCTACTAGCAATGATTATATTATTCACTTATAGTTGTTAAGACATAACATTTAAGATATGTGATTGAAAAACAAGTACTCAGTGCACCACAAAAGGGTCTTATTGTAGTTCTTGCCTTTTGTGGTTGAAGTGTTTTTTGGAAACCTGTCGCATTACCATTTAGATTCTGTACCCCTCTTTTAACATTGTATAGATGCTATTTCTACTGCTTTTTTATGGCTGAGAGGGAGAGTCAGATATTAGTAACAGTCACTGGAGACTTTATTTCCATCGTTTTCTTGTATTCTTAAACTTCATGTTGACAGGGAATTTTAAAATCTGTAAGAGTTATGCGTGGGCAAACTCAAACTAGTCTCCAATCTGTTTTGTGGGTTTCTAAGGCAGACTGTTGTTTCATGTCTTTTTGTGCAGATATCCAAAGACAGAATGAGCAACGTTGCGAACAAGAAATAGAGGATATAAAGCGCGAGATTAAGTCTGGAAATATTACACCTGATAGTTCACTTATTAGATTCTCAGATGAGGCACTTGATGAGCAAAAGCATAGCATTGGGATTGCTGATGAAAAGGTCATGCTGGCTGTTCGGGCATATGATTTGGTATGTGGTGGATCTCCATCTTTGTCTATACATATAATTGCTGCACTTGTTGGTTTTGCAATTTTTTAAATTCTTGTGATCTTTGGATTTCTATTTTGGTATCAGTAGTTCCCAGATCTTGCTCCTTTCTCTGTAGTTTTTTGTTAGGGGTTGGAACACCTTTTCCATACTGGTTACCCTTGCACTCCTGTTCAAACACATAAAATATAGGGATTAGGAGAATGCTGAAAAGGGGAATGTAAATGGACCCACCCCCTGCATGCAAGATAATGCATTTAACTCCAAGTTTATTCATTTTTGTTTTTTAGTTCTCTGTGTTACACTTCTAGTTTTCTGCACTAATTCTATAGAACCAATTTATCGAGTACAATTTGCCTGGAAAATTGTTATCCCAGATCTCTTGTTAAGGCATCTGCTGCAGAGGTTTTAATCTTTTATAAGGAACTTGGGATTTGCACTGTAATAGTCCATTCATTTGGGAAGTAACCAACAGAAGTTATCATGGTATCATGGTGGGGATAGGAAGTTCAAATCCTGCAATTGCAACCTCTTAATTTATGTTGAAGTCTGTGTGTTTGGTTCCGTAATTAGAAAGACTCCCCAACATAAGTGTATAGAAATTGGTCTGTTGTTATGATTGGTGTTCTAGCTGGTGTACATAGATGTTTTTTCTCTATGGATATCTTGTCCGCTTTTCTGTATGTTATAAATAATAATAATAATAATAATTAAACTGCTCAAACTTTTGAAAATTGTAGTAATTGTACAAAATGTATCATTATTTAATGTCTTTTTTCCCCTGATAATTTCTATCTGTAATTAATGTTCAGGTTGATACACACATACAACAGCTTGATCAATATTTGAAAAAAATTGGTGCAGAGCTCCGGCCTGGTATTCTACTTTTATCCCTTTTCCATCTTGTTGAGTATTTGGTTTTTACACGTCAAACTACAGTTGTTGAGTATATGTTTTTTACATAGTTTGTCCTCTGAAAGGTTTCATAATTTTTTAAGGACATAATTATTTCAGCCTCAGATAGTGTTGCCGCAAGTGCCATGCCTGCTCCAAGTCTTGATGGTGGTGCAAAATCTGGAAGGAGCAGCGAAGGTGGTAGAGGAGGGCGTAGGAAGTATTTCCCTTTCCTTGATCTTTTATTTCAATTTTCTGATTCCATGCATCTACCAGATTTTCCTTTTTTAACATTTCTTGAATGAATTTGTGCTATCACACCGCCATGATAAGTTGCATCATGTATAAAAGTGTGAAGGCTAAGTTTGAAAGGATAGGGAAAAATTATTCCAAACAGAGACGGTTCCTTGTAATCAGAAATGAATAGGGTAAAATAAAAGGAGGAAGCAAGTAGTTCGCTACAAAGAAAGAAAGAAGCTGAGATAAACGTAATCTTGATCAGGATTTTTTACGGAGGGGACTCCTGAAATTCATGTAGTTAGTTCCGTTACATACTTGGCTCATGAGATGTTATTTTCTTTTTGTTTCGTACTTCTTCTGATTCCTTCAAATTTTCTGGGGTTATTGGGGAAAAGGCAATGATATAGCCTGCCTGGTGGGCATGAATGATATGCTTAATGTCTCTCCAGTGAGACCTAATGATACGTACTTTCTCTGCAGAAAACAGGCAACAGTAGCAGCAACAGCACCAGAAGCTACACCTGCCCCTGCAACTGCAAATCCTACTGGTATGGATTTGGATATACCAGTGGATCCAAATGAGCCAACCTACTGTTTGTGTAACCAAGTTAGCTATGGAGATATGGTTGCATGCGATAACCCCAATGTATGTCATCTCCCCCTTTTTTCATCTCCTTTGAGACTCGCTGTGTACTATATTATCTGATGGAAGATTTTCCTCCAACAGTGCAAGATTGAATGGTTCCATTTTGGCTGCGTTGGTTTGAAAGATCAGCCAAAAGGAAAGTGGTATTGTCAAGATTGTTCCGCATTGAGAAATCGACGCAAAAGGTAGATGATGCATAGAACTGGTCCTGGAACCTTGAAGCTGACATTCTGAATTTTAATGTCCTTATCACCATGTTTATTTGGCAGCCCTTGTTTATTTTACACATTTTTAATTGCTTTACAGGAAGTTAGATTTGTATATCATTTTGTATTTATAGAATTAAAGTCGTGGTACCCAACAAAAGTGCTCCTGCGGTGAAGCTAATGGATTTGCACCGAGTTGAAGAGTGAAAGTAATAAATTGCTCATGTCCCCTCTTCAAATTCTGTGTTTTCCTCATTTTCCTACTACGTTTTCACTCCCGTCTTCAGGCTTTGCTGAATCTAAATTGGCTTTTGCAACAGCCAGTAGTATGTGATTTTTCTTTTTTGTCAACAATCTCATTTAGTACTATAATGACCGTTCACCCACTTAACGTCGAATAATGGGGCAAATATTTTTGGCAATTGAGCATGACTTAAATTGAATTTACTGAAAAGTTACGATGATGTTGCGGTTGCTCTTAGATGATAGCAGGAAATTCAGGCCACAAAAGAAACTCATCCAACACTATGGTGGCCCCTAAAATGCTACAATGCAAAAACAAGCCGCAGAAAAAGAAAGATCATCCTTACCAACCTGTTCACAAATTTGAAGAAAAGTTTTTATTTGAAAAGAATTAGATGCGTACATTTAGTTTGAAATTCTTCCCGGCAACAACTTCTCTGTCCTGTATTACAGGATCTACCCACACTGATCCCGACCAAAAAACTCTTACGACTCGTGATCCAAACAAATCTAAATACTGATGCTAGTTTTACATGCCAGTTTTGTGGCCTCTATAGTGAGTTTGGAATGGGACAGCCCTCAATAATCCATGCCACCCATGCCACCCATGCCACCGCCCATTGCCGGGGTCTCCTTGTCACTAGGAAGTTCAACTACGACGGCTTCAGTAGTTGTCAGCAAAGATGAAATACTGCACAGAAGGCCAACATAAATCAGTGGATGAAGAATCAGAGCTGATACTGATTAATCAATAACAGCAAAGGATTGAGGAGCTCTTCAGCTTACCTTGCAGCATCCGTTAAAGCGGTCCTAATTACTTTCAAAGGATCTATTATTCCAGCTTTGACCATATCAACATATTCACCTGCGATGCAAAATGAAACGAAAAATCAACCTAACCAGTGCGAGGAGATATCAATTTCCAGCATCATTTTAGTCATTGTGGAAACATCTATTACCTTTAGCTGCATCATATCCCAGATCAGGGTTATCTTGCTCCAAGAGCTTACCAACAACAACAGCTCCTTCAACCCCCGCATTAGAAGCAATAGTGTGGACAGGTGCCTGCATGGGTTAATACATAGGTTTAGGGTTTAGGTAAAATCCTCATGAACTGTAATTCAAATTAGTTACTCGTAGAAGTCAAACTCAAGAGACAAGCAAAATATACAAACCTTCAGAGCATTCTGAATAATCTGAACTCCAATCTTCTGATCAAAGTTAGCAGTTGGAAGTTTGTCCAACTCTTTAGCTGCATAAAGGACTGCAACACCACCACCTGCAAAGGGAAGAAAGTAGTAAGATTATTCAGTCAAATATATCAGGACAAATAGATTGAAAAATAGAAAGTGCCTTATGCAATAAAGCAATACTTCAAACCTTATCTGGCGTGTATAATGATGAGTTGATAAACAAATAAGCACAAATCGCACGAATAAATTACCTGCTACTATACCCTCTTCAACGGCTGCCTTTGTGGCATTCAGGGCATCAGTAACCCTATCCTTCTTCTCACTAACTTCAGCTTCACTAGCTCCTCCAATCTGTAGAAGAGTCAAATACAACCCCAATTGTTATCCACAATTCCACTTACCAAGAATGTGTAATAAAAGAAAGGTGAAGAAACTAAACTAGCCGCACAATTTTTTTATCACATTTTTGAGTTCAAGGTTAAAATGAGGTGGGGACTTTACTAGACATAGAATGTAAGTGAGAACATATCAGAGTAAGCGGACCTTCAACACAGCAACACCACCAGAAAGTTTTGCCAGTCTCTCCTGTAACTTCTCTCTGTCATAATCAGAAGTGCTTGCTTCAACTGCTGACCGAATCTGTTTGCAGAATACAATGGAGAATAGTGGTTAAGTACAAAAGGACAGGTGACTGCAAGTATTAACAAAAAGGAAAACTATATCTTAGCTTTTATATATCACAAGGAGACAAACCTGTTCACATCTTTCCTCAATTTCCTTCTTGTCACCAGCACCGTCAAGAATTACAGTGTCATCTTTTGAAATTGTGACCTAGAACACTCATCCAATCAATAGGAGAATGAAAGCAACCCATAACTAGCAAAATATCACAATTGAAAGGGAATTCCTTTAATCAGTAACAGTTCTACATGTAGATATTTACACCCAAGGTTAAATTCTCCACATCAGAGAATTGCATGCCATGGTTAAGACTGCCAAAGTATAGAGAAACTTGTATACCAATGCTCACCTTTTTGCAAGTTCCAAGCATATCCAGATCCACTTTCTCAAGGTTCAAACCCAGCTCTTCAGTAATAACCTAAGAAACAAAGTAAAAGTAGTCAGTTATGGTTCTAGAAAAATATGATTGATGGGGTCAGGAAAGTAATACACAATTATGAAATAGAAAACCAAGCAAGAAAAAGAAACTTACAGTGCCACCTGTGAGAACTGCAAGATCCTGCAGATTGGATTTCCTATTTTCCCCGAAACCAGGGGCTTTGATAGCACAAACCTGTGGCAACACCCATTAGATTAGAAAATGCTGACATCCAAACACAAGGAACTAGATCACCACATGGGAAGACATATCAAACCTAAATAATTGAAGGAGAAACGAACCTTGATTCCAGCACGAAGCTTATTTAATATAAGTGTTGCAAGTGCATCACTTTCCACATCTTCTGCGACAATCAGCAAGGGCTTTTGCCTCTGAATGATCGGAGAGAAAGTTGTTAACCAATTTTATCAAAGCAAAAACTTGCCAATATAATCAGAGCAAATTTAAATGCTTGCCTTCAAAGCCAACTCCAATACTTTAATCACAGCATTAATATTTGAGACTTTCTTCTCATGGATTAGAACTAAAGGATCTTCCAGTTCCTGTCAGCACATGGACATGAATAAGATTAATTGGCATCATCACATTCTGACTTTGCCAGCAGTTTAACAAAATACTTCTGTAATAGCTTTAACATAGTACTAGCTGATTCAAACTTACACATTTTTGATTTTTTGTGTTGGTGATGAAATGAGGAGATATGTAGCCTCTGTCTAGCTTCATGCCCTCAACAACTTCCAACTCATTATACAATGTTTTTCCATCCTGTAAAAATTAACCGGTGTGCCTTTAATACCATGGGTATAATACTATAATTCAATCCCCACTAGGAGCGAGCATGCCTTAATAGAGACCAGAAGCCAGTTACTTGAAAACTAGTAGACTATGTAACTTACAGCGATCGTGATTACTCCTTCCTTGCCAACCTTCTCCATGGCCTTTGCAATCAATTCACCGATTTCTCTCTCGCCATTTGCCGATATTGTTCCGACCTATCAGCATTAATCCACAGGAACAAAAGAATTTAGATGTATCACAAAGCAAGGATTATATGGAAGAACCACAAATTGATTAACATGGTACAAACCTGTGCTATCTCTTCAGAAGTGCTAATCATTCGGGCTCTGCTCTTCAAGTTAGTTACTACAGAATCAACTGCCATGTTAATACCACGTCTTAGGTCCATGGCGTTCATACCAGCAGCAACTGACTTGCATCCTTCAGTGTAGATAGCTCTTGTCAGGATTGTAGCACAAGTAGTACCTACAAAGACAATGAGAAGTTGTAATTTAACAGTACCAGTGATGCATTACATAAGAACTAATTCCCTTTTCAGATAATAGTAGAATCTAAGAATACATCATTCAGCTTAAAAAGTATATGGATAAATGATTGAAACCCCATGTTAGAGTATAGGACTTACCATCACCTGCTACATCATTTGTGGCATTAGCAACCTGTTTTACAAGGCTAGCTCCAACATTCTTAACTTTATCCTTAAACTCGATACTTTTTGCAACTGTTACACCATCTTTTGTTACTTTGGGTGCGCCAAAGCTTTGCTCAATAACCACATTACGACCCTTTAACAACAAAAGTTTAGTCATATCAGTAAATAAAAAAATAAAAAATCAAGAACAAGTTACTAAATTCAAGGTTTTTCCTTCACCCGATAACCAACCAAAAAGCTTTGAAAGACCACTGGAAAGTTTACACATATCTAGAAAGGCTAAATATTTTGGAAGGTTTCACCCACTTTCACTTCAGATTTATACAAGAATTGAGGAATCAATAAACTTCCAATCACATATGCACAAAATGCACCAACAGATCCATGTCACCGGATCCATAAGCATAGTGTCAGGCTCATGAAAACCACAAATCCGACAAAGATATGATCCAAATTCACAAACGCATAAAATGATTGAATTTGATCATAGCCCAAGGGACAGTTGAGCACTCTTAACAAAATAAACTCTACCGTCCTTTCCTAGATCAAAACATAACATAGACAACTTAACAGCACATGAATAGAAGATTAGCACAAAATGATGGGATGTGGAAGAACACCTTAGGGCCCATTGTGACTTTAACAGCATCGGCCAGGTCTTCGACACCATTGAGCATGAGGGCTCGGGCCTCCACGCCAAATTTAATGTCTTTTGCTGCATAGTTTCTGCTCCAACTCAACCTACCACCAATCTGAAACCACAAAGAAACAACACATCAAAAAACAGAGTTTCTCAAACAGAACAAAGAAGCGTTGTTTTGCTTCAATCAATAAACCCTTCAACGCAAACCAATCAAACGAACCTGCTGGGCACTGTTCCTAGCAACCCTGAAATCCAAAAAGAAAAAAAAAAGAATCAAACTTTGGAAAAGATCAACTGCCATAACATATAGCACAATGAAATGAAACTTGTCAGGCGAAAGAAAGAATTGGGTCCCTGAATTGAACAAGTGTACATTACGTTTTTCTTCTGAGGACTAATGTGTAGAATTGGAAGAAATGAAAAGAACCCAAAAGAGAGAGGAGATTGAGTAAGGAAAGGGGGCAAAGTACCGAGCTTTGGAAGCGAGGCTTGAAGCGAGGCGATACATAGTGAGAGAGACGAAGCAGAGAGAGAGAGAGACGGTGCAAACTTGCAGGGAGTCAGCAGCGTGTGTTCTGGTTATTTAAAAGTGAGGGTGAGGAAGGGTCTAGAACCGTTTAGGGTTTTTGCCCGAGGGTTTTACTTGAAACACTAGTCTTCACAAGTCACAGCTTCTAGTACGTCTTTGGAAACAGTTTGATGAAGCCCACTATAGTCAAACCCCAAATAACCCACAAATTGGAATATAGTTTGGGATTTCTCACGTGCATATGGGGTCCAAGATTTTGGGTCAATCTGTTTGGTCCACACTAGAAAATACGGTCCGGGTGATGTCGCGAAGACAATTTTAACGGAAAAGTTAACAGAACTACTGTATTTGATAACGCAGGTTACGCAGCGCAATGCTTGAGGTACCATTTAGAGTTAAAAAAAAAATATTGTAAGGTGTTTCTTTGAAAGTATTGTAATGAATTTTGGATCGAGTGTTTTGCTTTAGGAATTTGATCTTATGTGTGTGTATTGGATTGATTGTGTCTCCATGTTTTCTTGGTTTTCCTCTTTTTTTCACATTAGTTGTTCTTTACTTAAAGAAAAAGAAAAAAATTAATAAAATTGTTGGTACGACCCGAACCTGAAATTTTACTCGTTTACTAGTCATTGGACGTTAAACAACAAATTCTTTCACTTTTTGTTTAAGTTTCGGTACTTTTAGTGGACAGAAAATTGACTTTTTGTTCGAATCGGTTTTTAAGAAAATTTTCTTCAAGAAAGTCGTAGAGAACGTTAAACCGAGTTCGTGCATATGTGGTATGCTTGAATCGGAGTTCATATATGAAAGTTATGACTGAAAAACTAAAGTTACCGTTTATGGTAATTTAGTTTTAAAAGGAAAATTAAGTTACTGTGGTAGGTTTTCATTTCCGAAAACCCACCCCAGTAAATTTCTCTCTCTCTCTCTCTCTCTCTCTCCTGACCTCTCGGTTTTTCTGACGTTTCCCCGCCTCCGGCCACCTGATGGCGTGCCACCGGTGTGGTTAGGACCGCCTCCTCCTCCCCCTCAAGCCTGTGGTGGTGGTTCACGGCGGATTGGCCAGAAAAGAAGATATCATAGCCAAAACCGATCACTGTAGCAATTTTCTTCCACTGCGATTTCTCCTGATTCCGGCCTTTTTGGAAAGCCCACTCCTCGCTGAAGGATCCCTCCAAGTCTCTTGAAGAGAATTGAAGCGAGGAAGACGAATCGAAGCTTTGAAGTTTGGCACTGTTCACGGCGGCCTTTTTGCTGTTCAAGGTGATTCCAGCCAACCAAGGTACTTTCCAACATGGTGAGTTCAGAGACTTTTCAGATTAAATTAGAATGTTAAGGAATGAAACGACGACATAGTCATAGTATAGGGACAAAACATAATTTTCCCCGGAAATAGTTTAGTTGTTTACGATTATTATTTTTGTACAGGACGAGAGGAGCCCCCATTGTAGGAGAATATTGACCGACAGCAGGATTAGTCGTTTATTGTGAGTCGACTTTTGTTTTAAATAATTGATGCATGCAGTTATTTTTCGTAAATAAATACTTTATTAAATTATCTTAATATTTCATTCGAGCGTTGAATTGGTTTTGGATTATAATTGGTTTATTAATTATTTTGCCGTCACAATATGTGGATATAAATTTGTTATGCTCAGATTTGAATTTATGATTTATGTCAATTTACGACGAATTATTTTCCATGGAGATTTTCCGAAATTATACTTAATATTTTATTTTCGCCGATTTTGAGGTTTTGGAAGGTACTCGAAAATGGGATTTTGGAGGGAATATAATTTATATATTAATTCTCGCTCATTTATGGGTGAATTTGAGAATACTGTTTGGGCGTGTGGGACACGTCGTTGACGTATTTGCATTATCATGAGATTCTACGAGTACGGCTGGGATTCGTACTCATGATTTTAATTGGGAGATTTTGAGGAAGCTTTATGGATTTAATAGTTTTCGAATGTTTTTCTTATGCCATACTTTGGGTGATTATTTATCATGCTAGCATGTAGTCCACTTTTGTGGTGATGGGATGGGATGACGGAAGCCTGTCCGCCTTTGTGGCGCTGGTTGCTGCCTTTATGGCGGTAACACTGAAGCCCAGTACCCTATTTGTCGCACTTAGTGGCGTAAGGGTATATACGAAAGTATGGGAGTACTTTAGCCTGGAAGGCTATCACCCAATCATGGGAGGCTCACTTATATGGCCATTGTCTTCCCCTATATATACTTCGTTATTTCGGACTAGCGGGGCTAGTTAATTCTTGTTCTCTAAATTTCAATCATATCCTCTGCATGCATCGAGTTTTTATTAAATTAAATTGTGGGAAAGGATAAATCATTCTGAAATTTTCTTGCGCTACAATATTATTTTGTCCACTCACGCTGACGATTTTATATACTTTTCCCCTGGGCCTTTTGTTTTCAAATGCCCAGTTCACAGTGTAGTTGTTCAGCTTAGGAGTTGAGGCTTAGCACCACCACTGCCATTTATCCTCTGTAGGTTACTTGTTAACCTACTTTATGTATCATATTTCCTTATCCTTAGACTGCTCTGATAACCATGGGAGGTTTTTATAAATTTTGTAAATTATAGGTTTGGTTTGAGCAAGAATTATTCTGAGATGAATTGTAAACTTGGAATATTCTGTTGTGGTCTTTTACTTATCAATCATTTGGATACATATGAGTTTTATTTTGATATTTTGGATGTTTAAGTGGTTGTTTTCGGGGAGCAAGGTGGCTCCAAGAGTTGAAAGTGAGTTTATACCTAGAAGTGTGATTTTATATGCTTTCACAGGTTTGGGTTGTCAACTTTTAAGGGAAGTTCTGCCGAATTTTCTCAAAAAGTGGGCCTCGCAAGGCCATGTGGGATTTTAGGGTGAAATTTCGAAGCGGGTCTTGTCAGTAGTGTGGTTCTCTTTTATTTGATTGTGATAATTGTCATGGATTTTATAACCAGGTTGAGATAACCATTCCAAAAGGTGCTATTGAGGAGTGCTTGATCATGAAGATGGAATCCAGAGCAATTCCGTTAAGATCACTCAACAGTTAAAACTTGTTCGGTAATGCTTTTAAAAGAAAGGAGAAATGAGAATGGGTTTTTTTTTTATTTTTTATTTTTTGTGAAGAATGAAGTGAAGTTTTTATGAAAGCAAAATGTTTAGGATCGACTAACTTCTACGAAGGCTTCTTGAATGAAACAATTCCAGTAAGGTGTCATGCTTTTGGTGGAAAAGCATATACGTTTTTGGGGAAGATGGATCTTTAACCAAGTTAAGATACCCGTTCCAAAAGGTGCTATAGAGGAGTGCTTGATCACGAAGATGGAATCCAGAGTAATGGTGCCTTTAAGATCACCGAACAGTTGAAACCAAAATAGTAACGGGTTGTTTGGTAATGCTTTTAAAAGTGATTTTCAAAAACAAAATGAGAAAACGAGATTGTAGTGAAGTTTTTATGAAAGGAAAACTTTTAGGATCGACTAACATCTACAAAGGCTTCTTGAATGAAACAATTCCAGTAAGGTGCACGCTTTTGCTGGAAAAACATATACGTTTTCAAGAGAAGATTGTTGTAGATTTGCAATGAAACATAGTAGTGATCTACCTACTGAGTGTGAAGGGAGCAACAAAAGTTGGTGATGAGTACTTAATTGTTACCGAGACCTTTAGAGAAACACTTGGCATTTGGCTTAAGAATGAGAAGAATTTGATCTTACAAGATGGACGATTGTTGAGTAAGCCTTTCATGTGATGCTATGAGCTTCATGTTTATTGTGCCCAGATAAACTACATGTCTTATGTGAGGTTTAAAAAAACTTGTTATATTGTTTTAAGGGAAACTGAACCTACAAATGAATATATATATATATATTTTGGTCAAACTAAAATCTCAAACCAAAGCACCAAAACACAAATGTTAAACAAAAGCAAGTACCGAAACGAAAATCAAAGTACAAAACAATTGATTTCTAGGTATATGCCAAAATAAATAAAAATCAAATGATCCACCAGGTTACAGTTACCTCAAACAGTCCTTCAATGTGGCGATCCTCAAACTAACTTTGAGAGATCAATTCGATAACCATACTTAACGGCGTAGGTCCTCTTATCATGCATGTTGTTGCGTTGCCTCCAAATAAATATGTTCTTGCTTTAAAGTGCTAAAACATCTAATTGCATCATTGACAAAAAGTAAAATTAAAATTAAAATCTAAGTAGATGATCTAATACATATCTTTCATCTATTTTGTGAAACCCGAATATCTAAGGGGACATTTTTAAAAATGATTTTTTTTAAAAATGACTGTTAAAACCAAAACGAGATTTTTTTTTTTAAATACCAAATGACACTATATGCCCATAAGAGCATCTCCAACAGTAAAAGCTATTTTTTTAGCTAAATCATCTAAAAGTTAAATTTAGGTAGTAAATTTCTAGCTTTTCCTCCAGCAGTGTTAGCTAAACTAAAAATATTGAACGTTGAGTGTTTAGCTTTTTGTTATTTTCTCTCTCCTCCCTAGCTAAATTTAGATAGAGATTTTAGCAAAAGCCAAATTTGACTTTCATATAACTATTCTGCTGGAGTGCTAAACTATCTCAAATTAGCCAAATTTTTCACTTTTTGTTGAAATAGCTAGTCTGTTGGAGATGCCCTAACATTATCAAATTGTCTTTAGTGTACAAATTCAGAAACTCAATCACAGAAAGAAAGTCAATCGGAGCCATTCTCTAGTAGCATGAAATTATGAATTACTTCTAAGCTAGGCTAATAAAACACTGCATTAATAGAGTGATTCTTATTATTCTTCGGGTCTTTTAGCCGTATCCCTAAAGGATGGTCACTTGCAGCTCTCTTTGCAGCTTCAGCATCATGGAAAATTGATAATTTTTATCACAATTGTTTGGATTGAAATGACATGTGTTCGCGAGTTGGGAAATAAGTCCTACAACATCTTGATAAGCATGCTTTCAGTCTCAGGGATATAATCCATAGTCTCGGTCACATAGAAAAGTGACTTCGAAAGGAGGGGAGAAAGATATAGATTGTCTGAGTACAATAACTCCAACACTTATTGGGCCTTGTATACCATGTAGTTGCCAACTCTAGGTATCGTAAGCGTTTGTACACCACCACCCGTGCTACTGAGATTGAAATGAAGTTTATGAAAGGAAAATGTTTAGGGATTGATTGACATCTACGAAAGCTTATTGGATGAAACTATTTCAGTAAGGTGCGTTCTTTTGGGAGAAAAACATATACGTTTTCAGAGAAGATTGGTGAAATATATGTGCAATGAAAAATAGTAGTGACGTCTATCTACTGAGTGTGAATGGAGCAGCAAAAGTTGGTGATTAGTACTTAATTATCACCGCACCTTTAGAGAAACACTTGGTAATTGGCTTTAGAATGAAAATAATTTGATGTTAAAAGATGGATGATTGTCAAAGCACTTCTGCAATATTTTACTGTAAGTTTTGTTTGTATATCCATCCTTTGAAACACATGTAAACGACAACGAAAGGAAAGACCCACCTAATAACCTTGCTGAGAACGAACCCAAGAGCAAACGGAGACCAAACATAAGTTGAAGAGAAGAAAAGAAAGTATATATTTCTAACACTCAACTCCAAAGGTGAGGCAGATAAAATATGTGTAGTATTAGATTCAATGATAGTTCAACACAAATAAATAATATGTTAAAACTTTTTATTGCAATTTCTTTTGGGCTTTGTTGAACCTAATACTAAACTATCATTGATAAACTTTTTATTGAAAATAGTATTAGAAGTTGATATTAGAGAAATCTAATACTAAATTATCACTGATAAACTTTCAACTTCTATTTTTATCAACATATTAATTGATTAAGATATTATTCAGGATTGTTTTAGTAGAGTCTCGTTCCTCTGGTCAGCTGCTGACCAGGGATTATTTGGTCACTTACCGTCCTATTGAAATCGGACGGTTGACAGATCTCATCCCAGATTTCATCACTTATCTGTCAACCAATCCCTTATCTGTCAAATAATCCCTGGTCAACAGCTGAACAGGGGAACGAGGCTTTGTTTTAGTAAAAAAAATTACTTAAATGGATATTTTCGTCAAACTACTCTTGAATATAGGTCATGTGCTTTGCACATGTCAGTTTTTAATAAAAGTTAGTAATGTACCATTTAAAATGAAATCAAAAAGTTCAGGGACTGGTTGTGATCAAAATTAAAGCTTAGGTACCATCAATAAGATAGAAGATAAATTCAAGTACCATTTATGATAATAACCCTAAATTAATTGACTAGATGAAACTGTGATTCTCTCTCTCTCTCTCTCTTCTCTCCTTATGCTCTGCTGGGGACCTGGGGTTAGTTTTTTTTTTTTAGATTAAATTGTGTGGTGCTCCTGTTCACTTCATGGCCGCTGCTATTGCTTCAATGACTGGAAGGCTATAAAAAAGGCTCTCACTCAAGGACGGCGAAGAGTTGGTGGATTTAGGAAACCTCCGTGTTCCAAGGAAGGAATTTTTGGCTCGGTACTTCTATTTAGTTTGCTGGTTGAACAGCAGCTGACTGTGGCTTTGGACTCCTTTCAAAGTGCCATTAGGTCTATGTGGAGACTAACATGAACAGTGGAGGTTCAGCCTAGAATAGATCACTTCCTCTTCACTTTCACCCATGAATGTGACATTGCTCAGGTGAAAAATGGTAAGACCTTGGGGATTCAGCGTGATATGATCCTCCTCAATGACTACGACTGCTTCTCGGATAAAGCGGCTGTGAAGCTTGACTTCATGTGGATTTGGGTGGTGTTGCAGGGACTACCTCTAGGGATTTTGACTGAGCCAATTGTCAGATTGGTTGGAGAAACCATTGGCGAGGTCTTGCAGGTAGACCGGATAGGTCACACATGGGTCTGGTGCTGTCCATCAACGAACATGTATGCTTAGATCGTAGGGTTAGAGTTTCCCTTGTGGACATTCTCACACTTCAATTCAGGTATGAGAGATTATTGGGTTGTTGTAGACAATGCTTAATGCTGAATCATGGTGGAGAGAGATGCCTGATGGAGGTGGAGGTAGTGGTGGAGCAGGGTGTGGGTTCTAATCCCGTTCAGGTTGTGGGATATGATATCCCAGCCCTTATGTTTAGGGCCAACGTTCAGCCTGCCATTCCTCCATTTTTCTTCCTTCTTTCAAGCTTCCTAATTTGTTGAAGAAGAGACACATATCCGGTCTTTAGCCGGAGATGGTGAAGATACATACGATGGAGGGAACGTCGGTCACTCCCAAATCACCGGGGTGCTACGTTAGAGAGAGGAGGAGGTGCCGGATGAGGGCAAGAAGGCAAAGCATTGTCTGACCTTGGTTCTAGTTGGGCCTGCAGCGGAGAACCTAGGTTTCAAACGTTCAATATCTCTTCTGAGTGGCTATTCGAGGAGACAATTACTTCGGCCCCAAAGGTACACAAGAAATGGGGCAAGCCTCGTGGCTAGAGAAACAAGTTCAAGGCTTCACTGGAGGCTTTTGATGGCTTCAGGACCGAGTCGGTGATGTCAGCTTCCTCAGAGGGCGGTATTGGCAGCTAACAGGTGGTGGTCTCGGGGTTGAACTCTCTTCCCCAATCGGGCTAGGAGAGACACATCTATGAGTCCTAGGGTTTCACATAGCTATTTTGGTGATCTGCGTCGTACACCAGTATGGTCTTAGGTGACAAAGTTGGTCAAAGATATCCTAGGGCTCGTAGGTTTGTAGGAGTAAAAGTTTAGTTTACTTTGTGTTTTGGCATGTCTTTCGGACTTTAGTTTTTTCCCTTTTGGTTTAGTTGCAACAAGCATGTTCATGGAGACTTTGTTTAGTCGCTATTAGTTGAGCATAAATATTGTAATTTGGGGGATCTTTAAATCCTTCAAGCCTGACCAAATGTACGTAGTCGTATGATTTTATATCAATGGATTCGTTCCATTACCCTAAAAAAAGTGACTAGATGAACCCGACTGCACTAGAGTCTAGAGGATCATCAGTCGCAAAAAATAAATGAAGGCTTAAAATAGAAGCCCAAACCCGAATCAGCCACTCGGGTCACTCTCGCTCACTCCCTCAATCTTGAAAAGCTTCTCCAACTCCCAAGCACCTATACCAGAGTCACCTGAGATTCTGAGAAAGAGGAGAGAGAGAGAGTCTGAGAGACTGTGAAAGATGACGGAGGCGATGATTAGAAAGAAGCCAGGGATGGCGAGCGTGAAGGACATGCCGGTTCTCCAAGACGGTCCGCCACCGGGCGGGTTCCCTCCGGCCCGATACGCCCGTCGGATCCCCAACAAGGGTCCCAGCGCCGTCGCCATCTTCCTCGCCGCCTTCGGTACCTTCTCCTGGGGCATGTACCAGGTCGGCAAGGGCAACAAGATCCGAAGGTCAGGGCCTTCATCCCTCCTTTTCTTCATTTTTGCTCAAATTGAGGGTCTTTGTTAGGTTTCTCTTGCTATTTATATGAAATGAGGACTTTGATCATTGGGTGTTCTCGATTTGATTGAATTTCTTGGCAATTTTTTTACAATATTTGTAGATTTTGTTAAGTAAGCATTGTTAGAGTTATACAGCATAAATTAGTTATGAGTTTTTTCGTCAGATTTTCGTATAGTAGTTACTGCAAACTATTAGTTTCGGCATTGTTTGGAAAATGTGAATGGGTTAGTGATGATTAGAATGATGATAATACCAATTAATGTGAATTTGGGTTATGCTGGGTGAGGGTTTAGTAAAATGAGCACATTGTTGATGGGGCAAAGGTTGGAATAGTAAGAGTAACTTATTGGAGGAGCGAGAAAGGCAAAAGCTTTGGCAATTATTTGGGAATTTGTTTGTAAAGGAATATTTGAATCTTTGAGGATCGAAGAGAGTAGGGAGTGGAGGAATTGTGGGAAGAGGCTGTTTATTGGTCTTCTTTTTGGGCTGGTGTTTCTGAGTCTTTCAGGGGGTGTAAGTCTGACTTAGTCAGCCTTCCATTTTGTGGAATTGGAAGGCAGCCATTGTTAGTCATCTTCTAAAGTGTCTGCTTTTTATCTTTTCCATCCTGTAAATTTTTGTGGTTCACAGATTGTTCGATAAGGTATCTTTCTTTAAAAAAATGAAAATAATAAGAATAACTAGTCTCTCTAAGCTACGGCGCTCCAAATTATTTATATTTGCATGAATCCCCAAGTCCCACAAGCTTGCAATAGGGGCTTCACTCATCAGGAAAGCAAGATAATCTGTATCAATGAGGAGAAGTTTATAGTGCTGATTCGTCCACCGAACACTCTGTCCCAACTGTCAGTATCTTTCTCTTTCCCACCTTAAACAGACAAGAAGAGGCTAAAGTGGGAATACCTTGAGAAGAATCCAAGGATATCGAATTGAACCTCTAGTCAAATTCCTATTCGCAAATGATGGTTTTCCCTCCTCTTGTTTAGTAGTAGAGAATGAGAAGGAAGGCCATGGAGTTCAAATCCTTTCTCTCTTTACCAGTTATTGGATATTGACCCAACAATCATACAGACTCTATCTGGTTAAGTTGCCATTTGAATTGGTTTGCTTTCAAACTATGCAGTTAAATCGTGTTTGACTACACTCTTTTATATATGGATGAGGATAGGTTGATAATAATAGTTCAAAACTGAACCTGAGTTCCACACAGTATGCATTGGATTTTCCTGAAATCTCTTATGGCTGATACCTTCCGTAGTCCACAAAGTAGAGGTTATTGTCCATCCTTTTCATCTTGTTTCTTACTTTCAGGTCTATGTAACCACTTCATTTAAGGATGAAATTTTTGGTGTTAGTTCAAGTGGAATGTTATCCAACCCTTGATCTAACATCCATAATCAATTTTTGTTGCCAAACATCTTCACACTGTATAGTCTTGCGCATTGAAAGTTTTCCTTGAAGTCAAACCTTGAGCTAGGTTACATCTCTAGGCAAGTACATGTGATGTAATGAGAAGAAGGAAGTAAATTGGACTGCAAGGGCAGTAGAAAGTTAATTGTTCGTCTTTTCCTTTACTGGCCAAATTGCAGGGTTTCTGCTACTGAGCAACAGCAAGAAACCAAGCAGAAAATATCTGCCTTTTTAAATTTAGAATTACTCTGGGGACCATGATATGGTGATCGTGGTGCCCTGGATGCTTGTGATAAAGCATTTTAGTATAATTGATTGGTGGAAAGGTTACATGGAATTTGTGGTAATGCTGTAATATATCAGTGGAAGATTTGTAGACTTGATCTCTTCTGTAGGGCCGTCTTAAGATATGGTCATTTTTGGTGAAGCAAGTCATTTGTACCCTTAGTTTCATTTTTGGGTGAGGATGGGACTGTAGAGGAAGATCCATATATTAGATTGATTTGGGTAATTTTGTCTTATACCTTTGATAGGAAAATGCTTGGTTTTATTTTTCACTCATTATTCTATTTCAGTCATCATAAAAGTAAATGATTATCTGGGTACTGGGAGACATCTATTTGTTTTCATTAAGGATTTTGTGGATAGATGATGTATTATATGCATTAAAAATTTGATGTTCTGTAGGGCGCTAAAGGAAGAAAAATATGCAGCTCGCAGAGCAATACTTCCGGTGCTTCAAGCTGAAGAAGACGAAAGGTAATGAAGAATAGTAGTGATTGTTCTGTTCCATTCATGTCTTGGGCCTGTATTCATCTCGGTGGATTCCTAGTACTGAACATCTTGGTGTGTTTCACTTATGTTTCTTTAGATTTGTCAAAGAGTGGAAAAAGTATCTTGATTATGAAGCTGAGGTTATGAAGGATGTTCCTAACTGGAAAGTTGGTGAGAGTGTCTACAACTCTGGGAGATGGATGCCCCCAGCTACTGGCGAGCTGCGCCCTGAGGTTTGGTGATTCTTTTTCGATGACAGTTACGTTGGTGGTTGACTCTAGTTGGTTTTCCCTCTTCATGCATGTTTTCTTTGGTTCAATGTCATAGCCCTGTTATTGTGAAATAAAAGTGCAACAGGAAACCTCGTTTACATGTTTGCAGACACTAAAACTGTATTTGACTTCTTTTATCTCTTTCATATCATTCTCTTCCTCATTTGCCTAAGAGTTAGAACCAGGAAGACTTTGTTCATTCTGGGCTTTAGATGGAATGCTTGGTTGTTCTAGAAGAAATTGTATCATGGGATGTTCATCCGTGCAAAGATCTCCAATTTTATGGTTTGCTGAGATGATCTTCAAAAAGCAATTTATATAATGATTTGTTCATATTATCAATTTTTAAGGTGAAAACATCACCCCACGTACTCCAGAATTCTACTTCTATAAAGTATAAGTGAAGAAAAAAAGATGTAGATTTTTTTTTCTCCTTTTTTGTTTTGGTGGAAATGTGAGAATATATCATGACCGTAGACGACACCAGAATAAGAGACAATAACTAGATAATTTCAGCTGCTCTTTAACGGAATTAGTATAGAAAACACAGATCGTAGAAGCAGCCATTAACACCCTGTGACCTGGGTTACCAAACTTGAAGCTCGCCTAAGTTGGAGCCGAGTTTGCCAACTCGACTACACCTTTGAGTTCAGAACTTTGTGTATAGTTTTACTCTTAAAAAAAAAAAAAAAACTAATTTTTTTGAAAAAAGATGAAGTAACCCAAATGCTACAAAACATATACGATAACTAGTACCTTCGCCCTAGAAAAAATTATTATATGGTTCCGGACTATGATATACGTGGTGGTTCGGATTGATATAGTTGGTTCATACCCATCTTTAGCAATACTAACTATTTTTCAGTCAAAGTAACTAAAAAGTTATTGTAGTTAGACACTTTAGAAATACGTTGCATCAGTTCTCTCTATTTCAGCTAGACTTAAATTTTATATTATTTATTGAATGATGAAAAAATATTTTAAATGTATTTATAAATTACATAAAATGACAAAAAAAAATGTTTTAAATTAAAAATAATAATAAATAGAGCCTCATATCGCTCTCTCTATATTTAAGAGCGAGATAGTTAAAAGTTAAAATATGGTACCACTTAGGAATCTGGTGTAACTGCTAAAATTGATAAAAAAAACTAAACATCATCTCCAAAATAGCTAAAGAGCCAAGATAGAGAGTTTGCTAAAGATATGCTCTTATTGGCCTAGACCACCAAAGGCGTAGCTAGAATTTTGAACTTACTGGGGCACCAAAACCCACTGTAATATGTATGGAATCAGATCCTCTACCATAAGTGAATCTACTAGGCTTTTTTTTTTTTCGATGGAAAAAAGAAGATTATAAAGAGAAACCCCTAAAACAACCTAAGTTAAGAGAGTAAAAAACAAAAGCATTTTGAACAGCCGGAGGCAGAGTATGAGACCATTTGCCAACACCAACTTGATGACCAAGATTTTCCAAAACGTGAGCAACAAAGTTCGCTTCTCGCCAAAATGATTAAACTGAATCAAAGTAAAATGGTTGGCCAAAATCTGGATAGCATCTACTAAGGGGAATCTACTAGGCTTTTAATTAATGTGAAGTTGCCACGTCTTGCTAATAAGAAACTGTTTGTATAAATAATTAAAATATACATGTTATGAAAAAATAAAATAAAAAGTCATATTTCTAGTAGTAAGAGAATCAAAGGTCAGTCACCATTAGCTCAACCATGGGGAAGGATTGGTACATGTTCCTTAATTTTGCAGTGAGGGAAGCATTGACTCCTGATTTATTCCACCATGCACCGTGCTAGGGCTAGCATGCAACCCCACCACCATCCGAAGCTAGAAGAAACCCCAACCGAGCACCGCCGAGTCCATGAACGAGCGAGCTCCACCTACCCAAGATTGATTGGGTAGAGCGAAGAGAATTTCAGAGTGAAACTCAGACAACTCAATGGAGCAGTCAAATCGAATTGGACCAGAAGAGATCAATGACCTGAACTAGTATCAAAAAGCTACATTGAATGATGAAATTATTGGGGATGCCACTGATGTGAAGAAGGTGAAGCCGTTGATGACATGGGGAGAGAGTAGAGTGCATAAGGGTTTGTATTAGGCGAGGGGAATAATTGATAACGTAGAAACAAACTCAAAAAATCATGTACTCGTATACATGTCTCTTTTGGTATCCTAGTAGAATAGAGAAGTAAAGACCAATAACAGCAGACTATCATATCCAATGTACGTATGGATCCGACTTGCATTCTCTTTCATAAATTCAAGAAAAATATGTCAAACTCACTCAATCTTTATTGAAAGAAGGTACAGGGGTCAGATAACATTGACCACTTTTCAATTTTTGATATATTTATTTAAGTTGCAAATATCATAACATTCCGATCGATCACGTATATGATACTAGTCATGCCAATTCAACTTTTTAACCCAGTTTATATTATCAACGCTAACAAAGAAACCATCCTCAGTCACTTTCCAAAAGCACTCCTCATTTTCCATGCACTCAAGGGGGCTTTCATCAGGAGTATTGAAAACGTCGATGTGTTTCTCTTGTGAATCCCATTTGAAATTGCAATAGAAGAGAGTCGTAAACCAAAAGTTCAGGCCGAAATGCCAGCGAAACTCTTGATTAATCCATAGTGTGTGGTCACCAAGATCATCGTTTTTAGATTTGCAATGAACAATCAATGGCTCATCGTTGCGGGAAAAACCATTGACGACGTGAACGTTGTGCCAGTGAGTCCATTTCACAGCTGTCGCTTCAGAATATGTTATTGTCAGGGTTGCTAGGACCAAGGTGATGATCACACAAGAGCAACTGGCGGTGAAAGACATGGTGCCAATGTCATTGAACTAAAGTCCAAAGAAGCTTAATTTATAGCAACCATGAATCTCCCTTGGTGTTAACAAAAATGCGCAGGTGATTAAATTCCTTATTTAGTTATTTACACTGATTAATGTCTCTTTATGCCCAGATTTTCTCACCCAATGCCAAGTCATATTATTGTATTAATTAAGGTACATCTTAATACCTTGTCAGAAAGAAATCAATTCAATTATCAACTAATTAAATGAGAAATCTACTTCTTCCATTTGGTGTTATCTTGCTCTATCTCTCTGGATAAGATTTAGATTAGGTTCATGTTTTTTTTGGCAATTTTTTTGGTTGTTATAGGTAGGTTCTCTAGAATAATATTGTATTTGTTAGGGAGGAACGCGCCCCACGCGGGGAGAAGAAAAAGAAAAACCCGGAGTTGTTCATTTCTCTCCCGGCCGAGGGCCACCGGCTATCCTGCCGTTGCGTTCCGGCCCGGGAGGAGATGTCGTTGCTGGTTAGTGGTGGGTCTTCAAGGTAGAGACGCGATCCAGGGGAGGAGGGTGGGCTCTTGACCTCAGTTTGGACAGATCGAGAGGGAGGAGGGTGGGCTCTTGACCTCAGTTTGGGCAGATCTCTAGATCTGTCCCTCTCGGATCAGGGGCGATGGCGGTTGTGGGGATGCAGCAAATTTCTTCTGGCCGGCGGTGGGAGATGGCTTCATTGACGAAGCGATCTGGGTTATGGTGGATGGGGGCAACTCGCGGCAGAAGGGATCCTGGTTGGGATATGTTTATGTCGTGATTCTGGATCTGGTTGCGTTGTCAATTGGGTGTAGAATCTGTATGCATATTGGCAAGGTGGAGCGGCGGTATCAGGAAGCGGCGAGGCCGCGGGGTGGTGTTAATGGTGCTTGCCGGCGGCGGGATCGGTTTCCTGCATTGGTTGATTACTGCTCAGGGAAGTGGGTGTTGGCCCGGGCCCCTGTTTTTGGCCCTTGCTGGTGTGGCTTGGTTTTCGTTTGTTTTGATTTTAGTTGTGTTTTAATTAGGGTTTTCTGTTTGGTTTGGTCAAGTTTAATAAGTCCCTACTCTTCTGAGGTAGGGTTGGTCTCCTACTCTGTTGAGATAGGAGTTGGTCTAAGTGTTCGGTCATGTAAATGGTGTCATTCCTGAGGATGAGGATGATTTTGTTCAACTCTGGTTTACTTTTGTTGTCAATTTGCTGGTATGCGATCCTTTACACGTGGTCTAGTACCTTCAGACACGGTGTTGAAGAGGATGCTGCCTTCTTAGCGGTTGATTATAAGGTTTTACTGGAATTTTTTGGGTTCAAATGCTCAAAGTAGCCTTGAAAATGGGCGTTTGGTGGTTAGAGTTTGGGCCATTTGGCCTGATGGTCTCTGTAACTGCGGTTTCTTTGGGTTTAGGTTCATGTCCCTCCCATTGTAAGCTTTATTGATTAATGGATATTTTCTGTTCTAAAAAAAAAAAGGTAGGTTCTCTAGTTTGTAGAGGAAATGATCGACGACATTTAACCACTTTCAGAGGATCTGCACAGTGAGGCAGACGTTGGGTCAGGGCTTGGCTACTGTTAGGTCTTGGGCTAGGCAACTCTTTGGGCCATTTGGGTTGTGGCCTGTTTAGTTTTTTTTTTCAGGGTTTTGTTCTTCTTTCCAATATGTCCCTCTTGTTTAGGCGAGTCCATGCATTTAGTTGTATTTTTTATAATTAATTAATTATTTATTTATTTTTCAGTTTAGGTTTGGTCGGTTTGATCGAGTTTGTCTTGTCTATCATATAAAAAAAATTCTTCGATGATTCTTCTTAGAAGTGTTATCTATGTTTTGTTCCACAATTGCGTGCTCGCCGGTGGCAGGTAATAGCCTACCTATATGTTTCCTTCGAAGGGGAAATGCTTTTGTTTAGCTTAAATTGGAGCTTTATTGTTCAAGGAGTAGTTATGTACCAATTTAAGTGTGCATGCCTACATTTATGTATTGCCTACATTTATGTATTGGTGTATGTACTATCCGACCTCTAACGAAATTAGTACAAATGAGACTTGCCTTAAAAACAACAATTAAAAACTTGAACTTAGATTCAGTATTTTGTTTATGGCTTATATATATAAGGGCTAATTGCATTTTACCTTTCTAATTTTTACACTCTAAATTATTTGTGCCTCTATACTTTTAGTTTCATCACGCGCTTACCAACTTCCATCAATCATGTCCAATAATTCATTTTTTTGTCAAGTATTTTGTAAATTGAAAATGTGGTTCTAATGGGCTCCTTTGTGTGATGATCACTGGTGGACACAACATAGGACAACTGGGGGCTGACGTGCCCACTGGCTTTTTGTTTACAGTGTTATTAAGTGAGAACAATTCTTAGGTTCACCTCTAGGGTGAATGAGCATATTCACCCCCATTGTCGATTAACGCATAATAACTTTATAATTTTGTAATCCAACCGTTCATGTTCTATAACGTAATACAAAGATTAGCTTTGTAAAAAATCAATCAAATTGAAGACCTTTCAGTTATTCATTTCTAAGAAATACATGGACGGTTCATCATAATAGTAGTAAGTGTTGTTAGAACCATCCATTTGTTTGATTCAATTAGATAATTAAACGATTTCTGATTCGATTGATTTTTTACAGAGATGATCTTTAAATGCTAATTTAAGATATGGACCGTTGGATTATAAATTTATTAAATAAAAGTATGTTAATCGACAATGGGGGTGAATATGCTCATTCACCCTAGGGGTGAACCTAAGAATTGTTCATTAAGTGATGATGTATAATCTAGCAGACAAAGTTTTGGTCTAAATATAGCATATATGCCCCCACAGGCAATCATTTTCAACTTAAATTAAAGAGATGTGCCCTATACCCATTAAGCCTAATGCTTTAATAAGATATAATATTAGCTGATAAAATAAGTCTAAAAGATATGGCAGCCAAAAAGAACTTTTCTTTGGACAAAGAGCTTTTAAATAATAAAAGAAATATTAACATTTAATAAAAGAATAAACATAAAACCTTGACCTATATTCCTATAGAGATTATTGATGACGTGAAGAAAGCTCCCAAATTTCCTAAACAAACAAACATGCAGTCTTATACACAATTTATTCAATACTGTAGACCGTTCTCTTTATTGTTAAATGTTGTTTATGTATAAGGGTTCATTTTAATTACTCTTTCTTATAGCTTCTTTTGTAGATTTTTGCAAATGGTAAAACTTTATCTTTCGATTATGTTGTAGTAAAGTTTTCAATTTTATTGGCTATTACACTTCAAGTTTGCCCCCACATAAATAAATTTCTGGGTCCTCCACTGATGATGATAACCACTAATGTGACATGCAAAATTATATCGTATGTAACTACAATTTCAAAATACATCGCACAGTAGTTGGCAAAAAAGCTAAGGATTAGACACAATTGATTGAAATTTGTAAGTACAGGGACATGCGTGATGAAATTAAAAGTGTAGGGGCACAAATGATTTAGGGTGTAAAGACCAGAGAGGTAAAATGAAATTTTCCCTAAAAAATAAAATAAAAGGTAAAGTAGCCCAAATGACATGGAAGAAACACTAGAATAGCCCATCGCCTGAGGACTAATGCTTGGGTAAGTATAAGGAAGACTTGGTCCCCAAGAGCCTTGGCGTTATATAGTTGGTATGTAACAATACTTCAAGGTGAATATAGAACTCAAGAACCTGACCCGAATACTAGGTCCAATGACGAAAAGAACTCGATGGAAATTTGAATTGAGTCACCGTCCATAAGTCCATTAAATAATTCATAGGAAGTAATAGTGGATGCTAGAAATGCCCATACAACAGTAGCAATGTCTACAGAAAAATCTTGAACAATGTTAGCAGTGCTGACCCAAATTAAAAACCCAATAATAGAAAATGTCAATATCAACAATAGGTGGCTTAAAAACAAAGAAAATCTACCAAACCACTAGTTCGGTTGCATGCATTGAGACACCATGCTTAACAATCGTCTTGGATAGAGCAATAAGATAACGTCACAACCGAACTAGGAGGCGAAGGAACACCCGCATGTATCGATGATATTTCGTAGGCGAAGCCTCCACCTAATCATCTGTACTTACACGAGCATTTGCCTAAACCATAATTAGCTATAATGAGCCACACTCATGCTACCGCTAGCAGTATCAACAGCTATCAGAGTGTGACCTAAGAAAACACCACCAGACAGACTATCGCATGAGCTCCCGCTCAACCCAAGATTGTCGTTGACGTGTTGCCACTCCCCGCGCAGCGCCAATATCACCTTGCTAAAGCATCAGAAGCTGGGAATAGAAGTATATCAGTCCCACATCGAAGACAAGGAAAAGATCAGTCTCTTCTTCACCTATAAAAAGTTCACTCCTCTTTTTTCATTAAATACGCATTTACTACTTTCCCAACGTTATTCTATCAACATAAATACAATGACTAACTTCAGCATCGAAGTAGAGAAGACCACCAACCATAGTCTCCCTCTGACGCCCTGTGTATTTTATTTGACAGCTAGCTGAAACATCAAGATCTTTGCAAGTAGCGGTTCGCCTTGCGGACTAGTGTTAACCAAGGTTTAGCTACCGCTGAATTTTAGACATTAACATCATCAACTAAAGTTCTAAATTAATTCCAATAGGGTTAGAGACCACTACCAGCAGCCACTTCCATAAACTTGGACTAATAACACCATTCGAAATGGTGTGTATTGATGTTAAAAGGCACCAATGATTGGTGTCAAGTACAAGTAGTCTCCCCTTGGATATTTTTTAAGAGAAAATGCACCCATGAACTAAGAGCAATTGCTGATTGCCAACTAAATTGGTACGATCAATCCACTATTCATCTCAAATTGGCAATTGTCTCTAGCTTACACAATGCACCAATGAAGGTAATGTGTCTGTCAATCCACTAATCACACTTCAAATTTGAATAATTCATTAATTCTTTTCTCATATTTTTCTGTAGGAAGACGAGTACGCGCCCTAAACGCAGAGTCAGATCTAAGCATACGCGCTAGTCCGGCTGCGCATGACGTCAGGGAGGGCCACCGGCTTTGCCAACGGTTCATGTTATGCGGCCGAACGGGTGATCATCAATGGGCTTGGGGCAGGTTTCCTTGGAGTTTGCTACTTGAAGTTTGGTATGAGGGGTTTAAACCGTGGCAAGTCTGGTGTGGCACCTTTGAAGCACGATAGTAGGGTGTTCTGATTCTGGGAAGGTCAATGGCGAATTGGGCGAAACTGGATTTCGATAAGCTTCATTTCCAAGCGGCAACGCCAACGTCTGATAGGCTCCATCGATCTGGCTTTTGGGTGAACTCCAACCTGTTTTTGGTTTCGGGTTTTGCTTGAGATTCAAAGTCTGGCCGGGGGTCATAGATGGTCAGAGAAGCTTCGTCGGCGGCATCTGGGATCAGAATGACGTGGTCACGGTAGCGCTATAGCGACATCATTATGATCGGGATCGTGGCTGTGGTCACTGTGCACAAAAATGGAGACTTTGGCCTGTTTTTGGGCCATTTTGCTAGGGTTTTGAGTGGGACTCTCCTTTGGGCTACTACCAATTGGGCCTCAGTGAACTTGGGTTTAGGCCCTTTTTTTAGTTTAGTCTTTTGATTACAATAATTTCCTACTTTGTTAGGGAGCTATGCTTCTAGTTTTTTTAGTGAGAGTCATCGAGTCTAGTTTATTCTGCCTATAGACTATTAACTAAGTAGTTAATAGTCTATAGGCTTCCTTTATGAGCATGGAATCGTCAAATGATTGGAGCTAATTTATGTATCACTGTGCTACTATCACAAACTCTTTATCTACCCTATGGTAGTAGAGAGAGGATATGTAATGGCCCTTTCTGGCTTGAGTTATCAATATATCGACATGATATTCATTCAAAAAAAAAAATTTCATTAATTCAAATAATGTTAAACTTATAATTTAATTAATTAAATAATTAATAATTAGATTAACCATACAATATTATTTAAATTAAAATTAATGAATAATTTTTTTTTTAAACAAATCAAATTCTATTTTCAAGTATAAATATCGTTCTGATAAAAAAAAAGAAAAAAAACATAGATATCGTTATCATCAGAAGAAAAAAAAAATCTATGATAATTGATAAGATTATCAACCAATCTTCATTTGCCACGTGTTGACTTTAAATACCTTTATCTTACAAAAAATATTTATAATTTTTGATGAGATAATTGCCCAATCTTCATTGGATATGTGTCAACTACATATATCATTATCTTTTGAAAATATATCTAGGATATGTAATAGAATTTTTAACCTATATATAAGTGACACGTGTACTTATCCTAACTTTATATCTTTCAATATTGGTAATAAATAAGCTCCAGACTTCATTCTCTACTCACACATTCCTCTCATTCTACACCTACATCTCTCTTTAAATCTTATCATCCATCTCATTTCTCCTATTTCTGATGCAAGAATTGAACAAATGGTTGTTAGAAAGGGAGCGTGAAAATATGGAAGAGCTCGAGCGGATTCAAGCTACAAAGTCTCAAGTAATTGCAATGGTAGCGCAATATCAATTATTGGAGCAGACACCTAAAGGGCATGGTTCACAACCTGGTTGTGCCCCAAATGTCGAAAGACATAGAGAAGTCCGAGGTAATTTTCTTCTAGAAGATTATTTTGTCGAACATCCAGCGTACGAAGAAGCAGGCTTTTGGAGGAGGGACATAATGCAAAAACATGTCTTCCAACACATAATGAAGGACTTTGCAATCTCAATAATATTTGGGGGCAAAAAGTAGATGCCACTGGAAAAATGGGATCGCTTCCTAAACAAAAAATGACAGGTGCCCTGAGAATGATTGTGTAAGGTGCAGCTGCAGATCAATGTGATGAAATTACTAGGATGGGGACTTCTACAGCACTGAAATGTCTCCAGAAATTTTGTAGACAAGTCGAGTTTCTTTATGCTGGGTGGTTCCTTCGTCCTTAAAATCCCGCTAACCTATATAGGCTTCTCAACAGAGGACAACGTTGCATGTTTCCGGGCATGAATGGGAGCATTGACTACATGCATTGGGAGCGAAGAATTTCCCAACCAACTGGGCTAGAGCTTTCTCTGTTCGAAAGAGTAGACCAACTAATATTCTTGAAGCAGAGACGTCTTACGACACACATATATGGCACACATTCTTCGGAACCCCTGGAGCTCAAAATGACCTAAATGTTCTTGGTGTATCTAATGTGTTCAAGTGTGTCATAGGTGAAACTATTCCTCTGGTTGAGATTGAGGTCAATAACAAAAGGTACACTAACAGTTACTATCTTGTTGATGGAATATATCCAAGGTGGTCCATTTTATTTAAAACAATATCAAACCCCAGAATGGAAGAGGAGAAACATTTTTGTAAACAACAAGAGGCTTATCGCAAAGATGCAGAGAGGTGTTTCGGTATCCTCCAATCTCAATGGGCCATATTGCGTCACGGTGCTAGGTTGTTTATATTAGAAGATCTTCGAGCCATCATGATAAGCTGTATCATTCTTCATAACATGATTGTGGATGATGAGTTTGTTGAGGAAGAATTTGTAGAGTCTGAAAAAGATGATCTAATAAATCTAGCAATGGCAACCATCTATGACCGACCTATACATCCCAATACTGGACAACTTATTCCTTTCTAATCGGTAGGGAAAGATGAACATAATCTTTCTGCATTCATGGATCATGAATTTCAGCTATCTCCACAAGTACCTACAAGATGATTTTATGATGCACAATTGAAACATGGATGGTAACTGACTATAAACCACCACAATTTAGGATTTAGACTTGAATAAATGGTGGTTTGTAATTTTAATCAATGTTTTCTATGTTTCTATGCTTTCTTGATATGCTTGGTTTTATTTGTAATTTTAATCGATGTTTATCTATGTATGAGAATAAAATTTGGTTTAACATTAAAAAAATTATTGTCATTGGAGTTACATTGTTATTGTTATTATTGTTGTTATGTTTCATTCATAATTTATTCAAAGCATAAAAATTTATTTCATAAAATTAAAATTGCATAAATGAAATTAAGATTATATATATAAAAAAATTAACCTGATTTCCTAAACAACATTTTATTATTGATTAATATAATTAGTCGAATTGAGGTATATAGCAACCGTTGCTACCATTATCGGACATTGTTTTTACTACAATATCACCTTTTTTCTTTTTCCACCAAGCCTTTGGTTGTGGGGTCATGGAATTAGCATCTGTGGCCATAATTCTTGCATCTTCTTTTGCCTCTTCAAATTCAAATACCTTCCTTGTGTGAGTAGCCATTTCTTTGTTTCTTTTCTTCACTAGCTCAATAGAAGCTTGTGTTGATTCTGTCATGGCTTGAATATCAAGAGCCATATTTTCTGCTGCATGTTGCGTCTTCTTTCCTTTCTTTTTTGCTTCATTGGCTCTCTTTTGTCCCATTGGTCTCGACATGGAACTTGATGGTGTCTCCAAAACTATATCATCATCCAAGTAAATTGGAGACTCGTTTTCGGAGGCACTAGCTGTCGAATATGATGCCGATGGTTTAGAATTAGATGATGGATCAACAAAATACGGGTGATACTTAACTTTCTCCCAACATTCGAATTTATCAAATTTTTTGGGGTGTTTTTTCATGAAGATCCCTTGAGTTTGATTTTCCTAAACAAGGAGAATGAAGAAATAAAAATCATCCGATATAAATCAAACATTTGTAAGAGACAAATTTAACTTAAAAACATAAATAATAATAATAATATAACAATTAGTAGTATCGGGGGAACAATCAATACCTCGTCCATTCTATTAATTCCACTCATTATATGATTACGAGAGGACATTTGTGCATTATGAAAATCTTTGAGAATTCTTTTCAATGTTCGTAATTGGGAGTGGAGAGCTTGAGGACTTCGGCTTGTTGGCGGACCTTGCCAATTTTGCACATAATCAGCATGAACTTTTTCCCATTACTTTGAGGAAGTTATATGTTTGCCGGTGATCAGGCACATGGACTTACGCGGCCATGAATTGCACAACTGAATTTGCTCATCGACTTGCCAATTGATACTATCTCCCATTGTTGGATGATAATTTATGGCACGTTTACTTATTTGGAATGGAAAATAATCATGAATCGGAAACAAGTGGAATGAGAGAAGAAATGAATCGATATTGATTCCGGAGGAATGATTCCTAAACCCATCTCTCCCCTTCGTAATCGAATTCCTGAGTATTCAGGAATCGATTCCTGATAAGGAGGTGGGACCTACATCCATTCCGGTTCCTTCATGTGTTAGTAAACACATGAATTCTTTTACCCAGAATCATTCCGATTCCTTTATGTGTTAGTAAACGCAGGAATTCTTTTACCCGGAATCATTCTGATTCCTTCCAAGTAAGTAAACGTGCCCTAAGAAATGAAGAGAAGATTGATGGAGAGGTAAAAATTTTGAAAATTTTGGTGTGAGAAATAAGATGAGGGAACAGGTATTTATAGAATTTTTGTAATAAAAATTTTACCTTTCGGATTATTTTTAGGGTGAAAAATAAAATTACCATTATCATTTAATCATAGCCATGGATCGAAAGGATCCAACAGCGACGATTAAATAACTGTTACACAAAAAGTTTGGGCAGAAAAAAAGAAAAAAAGGGATCTGTTGGCAGCAGGCCCAGTGCTTATGGAGCCCACCACCAACAGTCGGGCAATTCGGTGACTGAGGATTAGCAAACCAGTTGCCTGGGCAGGTGGTCTCTAGGTGGTCCCCAATGATTGCTTGGGCAAATTTTTTCCCACTGCATGGCCAAGACTAACTCTCTTTTCCAATTCGTGCATCTGCTCTAAGGCCATGTTTGGTTGACTGGAAAGGAAAGGAATCACTTTCATTTCCTTTGGGAAAGTGTTTCCGGAGGGGGGGAAGGGGGGGGGGGGGGGGGGAGAACCAAATTCCTCCACTTTTTCCTTTCATTTGGGAAAGTGTTTCCCTTCCTTGGCTGTCCCCAAAAGCAGGAAAGGAAAGTATTTCCTTTCCCAATGCCCACTTTCCGGGAAACAAACATGGCCTAAAGGATGATTGGCTCTGCTGGCATGACATATACCTAAAAAACTAATCATATTTTTTTGGTGATTTTTAATTGTGGGCTCCATCACTAGAGAGTAATCTAATGTATTTATTGGTCACTTGATTTTTTGCATTGTTTAATGCAATATACATTATGATGATTGTCAATATTTCAAATCTTAACAATCTTTATACTCTTGCCCCTCTATTATAAGGGACCCTCCATCGCAAGATGTAATAGCACCCCTGGAAGAGCCGGGCACGGCACTGTCGCCCATGTCAATGGTGTGGAGCCAATGAGGCCATGGTTCTCACAAGGAAGTGTTAGAGACCTTTGGGTTTGATTGATTCTCGTCCGAGGAAAATGGTGAATTCAGCACAAACCAATCCATTAAAGATCGATATTCATGGTCGACCCATCCCATGATAATATTTTGGATTACAGTTATATCCAAGAGACATCATTGGAGGACACTTCAATGTTGAAACCGTTTCCCAAAAATAGAGAAATCTCTATTAATTACACTAGTGTGAATGAGACATGGGATCAAAACGCGATTATCATTGATGATATATTTGTATATTTTTTTACTCGCGAAATCATTGATTTCGATTATATCTAACCCTGCTCTGTCGATGAATGCCAACGTAAATCAGATTGGCCTAAATGAAAAGATATGATTTAGGCTGAACTAAATTCACTAACGAAGAGGAAGGTTTTCGGATCAATGCTAACGACACCTCCTAATATTAAATCTGTTGAGTCCTCGTTAAAAAGCATAATAAGAAAAATGAGATAGTGAGATGTAAAGGCTGCCTCATGGAGGAAAGATTCTATCAACTCTCTGACATCGACTACAAGGATACATATTCTCCCGTAATTGACATTATAATGTTCTACTAACTAATCAGTTTGGTAGTTTTCGAAATACTTAATATGCATTTTATGGATGTGGTTACTGCATATCTCTATAGGGATCTAGATATAGGGATTTACATGAAGGTTCCTGATGGAATTCAATGACCTGAATCAATTAGCTCTAGGCCACGTAGCTTATTTCTGATTCAATTGAAATGTTTATTTATCGGATTAAACCAATTTGAACGGATGTGGTATAACTGTCTGAGTGAATACTTGATCGGAAAGAGATATGTCAAATGAATTATGCCAATGTATTTCATCAAGAGGACAAATTCCAGGTTTGCTATTTTTGTGGTATGTGTCAATGACATGAACTTGATTGAAACATTAGAAGAGTTAAAAGAAACCACAGAGTATTTGAAATCTGAAGTCAAGATGAAAGATCTTGGAAAAATACAGTTTTGCCTCAAAATAGAACTTGAGCATAGTGCCAATAGAATTTTAGTTCATCAATCGGCCTCCACACAAAAAATGCTCATGTGCTGATAAAGCTAAGCCTAGTAGCACTCTCATGATTGTCCGAAGTTTTGATCCTAAAAATGTGCATTATTATACTTAGCACAATACACAAGCCAAATATCTCATTAGCAGTGAACTTGTTAGCTAGATCTAACTCTGCTCCAACACGTCCCCATTGGATTGGCGTAAAGAACATCTTTCGATTTCTAAGAGATACGACATATATGAGCATATTTTATCTCTGAAGAGAAAACAAATTTTGATCATTATGTAATGGAATGAGACTCTACACATAAATTCACCGTGATCGCTGGACGGAGGAACCCGCTGTCGGTAGATATACCCAAGCTGCCACCTCCCTCCATCAAAATCCTAGTGATGTTTTGAAAGGTTTTGCTGATGCCGGGTATCTCTCTAATCCGCAAAAAGGTCGTTCCTAAACCGGTTATGTATTTACCATGGGAAACACCATGATAACTTGGAGGTTTACTAACCAAACCCTCGTCGCTACTGCTTCGAATCATGTAGAGATTATTGCTCTTCACGACACAGTTTGTGAATGTATATGGCTTAGATCCATAATTACGCATATCCAAAGTACATGTAGTCTGAAGTCAATCATAGATAAACCTACGTGCTTATATAAGGATAATGTCGCTGGCATTGAACAAATGAAGCAATGATTCATTAAAGGTGACAACACCAATCGTATATCGCCAAAATTCTTCTATAGTCAGCAATAATAAATCCTCCTCAATATCGAAGTGAATCAAGTCTGATTTAAGGATAATATGGCAGATTTATGTATTAAGTCATTGCATAAGATCGCATTTGAGAAACATGTGTGTAACATTGGTCTACGAAAATTATCTGAGCTCTCACGATTGCAAAAATCAGGGGAGGTTTGATGCCTACATAGTTTTCTCAAAATGTGAAGCGTGTTGTGCTCTTTTTCCCTTCGACCGAGGTTATTTTTATCCAAAGAGTTGTTGTTATTTGGCAAGGTTTCTAACGAGACAATGTGAAAACCACCATCAACGTTACATGACACATGACTGGTCCAAACAGGAAAGCGAATTTATGTGGAATAGGGAGAGTATTAATAGGATTCCTTGTAATATTAGTAATCTTTGTACTCTTGCCCTTTATATAAAGGGCCCTATTATAAAATGTCAAAAAATAAATCAGGCTCTGCAATTGAAAAGCCTTAGACCCTTTACAAAGGAACAAAATGGCAGGAGTACGTACTAGCTTCTTCAGTTTCTTCATTAGCTACAGCAAGCACAATACACAAAGACCAATTGTAGAAAAAGTTTCATTGTCATTCTAAATCAAATTGGTTAGAATAGCACTTTCCATAAATTGATTAGCACAAGATTTAATTTATAATTATGCTGATCTAAAATCCAATACCTAGCCCAGTATTATTTGATCTAGTGGATAAGTCTCCCTTTTATAAGTGACGTGTTGATGTGCTCATATTTTTCTATATTTATTTGCCTCTTAATCTTAGTATTTATGCTTAGTCCTCCTTATTTCGAGTCATTTATGTTGTTATAGTGTTTTTGTAGGTTTGTCTCATAAAGAGAAGAAAATAAGCTAAAATGAGCTAACTAGGATTGAAAGACGCCCAGGTCCCAGAATCTGTCTGTGCAGAACACCCAAATTCAACGAATTAATGGGAGTTACCCAGATCTAATCAGACAATGAGCCCTATATCTATGGAAAGCTACGGATGTCTACTTTCTGTAGAATTTTATGGATCTAGATTTCGATACTTCTGGAGAAAGTTATGATTATTTGAGTGAAGATAGGTCAGACAGGAAATCTGCTCGGGAATTTACAACCATTCGTGAAGAACTCAAGTTTCGTGGCACAAGATTGTCAATCCTAATGTTTCAAGGAAGTTTATTCAGATGAGGATTCAATGATGAACTTATTCCTACTTCTACAAGAGATATTTCAAGGTTTTCCCATTCCAAATGAAGAAAGGAATCTAAACCCAAGTTTTACAAGGGAACATAAAGCTAAAGATGAGCAGAAATCTTCCCTATATAAGGGAGCACGAATTTACATGAGAAGGAGAGTCTCGGGAGCACAATGTAGACGCCTAAGGAGCAGAGACAACTCACCCATTTTCCCTTCTTTTCCCTTCCATTCTTTTTATGTTTTTGTTATGTTTTATTTAGTTATCTTTTGCTAAACCCTTTTCTAGGGTTAAGATGATGCCCTATTATGATTGTTTATGTACTTTGATGTTTTATTGATGGATTTATAGTTTCTTTATGATGAATTCTTAGTCACCATTTGAATTGATGCTTTATGTTTAAGTTCTTTGATTGATCACCTTAGGGCTTTGCATCTAGTAATTTGAAGATGAATTTGAGGCGTACCTGCAATATAATTCAATTAGCTTCTTGTGATTAAGAGTTGTGAATTACATTATTGTCATAACTGAAGTAATGGTTTGCATGATTATCTTGTTTTCTAGTACGTAATGAGTCTTAAGTGTTAAATTTATGCCGTACCTGGATAAACTGCATGTTAGGATAAACGACCTCTATCTGCCGTACCTGGAGAGAATCATACACTTAAGGAAAACTATGGTCTAAGTGCCGTACCTGGACTTAGATACGGGAATTAGAAACAAAAGAATCTGTTAATTTCATCGAAACATAAATAGGATTGTTAGTGGTTGATTCCTAAACCCTAGGTTTTATCATCTTTGCTACTTTCTTGATCTTACTTGTTCATTGTGTTTTTAATTATGATTTTGTGTTTGGATTAATTGAGTTAGGGTTTAAATTAATTATCAATCCTCAGTTGGAATGACCTCGTACTTGCACACTATACTAACGACAATTAGTGTGCTTGCGAGTTTTAATTAAAATTTCACAACACATGTCATGAGTTCAACTCACAATAGACTAGTTGTTGTAAGTTGTTCATTTAATAAAATAAAAAAATCCAATATCTATAACCCATTATTGATTCAGAAAACCGTACTACAGCAACTATTAACCACAATCCACATGCTTCTACCAGACAAAAAAAAAAAAAAAAGAACTTCTATTCATACCTCTAAAATTTGTATTTTGACCTCCCCATTTTTTTTTTTGACTTGAAGGAGGTCAAACGTTTTTATTCAATATAGACGAAGCAATGTTACACAGTGACCTGCCCTTGTGGGGTCGTTAGAAAGAGACACCGCTAAATGCAATACCACTCCAGCTATCGAGTGAAGCTCAGGGGTGAGTAAACTAATAAGAAACTGACAATTAAATTTTTCCGCAGAATCCATTAGTAGACTCGCTGACAACCTCAGACCAATAACTACAATTCCTCACAGGTATTGATCCCAAGCAAAATAACAATTTAGGTACCAAAACAGAAGCCGTCCTGGATCCCAAATTTTTATAGAAAAACCCTCGGGATCCTAAATCTAGATCCAAGCCTTAGAGATCCCAAATCTCACTGCCATAGACCACCCAAACAGGTCCAAGCACAAATCTAAAAAATAGATCCAAACCCAAGCCCAAGTAGAATGAACCCTAGCAGCTAATTCAGCAAAATCTTTGTTCTTGTCATCACCCTCGCACCAACACCACATCGACGCATTAGCTGCCGCCGCCCGGACATCACCTCGACACTCTCTAACCAAGTATCAACGGCCACTTTTCGAGAAGACCCGTAACCCTTGAGTGAAAAGGCCTCAGGAGGATCAGCTTCCTCCCCATGAGTTCTCTCCATCGCCATCTCATAGACCCGACTCTACCAGTCCGTCCACATTCACAGATCAGATAGAAAGCACTGCCACCCCTGCTGTCAACCTTTGAAAAAAGGTTCCAATAGAACACGATCCGAACGCAATCGAACCGGAGACGTAGCAGGTACTCCACCACTTGGCTTAGGGCCGAGACCAGACTGCCATGAAGCCTGCAGAAGCCCTGGATCCCAAACCCTCCAGTCACCAGCAACCACCGTTCGAATAGAGCAGCGAATCGATGACAAGCTCAATCCCCTGCACGTGGCAATCAGAGGAAGAGAGAGGGCGGCCAGCTCAACCCGGATGGTTGATATCGACATCTTGGAGATAAAAGGAAAAAAGGAGCGTATGGCCTCGACCGTACACGCCAACTGCGACACTATGGCTGGAAATTTGCTCCATCGGAGATGGAGGGAGGTGTAGAAACGCCAACCCATGGGCGACCTCTCACAAACCCCAGCAGAGCTCTGCTAGGTCAGGTTGTCATTGAGTTATTCTTATTCTTACTCAAACAGAAATGACCTCCCCACTTAATTGACCTCCAACTTATTTTTACAAATAACCAATATGTTATCTACACCTCCTTAATTTTCCCATAATACGCATCATCCAATAATATCAATAATTTTTTTTTTTAGAGTTTTCTATACATATACCTCCAAAATCGATAGTTAGACCTCCATAAATTTTTGAACATTTCACGATATTATTTTACTATTGATACAACTAAGCTGGAAAAAAAAAAAAAAACTTTTAGTTGGTAGCTCTCTCCCCCCCTCCCCTTCTTATTGTTGTATTTTGTAGGCATATGCATCTTTAGAGGCCAAGAGCAGTTCATTTCTTCAACTTCCTAAGATTCTCTCGTTTCATATATTTGCTCGATGGGAATAGTATGTAGGGTTGTAAATAGGTTTGATACAGCTCGTGTTCGACTCGTATTTGACTCGATTTCAGCTCGTTCGGCGGCTCGTGTTCTTAAGATAAATGAGCCGAGCTTGAACAATAATATATTCGGCTCGTCTAGCTCGTGAGTAGCTCAAATTTGTTAAAATTCAACTTGTATCAAAACTCAACTCATGAAAATTTATAATATAAATAAAAATATTATTTTTCTAATCTCAAATCTTTAATTTTTTTTATCATATTCCTTTTCATTTGGAAGAGAATCTGAGCATTTAAGTAAAATATATTACAATAAAGTCAAAAGGGATTTGTGTGATGGTTAGACATCAAATTTGGATTATTATTTTAAATTTTGTTTCTTGCTTTTTTTTTTTTTTTTTTTAATTTAAAGTCAAATGAGCCAAGACGTGCCTATTCAAGCTCAAGCTTGTCCAAGAAATTTATTGAGCCAAGCCGAGTCTAGCTTGGGCTTAAAAAAAAATATTTAAGCCGAGCCGAGCTTGAGCATGGAAAAAAAATAATTCAAGCTTTAACCTGGCTCGACCTCGATAAAAAACAAATGAGCCGAACATGATCACTTTGGTATTCACTCCGACTAGGCTCATTTACACCCCTAATAGTACGCTCAAATGGATTAGTATGATTTTAAGAGAAAGTGGTCAGTTGGTGTTTTGGTTAGAGCATATTGCATATCTGAAATTGATTCGAGGAACTACAAAGTAAGGAATTGGTTTGTTGATTTCACCACTGCTTGGTAAGGATGAAGGCCATAACAAAAACAAAAGGGAAAAAATTACATGAGGATGACCATTTGTTGATTTCATACCTCTAAAGGGAAATACTTTTTAATTTTTTTTTTCTTTATCTTTTGTGTCTTTATTGGTAATTTGACATGAGTTGACAAAGTCAACTATCACGTGAAAAAAGGTTTCAAATGTCAATTTTGGAGGTTTGAATAGAAGCTCAAAAAAAAAAAAACTTAATTTCTCTTTGTTCTATATGAAAATAATTTTTTTTCTAGGTTTTATTTTTTATCAAGAGAAATTTTTTTCAGATTCACCAAAAGGAACATGCAGCACCCTAAAACATCTCTTTATAAAAATAAAAATAAAAACCACCCTAAAACATCCATAAAATCCAATAGTGATGACTCTGTACTAATATCCAATTTTTAACTAGCCAGAAAGAAACAACTCTAAAGAAATGCTATCTTCTTGTTGTATGGCCATGTGAGTTTTGTACGCAGATCGGCTCACCCTAAATTCATTGGCGTAGGTCATGTCGCAAGTAACCGGAGTTTGAGAAATGGTAGTGAAAAAGAAAGAGAGAGCGAGAGAGTTTGAGTTTTTTCATTGTTTGTTTAGGTACTCTTTGTGTGTGTGTGAGAGAGAGAGAGAGATGGTCTACATTTAGTGGGATGAATAATACTAATTAAATTCTCCATTGCCAAAAAAAAAAAAAAATACTGTGGGATGAAAAAGGATTAGCTATATTATTATAGTATTATTTAATTTATTGATAAGCATATCATCAGTGACCGATGCAATTTTTTGTCATTAATATTGTATGTTATTAGTGGATTAGAGAATATAATATATAGAACTGTTGCTCATATTTCTAGTAGTGAGAGAATCAAAGGGTTAGTCACCATTACCCTCAAACGTACGTAGGGAAGGATTGGTACCTGTTGCTTAGTTTTGTAGTGAGAGACATTTGACTCCTGATTTATTCCACCATGCACCGTGCTAGTATCATGCATAGTCCCAATACCGAATTAGCATTCAACAACGCCATCATCCAAAGATAGAAGAAACCCAACCAAGCATCGCCGTGTCCGTGAACGAGCGATCGAATTGGACCCTGAACTAGTGTCAAAAAGCTGAATCAAAAGACTAACTCATTGGGGATGCTGCTAATAAGGAGAAGGTGAAGCCGCTGATGACATAGGGAGAGAGTACAGAGCGTATGGGTTTGTCTTGGGAGAGGGAAATCAAGAGAACTGATAACTTAGATGAGATAATTAAACAAATAATTAAAAAAATCATATACCCTTAATTATGTCTCTTTCAGTACAATAAGGAAGCAGAGACTGGTAACAATAAACTACCATATCCAATGTATGAATCCGACAAGGAAATAAAATAATCTTTCCCCTTCATCAATTTTGGAAAAATAAATAATCGTACTTCAAAGAAGCTACAGGGCTCAGATACCATTCAACACCTCAAAATTTTGATGTATTTATTTAAGTACTGCAATTATCATAACATTCTGATCGGTCAAGTTCTTGATATTAGTCAATGCCAATCGAACTTTTTATTACCAACATAGAAACCATCCTCATTCACGAACCAAAAGCAATCCTTTGTTTCCATGCACTCAGGGGGTTTCTGATCAGCAATACTAAAAACGATGATGTCTCTCTCTTGTGAATCCCATTTCATATTGCAGTGGAAGAGAGTTGTACCCCAAAAGTTTCCGTTAAATTGCCAGTGGTAATCTTGGCCTCTCCATAGGGTGTGGTTACCAAGATCATCGTCTCCAGATTTGCAATGAACAGTTAATGGCTTATCGTTGTTGCAAAAGCGATTGATGATGTGAACATCGTACGATTTGTACCCTTCTGAAAATGTTAATGTCAAGGTTGCTAGGGCCAAGGTGATGATCACACAAGAACAGTTGGCAGTGAAAGACATGGTGCCAATGTGGTTGAACTGAACTGCAAAGAAGCTTAATTTATAACTGAAGGAATGGATGGTTTTCAGAACTTTTTAATTAGTGTGGAATTAGATTAACAATTAAATTAGTAACTAAACAGAAAATTCATTCCTAAGAACACACAACATGTGGCCATGAAAGAATTTGGCCTCTAAGGATAATGGATAAAGAGAGATGAAGAAATATGAGTGGAAATGAAGAAATATGCAAGTGTACGTTCTTCCTTCCTTAATATAACTAACTTATGCAATGGAGAAAGAGAGAACTTTCTCCTACCAACTGAAGATAGTAGTGTAACACCCTTCCTTTGGGCCATATTGGGCACTATAATTCTGTCTTGGGATTTAAAAAAAAAAAAAAACTTTTATCCCACCCTACTCTTTCATATGCTAGTGAGAATCGAACCCATGACCTTTACAAGGTTAAAATTATAACTTACCAACATGTCACAACTCACCGGTACTGCCTTGAGATTTCATTTAAGTTTCACTTAGTGAAGCTCAAATCCACAAAAAAAATTCTAACAATCGTTTAGTCCTAATAAATTCAGTTTTACCCCAAAATTCTCATTGTGTGCAAATAATAAATATAATTAATTATTTGGTCATAACCACTCTTGTTTAATCTTCTTCATGTACAATCTCAAGGATCAAATTATATGGTGTGCGATCTCTTAGGTTCTCACTAACAAGGAGTGAAATTTGTAGAACCATTCTATTTTGTCGAAAAATCAAAACTGCATTTTGATTCTCCCTTATTATCAGGCATTTTGATTCTCCCTTATTATCAGGATTATAAATGTTTATCAATCCTCAGGGATTTCATAGGTCATGATTTACATCTTGCAACACATCATGACTACCCTAGTTAATACAGAATGATAAAAGATCTATTCAATTAGAATTATAATACAATAAATTTATTTTCTAATTTAATGTTCTAAATCACATCATCGGGGTATGAAATTAATATGTTTGTTTGACTATAATTCATGTATACATTCATGCCTTCATGATGAATTTAACTTGTATTTTATTCTAAATTAGCTTTCACTAAATTATTTCCTTATTTATGTAGAAAAATTGCAAGAATAAGGAAAGCATCCTCTTTGAAGCTATGGAGTAGAAAATCCAAACAAGGAAGAATGTGGTACAATGAGGAGCAAAAAATAAAATTTTGAATTCTGGCGAACCACTACAAGTGGCAGCACAAATGGTGCCCACCACCACTTATGGTGGTGTCATGGCTTTTTCGATCACAATCAAGGAGGATAAATGAGGATCAAGGAGAAGCAAGGAGAAACATCATTACATCAATCCTATTATTTATGGGATAATAGGCATAACTATCACCTTTTTCTAATCTATCTTTCCCCCTTGACTTTGGTTACCCGAAACTAATTGCACATTTCTCCCTTGCTTGTCCTCCGTGCACAATAGAGAAAGCTAGCTGCTCCCTCTTTACTCCCTTATCAATATTTTCTACTCTACACTCTCTAATAGCATCATTATGTCCCTATGTTTTCTCCCAAATTGACAATTCTTGCCCTTCTTTTCTTGTTTCCTATGTATAAAGAAAGAGCAAGCTGTTCTTCTTTCTCTCCTTCCTCTATATAATTTTCTCTCTTCCCTTTTTATTAGTACCACAACCCCATACAAGTTAACATCTATACGTCCATACTCTCCATCTTTTCCCTTTCATTACTACCATCATCAATACCACTTTATGACTACCATCCAACATCCATTTCTGCTGCCACTACTAGAGAAAACCATTTGGGGACAAATTTTTTTGAGATGGAACAATTTTTCGTCCCCCAAACACACAATTAGGGACAATATTTTTGATTTCATCTCTTAAAGTTTTGACTTTCAGAACTCTCCATTCAATGCTATTAGAGCCAAATGAATTTCAATTGGGGCAATAACTGTTTGTCTCAAAATTTAAATGGGGATGAAACTATGTTTTTTATTTGGCAAATAATTGGTAAAAATTGAAGTGAAAAATCGCGCCAAATTCCACAATTTGGTCAAGTTGCATAAGTCTCCCCTTTGTAAGTGGGAGGTTGTGAGTCCGACTTACAATTGACTAGTTGTTGTATATGAGTTTTTCATTTCATTAAAAAAAAATGTTTAGCTTCTTTCGATAACTGCAAAATAAATATAACTAGGAAAGTAGAGAGATGTCAGTAGGGCAAAACTCGCTTAAGTACCACTTATCTCAAAACTTTCCTGAACATCATACTCACTTTAGTTGAAGAAAAACCAAACCAACTGTGGGACTTGCCTTATTACATCTCTTGGAAAAATAAAGACTGATACAAAATCGCCAGTCTCTTGATCTTGGCTTGATTTGAAGTCTTCCCCCCCATAGCTCGAGATCATCTTCTTGATCTTCTTGTTCCATGTAGTTTGCTTCCATTGCTTCACGATACATCTTGCACTCGTTTGTAACATTTTGGGACGTAGTACATGCCTTTGCCTAATATTCGAACACTCCACATCGAAGACAAGCATATCTATAGTTAGGTTCCTTTGATCGAGCTGCCTTTGGGCCTTGTTTTGGATGGCCATTCATGTTGGTGGCGCCACCACCTGGCCTGAGGCATTGTCTCCCTCTCTCTTTACACATTGACTTCCACGATTCCGTGCCCGCTTGTTTTGGTGGTTACCTTCCTCATTAGAGAGAGAATATGGACCAGAGCTTCAAGAATTGTCTCTAGACTTAGGGTTTCACTCTTTGCACCCTCCCTTAGGGGCGCAATTATAATTGGATTCCAGAATAGACTTGGTTCCCATGGGTCTCGAATTATAGTTTTTCACAAAGATATTGTCATGCTTTTCAGCTATGCTCCTGGCTCCAATTAGCTCATGGAACCTTGTGATACGTCCCGCAGTAACATCAATGCGATAGTTCTTAGAAAACATAAACATAGAGACGAGGAAGGTAGAAAGAGACGTTTCAATCATCATAGCTTCTATGATATCTTTTTCACAAAATTCCATCAAGGACATGATGCGAAGTGCTTATAAATTGTAATAAAGAACAGTCTTGAAATCACAGAAGCGGAGATTATGCCATCTCACTTCTAGGTAAGGAAGCAGGGAGTCACAGACATTGCCAAAGCGCTCTTCAAGTGAGATCCACAGCCTTCTGGGGTGTTCTTCATTAAAGAACTCATATTGGGGTGAATCATCTATATGACGAGTTATTAGGATGATGGCTTTTGTCTTGTTTGCATCCACAGCTGCTCTATTTGCTTCCAAAACTTGAGCCAGAGGGTTCAAGGATTGTTGTTAGGATCCCTTGAGCCTTGAGATGCTAGCGAACATCACAAACCCACTTGTGATATACAATGCCAATTGTTCCCAATGGAGCGAAGTCCAATGTGTTCAGGTTACTCATCCTGAAAAAGAACAAGAAAATGGGTTATTTTCAGAGTAAAAAGGCTATCACGAAAACAAAAGGAATTTCTGAGAGTAATCGCTCCCAAGAAATTCGATTCCAAGAGATCTTGGATTAGATAGAAACAATGATATATATGGTCGATTATCAATTCTCTACAAACTCTAAGTTTGGAGATCTCAACAAACTCTAAGTTTGGAGATAGCACATACCCCCATATTTCAGCTTAATCTTCCCACACAGAAAGAAATGGGAGGTAGAAGAAGGGAGGTTGCAAGTCCCTGAAGTAAAGAAAAGAATCAAAAGTACTCAGAATCACAAACTTTTAGAAAAATTTACCTTGAAAATGGTAACAGGGGTTGCTAGATCTTTTGGCTAGAGGTTGGTTAAGAAAAGTGCCTCTAGATGGTGGCTGGCTGAAACCGGCCGAAACAGTTTCTAGCAGGCGGTTCAGTCTTTCAGGCGGCTGGTTCAGTGCTTTTCCTGCCGGTTCTCAAAGTTCTGCGTCTGGTTCCTGGATCCTGAAGTCGAGGTGCTTCTAGTGACCAAGTTTCATGGTGAGGGACGGTTACCGGGCAGGGATTGCTTTCTACTTCCGGGGGCCGGTTGTACTTTAAAGGCCAGTTCTGGTGGTTTGGCGGCCAGTTCTGTGCTCCTGGAATTCAGGGCTACAAGGTGTGAGACGGAGGCACTTTGGGATTTAAGGTTTCGTATTTGAATTTAGGGTTTGGCAATTTGTTTCAGGGTTAGGGCTTCGTGCTGATAATATGTTTTAGGAAATCTGAAATTGGAAGAGAATGAGTTGTACTTTAATTTATTGATAATATAGAGAATTACAAGCAAATAATCTATGTCTTACAAGGAAATTGAATCGTACAATGATTAAAATATTTTCGTAGATATCAGTAAGACTAACCCTATTACAACTCAGACAAGTAATAAGAGTTTGGGCCAGACACACAAACTCGGTTTCCTTAAGAACTAATGTTTTTAATCATATAATGTAGATATATAAATATTCAATATTTCTATACCTATTCTTAGGTATATAGATTTCATAGGAATGCATTGAGTCCTATATGTCTAAAAATTCTTCATTGATGAAGGGTGATGTTATTGACACAACATTTTTCTCTATTCACATATCTCCTCTATTTTTCTATTACTTTAATTTAATTATTTTTAAAAATTACCCTAACTACCCTCCCTTGCAATTATGTTTGTTTTTTTCTTTTTCTTTTTTATATTTGGCAAGTTAATCATCCGACACATTATGCGGAATTTCCAGGTGGGGATAGCACCTCTCCGCCATGTGTCGCCTCGCCAACCCACCTCAAAACCTCACCACCTGTATAAGAAAGCAGAAAGGCTAAAACCAACAGAGAGAAGCAAACAAAGCCACATAAACAAAGTATGAAAAAATTTCGGGTAATGACTCAGTGATGGATTCTCTTATGGTTAAAATCCAACCCTAAGGTTTGGGATCATCTAAGTCACCCAATTCATCGTCGTCATCCTTTAAATTCACGATCTTGATTTCTATGTCATTAATGTGGCATTGTTTTCCATTGTGAAGAGGTTTGCATGTGGATGATCTATTCATTCATTTAATTTGGTGTGGGCTCGTTAGCCATGACAATTAAGAAGGTGTGTGAGTCTTTCTTGATGAGCTTGATTGATAATGTATAGAGATGAAGGTGTATGAAGTAGATGAGGATGAGCTTGAGGTATAAGATGGAGTTGTTGGAAATTTCAGTTATATATATAAAATATATTACATAATTAATTGAAGAGATATGATGGTTGAAAATATATATAATCAGATTTATGATTATGATTATAGAGAAAAGACAAGATAAAATTATGAAGAGGTACATACTTTATATTGAACAATTATGTTTAAATTGACAGGGTGTCTTTGGCACCTCTTGATCTCTATATAAAGAGCAGTACATGCCACCAGTTTTCATCATCAAATCATTCTACAATTGACTCCTCTCTTCTCCCTCTTCTTCTCTTATAATCATGCAATTTCCTTCTAGTAGTCTCTAAGGGAATTCTTCAATTTTGCTTATCGCAGATTCCAAATTTTGTTGTATCCTGGAAATGATTTGCCAAGAACGCTTTAGCAAACTCATTGAGTGGGGGCAAATAACACTTTAAGGAAACGACTCAAGTCATACCTCAAAGTTTTTATTCTATTTTCCCTTTCTCCATTTTTCTATATCCATAAATATATCTCCCTTAAATATTCTATTTTCTATATACCCCAACAGGAGTTTCGGCCCGAGCCCACATTGAGGGTCATATATAGTATGATGATGAGAAAAAAGGGTGGGGATGATTAATTTGCCAAATAGAAAAAAAGAAAAAAAAAATAATTGGAAGGGAGGGCAATTAGGTAAAAAAAATTGAATAAATGTAATAGAAAAGTAGAAGGGATACATGAATAGAGAAAATGGATCTTTCTCTCTCTCTGCCGTTTTGAGAGTCGGCAACGCCCCTCCAGTCTCTCCACCCTGTATGGTGCGTCTCCACCATTTTGTGGTGAGGTTTTCTGAGCTTTGGTCTTAGTTTTAAATCTTCTCATGTCTCTTTTCCTTTTCATCTCTCCTTGTGCTTGCCCAAATTCTCATCAGATTTCCAGATCTATTCTCAAACCTCCCATCCTCCTCCATCTCGAACACCTCACCCTCTCATCTTCATTCGACTTTTTTCTTTTTCCACAACCCCATCTTCACATTCAACCCTTGGAGTCTCGACATGGATCTATTTACTTAACTTCACACCTGATGATTGTAGCAGTACCGGCAAGACCAAAGTTTGTGGACATCGCCAGAACAGTGGTGTTGTGATGCTTGGTGGCTGCCACCTCCACGACTACCTTTACTAAGTTCTATGTTATTTCTTGTTTCTTCTTGTGCATGTAATTTCAATGCGGAGAATGATGGTGGAGAGTTATTTGACCTCTGGAAGTCAAGCTTCTGTCGGAGCTCATTTGGTCATGGTGGTACTCACGGCGGCCAGCTTGTGTTTAGCGAAGACTTTGGTTTTAGATCTAGGTTTTCTGGTATTTTGGGCTTTTGGGTCTCTGCTTGTCAGTTAGTTATAATTTAGTTATAGGTTGGTCTATTGGGTCTTTGGGCCTAGGACTCCTACTTTCTCTGTATTACCTTAGTAATATGTGTTTCATCTAATGAATGAGTTTATTTGACAAAAAAAAAAAAATAGAGAAAATGGGTGTGTCAATAACACAATCCTGGATGAATTGTAGATTTTAAAATTTAAATTTGAAATTTGAAATTATTTACCTTATTGATTCTAAGAGTAAAATGGACTATTAAAAGTTTTATTTTCCCCAATAAAAATTTTATTTGACGATAAAATAAACTTTTATTCACCCTTAACAAATGTCTTGTTTAAACACTATGAACCTCACAATGAGCACAATTACCTATTGAACATTGTGTTTAAATCAACACAAAATTCCACATATAACAATTTAGGGGGAAAAAAAAGAAGGCAGAAGGCATCCACGCATTATACAAATCAAAACTGCATTTATATTATTAACAGTTTAGAGCCAATAAATAAAAAGCAATTGATTCAGCACATAAACTGATAAGTACGTTAGAAAATGGAACAGACATCCCGTACTAGTCGTCAGACCAATGCTTCAATCTCGCCGTAACAACACAGACTAGGCCTGGGATCGGTTCTGAAAACGTCATTTTTTTCCGGAACCGGAACCGGAACCGTTAAGCTTTTTTCGGTTCGGTTACGATGTTATTTATATTAGGAACCGTTCTGGAACCGAACCGTTTAGTTCGGTTCGGTGTTGACCTGTTTTCGGTTCCTGTACAAAACAACAAACAATGAGAGTTTTACACTTTCCCAGCTACTGAAGACTGCAGGACATCACATATAGTCATATACAAAAGGTAATAGAATGTATACAACTGAATGAACTCAATGAAGTAATAAACTGATGAACTGAAATGCTATTGCAAACTGCCCAGAGAACATATAAACTGAATCAACTGATGAACTTCAATGTTCCATATCCAGAAACTGAACAAAATAGCCGAAACAGAAACTGATCTTGAAGTGAAAACAGAAATGACATAAAGCCATAAATTGATCTGTATCACTCTTTTACACATCAATACACAACACATGAACAAATCATAAACTGAAATCATCAGCAGAAAGTGATTGGTACTTACTGATTGAACAAACTGATCTGTATCACTCTTTCTCTGCCCTCTTTCTCTTTGCAGTAGCAATCCTTGCAGCACCTTTCTTCGTGGTGCTATGATGATGAGATTGAGCGAATTCGAAGTCATTTGCAGTCGAAGTGTTGAACGATTTGGGAGAAATTGGCAAATTGCCAATTTGGGATTACGATTTGCCGATTTGGGATAGAAATTGGGATTTAGGAATTGGGATCTTGGATTTCGAAGCACATATGAAGTTATGAAGTGGGACGAAGCTTCTGGGTTTGGAACTTTGAATCAGGGAATTGTTCGACTGAGGGTGTGAGGTCGAAGTGTTCGACAGTTCGAGTGTTTGAGAGTTGAGGCTGGAGAGTTTTAGGTTTAGCCAATTAGGTCGTGACGTCGTGTTGACTTGCAAAGAAATGGACCTGAGGTGGTGAGGTCGTGACTCGTGTGTATTGAAATGAGGTTAGGGTGTTATGGTTATCTGGAATGAATTTATGGGCTTGCATATACGGTTCCAACGGTTCTGGAGATTACGGAAATAGCAGAACCGAAACCGAATTGGGTCTTCTAAAACGGTTCGGTTCTTAAAAGGCAACATGTTTTCAGAAGTAGTAACCGAACCGAACCGCCGGTTCAGGTCCGACTCGGTCCGGTTCCACCGGTTCTCGGGTCTAAAATCCCAGGCCTAACACAGACCAGTGGAGGGGCACTGACGTAATTTTACAATTTATCAGAGCCCAAAATAGACATTTTGAGCTTCAATAGGGTGAGTGAGAAGTTGAGGATCGGCTGCTCTGGTTCGTCATGCAAATCCAAAAGACTCGAATACGACATCTTTTCCAGTCTTCTTCGGAGACCTGCCCATAACGTGTCTCGGTTTCTCTCTCTCGCACATGCACACAACCACATTCAGTTAAAGGTCATAGAGGAAAGATCAGGAATTGCAAGCAATGAAAATGAAGAAGTACAAAAACATAAACAGAGAAAGAGACCCAGAAGAAGAAGAAGAAGCAGCTTAAACAGAAGGTACAGATGATGAAGTTAGTGTTTTGAGGGACCCACTGGAGCTGTTTGGTTTGGACATAATGTTGAATATACTGAGCAACCTTGACGCACGCAGTGGAGTACTCTCCCTCCTTGTTTGCCATGCTTGGAACGGCGTTGCTTCCAGTGATCGCCTTTGGAGTTCCAAGGTCCCTTCTCTCTCTATCTGCATCCCATTTCTTTTCTCTAATTCCTTTCGAATTTTGAGTTTTGTACTTAATTTAGATATTCGAGAATTGGGTTGTGATTGTTCTATATTATTTCGTCTGCTTATGATGATTTCTGTTTGAAGAATTGATAAAATGAATAATCGAGTTCCAGCTTATTATAAGGCTATGCTAGGTCGAAGGTGTCTGTCTATGATGCTCTGTTTGAAGTGATTCCTAATAACTAATAAACGTCAAAACTTTTCTGAAGCCACTTTCTTGAGAATTTTTTTTTTCATGGTACAAAATCGGTGTTGCTTCCGTAGTCAAGTGAATAGGTAGTTTAACTTTTGTTGAAGAGGAGTACTTTTCATGTCAGCATGTTGCTACAAATTAGTATTGACTGGATGAATTTACCTGTCACACCACTGCTACACTACCTGGTTTAGGAGAAAAAAGTTCAATGTGAAAGTGTTAGAAAATATCGGCTGTTATAAGGTTCTATAATACCTGGTCCTGAACTATATGTCATGACTGAGTCATTTATTATTGAGCTTCGTATGAAGTTATTGAGGTGGGAGCGTGGTTCTCATGGTGCATGATGTTCCTGTTTTAGGGTACTTCTGCAGTTGAATGTGGTTTTGAAAATTTCTTTGCACACTTTCTGACTCCTAAAATAAAGCATATATCTTGATGAAAGATGTAAGAGTGCTGGAAGCAAATACTTGAGTGCAGATACCTAGAATTAAAACACATAGAGATCTTACCTCAGCTAGAAGCAAAGTTTGGTCTTGTTTTTTTATACAACCACCTGTATTGAAGATAATGGAAGCTTCTACTTCTAGCAGATGAGGATGGGTGTATTAGTTGTAGGATTTCTTCCATTTTATAGTATGTTGCTTTCACCTTCTCCAATGTATTTCTATCATCTTGAATTTCAATTCTGAGATTTTAGTTACTCAAACCCCGAATGCAGATAGGAGTTTGGTATCCTCTGTTAGAATAAAAACCTACTGATTCAATTTCTTGCTAAAAGCCAACTTATGCAGCTAGCTGCATCAGAAATACATCTCACACGAAACATTATTTTCTGTGTTGTCACTACTTTTCCTTTAATTTCTTTTCAAATTGTTAGTGTGAGGAGTTGTGGCTTGGGAAAGCACACATGCCCCGGTTGTTGCAAGTTTGGGGATTGTTGAGGTTGGCCGCTTATTCATTATCTATCGTGGATGGCAAACATGTGAGTAACTCTCTCTGTCTCTCTGTCTCTGTCTCTGTCTCTCTCTCTCTCACGCAGATTTATACACGTGATTGCAATGGCAATGTCTGATTGGCCTTTTATTTATCCGTCAGTCACGCATAATGAGGGATGATTTGTGCGACCATGTTTGGGAGTTTCATTTCAACGAGGTATTTCCTTATTATATCCACCATTACAATCACAGACTTTAACAATCCTGTCTAAGTAGTGTTTCCATCCATACGTTCGTGTGTTGATTGTGGACATCTTCGAAGTTATGATGCTAACGTATCATAACTATCATCACTCTCCTTTGACTTTAACTACTCTTACATGTTACCTTGATGTCAAGTTTTAAGAACTTGGAAGAGAATGTCATTTCCTTTTAATTATCCGATGAATATTCCTGCAGATTTGTACAAAAGATTAGATACTATTGTGATCTTTTGTTGTCTGAATGTAGTACTGTGATTAATTTTTTTACTGGTTCCAAATTTTTATATTTTCACAGTGACAGATGAGACAACTTCCTAGCTGCGTTGCAATTGTACAGCCAAAATACTTATTTTGTTTTAAGAAAATAAAACTACATTTTCATATTTGGGCAACTAGTTTTCCAAACTTATTATCATGATTCCAGACTTCCAGGTTCGGTCATATGTAGTTTTGACGTTTTCTAGCTTACTTATTATGTAATTAACCAAACAAATTAAAACTTATGTTGATTAATGGCCCACTGATAAAGATTACATGGCTTTAGCAATTAGACCTCTCTTTCATGGGGATATGTTAATGAATTAATTTGACATATCATCCCTCAGGCCGCTCCTGAATACTGGCGAAGGCTTGATCCTTATTGGAACGGCGCTGGCTCCCTTATGCGCCGCTACTTTCATCCTGATGGGAGCCAAACTCCTGATCATGGTGATTAAGTATGGGGCGGCCATGAGTGCTGTTATTGCACCATTACAAGTCTTCTTGAAAATGGAAAAATAAGGGAACACTATGTAAGGATAAACAGATGGCCACGAATGTTTGTGTCCAGAAAGCAGGATTGGAGCTGGGAAATGTCCAGTCACCTCTTTTGCTACTCGAGCATCCCCGACTCTGATAAAGCAAGCGGGACTGGACCGCTTTTTCCAGTTAGGTAAAACAATTTTCTTCTTCATACTGTTTGTATAAGATATGTTAGAATTTGATCATTCTGTAGCAGATTATACTTATCTAAGTATCTTACTAGCTTCAAACAATGATTTTTATTTAGTTGTGGAAGCAGTTATGTAGTCTTGTACAGAACATTTTTTCTCTAGAGTTTTCTTTGTTTGTTAGTATTTAGTAAATGAGAAATGTATGGTTTTTAATTTTGCTGATTCAGTTGCTTGATAGAATGAGGCCATATATTTGTTGTACGTCATCTCCAAACTGACATTAATTTGTGTAACTTCTGAAGTAGTTCAATAAAGCTTGATTATAAAGAGAGTATGTGACACTAAGATCCCATCCCAGAAGCCACAGACTGGACCGCCAGCTACCCACCACCATGTAACTCTATGCTTGCCAGATCAATTCTATACCGGAAATACCCAATCCGCCAGTTCACCGTCCCATTCCCAGTCACTTCTACGCTAAACGAACCAGCTATTGGACTCAATGTCCTGATTGGCTCATTAGATGATGATGATGCCCTCAAAACGCACCACTAGATGAAGCATGAGAGAAGGTCAGTACAAGTACTCAACAACTAGAACTCTATTACATTTGGTAATGTTACTTCCTTCATATTTCAATTGAACCGAAATTGTACGTTGCTGTTGTAAATTATATAGGTTTACTTATAAACAAATTAAGCATTCATCTGTTCAAGATCTTACATAAGGGATAGCTTATTCTATTTTCCGCTAAGCTCCCGTCACATAAGATATATTAATACATTAACTGCCTTTACTAGAATTGATTTTCCTCGTACATAAACTGATAGGGTCTTCTCTCAAAATATACTGCAGATACCTGCAATTTGGAGGGTCTTCTTAACCAAGGGCGAGGAGCAAGAGAAGGCAAAGAAAGAGAGCTTGGAGATGCTGAGAGCCGTAGAAGATCAGGCAGGTATTGAAACGAAGGAATATTTAGTAGGGGACAAAATTGGTATTGTGGACATAGCATTTGGAATGATAGTTTTATGGTATGGTGTCATTGAAGAAGTGCTTGGAATAAAGTTGTTTGATCCCCAAGCATTTCCTCACTTTCATGCATGGACTGTGCACTTCAAAGATTTGCCAGTGATTAAGGATAATCTTCCTGCTGATCGTGATTACCTGAAGGCTGGTTTTATTGACTACAGGGACAACGTGCTGGCCTATCTATGAGATTTTGCAACAGATTCATCCACTGTGCTTTTAACTTCTGTACGTCGTTTCCACTCTGGTATCTAGTAGTACTTTTCGTTACATATATATAATTAGAAGGATCGAATTTCTACTTAACTCGAACTCACTTTTGCAGTCTCTCTTACTATTTGGTCTAGTTAACCAGCTCTCAGAATACTTCAGCACTTGCGTAGTTAAGATCCTTCCAACAAATACGCGCGCCCTAAAGTAAAAAGTACTACAAGAACTACACTATTATTGCATTTCTGGAACTATTGCATAAATGTTAGAATGAATGCAAGGGACTTAAGATATTGCGAAGTCGGATTTTAGGTATGTCATGGCGCGCCCCATTTATTTCCATGGTAGCTCCGTCCCTGATTGAATATAAATGTCGTGGTAGACTGGTAGGAGATGACCATGATAAAAATAGCCGGCCTACAATATTAATCACCTGTAAGGCTGTAATTAACGAGACATGTTGAACCTTTGGTGCAACTATTGGGTTAGTCAAAGTAACAATTTGGAAGTATCAATATTAAATAATAAGGAAAATCGTCCAAAAGAAAATGTGCACGACAAGCTACTTGAATTCAACATTTTTAATTATTTGTAAAGCGTACAAGCAGTTGAATCTACTTGATATTTAAAAATATTTCTCACACTTTTGCATAAAATGATCAAGCTCTCACATCTGTGAGACATGGCTGATCAGGTGAAGCTATATGGAGTACTGTGGTATAGTCCATTTAGTACCAGGGTGATATGGGCTCTGAAGCTAAAAGGCAGACCATATGATCGATTACATAGATCGAGGAAGATCTTCACAACAAGAGAAGAGCTCAACTTCTCTAGTACAACCCAGTTCACAAGAAGATCTCAGTTCTTGTTCATGGACAAAAGCCAATTTGCGAGTCCATGGTCATCGTCGAATATATAGAAGAAACATGGCAGCAGTTCCCCTTGATGCCCAGTTGCCGACTGACCCTTGTGAGAGAGCCATGGCTAGGCTCTGGATTAAATTTGCTGAAGATAAGGTCAGTATACATATAATCCATAAATTTATTCATATTGATTCAATTAAATCAAAAAATGTTTCTTTAAAAGTGCCAAAACAAGTTTATGTAAGTTATGGGGAAATTCTAGTGTAGTGAGAACAAATTTTGTTGTTAAAGTTGTAATTTGAGTCATACTTTGTGTAATCTTAGTTCTAATAATAGTAATTACACCTGTTACGACATTTTACAAGTTTTTGAACAAATTCGTTGTTAATGTTGTAATCTGAATTCTAATAATGGTAATTACACCTCTTACGACATTTTTACAAGCTTTTGAATAAATTCGTTGTCAATATTGTAATTTTTGTTTAACTATATGTAAATAGTGTAAATGAATATGGTAACTTTTGTTCTCAATGTTGTAATTTTGGTTCAAATACTTGTAAATTTTTGTTCAAATAGTTATAAACGAGGGTATCTCATACCCATCAGTACACTAGATTGTCTCGTAAGTTATGATTAATTGTTTCACGTTCACCAACATATTATGCTTACAGAATGAGAATAAAGATTAAAAATGAATTGTTCCACGTTCACAAATGTGTGACTACTCTCAATTGCAACCAGACATTTTTGATATATAAGAACACTTGATACATGGTTAAATTAGAAACAATATAGTGGGACACCTTGCTCGCGTGTTGGAGAATGGAGATCATGCATCAGGAAAGTAACAATAACACTGCCAATTGCATTGAGGCATTTTGAGTTAAAACTCACCTAAAAAATAGTTTTTAGTTGAATTGAGACAATATCGGTGCAATAGCATCTTTTGACATTATTCCAATCACTTGTACAAAAAGCCATCCTTATAGTTGATCATAGTCAATAATGATCACCGGCAAAAGAACAAATATAGGATGAGGTCGATGAACTGAAGTGCAGCACACGCTGATAGCAATTCCACGTGAAAGCTCGATTGTAAACCAGTAACCACTTGGCCTTACCAGCCACAACACCCGCATGCACCATTCCTCCAAATGAAACCAACATCACAATTCATCACTTTAAAGTCCCCTCGAGGGGGTTTAGAGATTGGGAAAGTCTAAGGTGTGTTGATGTTTATTATACATCAACTTTTTAATAAATATATATTAAATTAAATTAGTTGGTGAAACCTGCTTACAGGTCAACAGATTATCCACTTATAATTTGACATGTGTACTTAATAAAATAAAAATTACCATACTAAGTACTAATTTATTGTTTTATACGTAAATCATTCAAAAACTTGTAATGAAGATCATAAATATAGTATTTACTTTGATTACAACTATAATTATCACTAAATACGTCTAATGTGGTCGTTTGTCGTAAAATGTCTCATCGATGATATAATTTATAAAAGAAAGGACTCTAGTTACAAAAAGAACAATTGGATTACAAGAATTAGGACTTGAAAAGTTTTAGGTCTAATATGATTATTTACTATATAAACAAAACATTTGTTGTAGCATTGGTAAGGTGATCCTTTTTTTTGTAAATGAAATCATATTTGAAGTAATTATCATAAAAACAACCATAATTACCACTTTATACCTCAATTGTTGTAACTTATAGTAAAATGCGTTGTCAAATGAGTAATAGTGAAATATTAACACTAATTACTAAGTTGCGATCAAATCTGGATAGTGGTTTGGTGATGTGAGGTGTCTGCTTCGTTGATGTTCTGGGTTGGGACATTGGGTCGCAGCTTTTCCAATCCTGTGGGTTTTCTAATTTAGTGTTAATAATTGCTGATAAATAAAGAAAGGAAATACAGATTTAAGGTTAAAAAACCAACTGATGAAACATGAATAAGCAAAAACCCTAGTTTGAGCCGTCAACTCTCTCTCTAAAAACATAGAGTTAGGGTTTCGGTTTCAGTGCTTCTCCTTGTCAACGAGATGTCTTCTGTTGATGCAATGGCTGCTAGACTAGCCTCCTCTCTTGCTATCGCTGAAGGCAAGAGGCAGATTGATTTGCGACCTAAGCAAGGAAAGGGTTTGCGACAGGCAAACGTATTCTTGGTGGACAAGCTCCTCACCGCTCGGGATTTCAAGGTCCAGTCCTTCATGAGGATGTTTCGCAACGCCTGGAGGATTAATGGTTCGCTGCAGGTGGAGGAAGCAGAAGGACAGAGAGTGCTATTCACGCTGTCGGATTCGTCTGATCGAGTTCGAATATGGCGGGGTGCCCCATGGGGATATAACCACGTGCTGGTGGCTCTAGCTTTGTATGATGGTATCATGCCGGTGGAGAAAGTGCCCCTAGCCATGGCATCATATTGGATAGCTCTTCTGGGAATACCACCAGCGTTTCGATCTGAACGTGTCATGACTATGATCGGCTACACGCTGGGGGATTTTCAGGAGATTGATAAGACTGCTAAGAAGACTGGGAAACTTCGGATTAGGGTTGAGATACCTTTGCATAAACCATTGCCTTTCAAGCGGTGGTACTTGGTGGAAGATGCGGTCGAGTTTCGCTGCCAATTCCGTTATGACAAGCTTTTCGGAAGATGCTCTGTATGTGGATTAGTCATGCACGTGGGTTTGCCATGCTCCGGACCGGCGTTGGATGAAGACGATGATGAAGCCGAGCGAATTGTTTTGGGATCCCAGAACACGGTGAAGGAGAGGAGTGGTGGGGGCTCGCAGGGAATTTGGGCGGGGTCAACATCGGGGCATGCTAGTGGTAGTGGGCTCAATACTGGTGTAAGAGCTAGGGTTACCACACCCCGTGTCCACCATTGATATTTCGGACTCCAGATCCTGGTCCGAGTGGGGAACCATGTTTGAATGTTTTGTTTCCAAAGCAGAAGCGACATGTTGTGGTATGCGAACTCCAGGGGACAGCGGACACTCCAGAACGCATCACTGGCAAGCGTCGAGCCAGAGAAGAAAGCCTGACTATCTCTCCTAAGAAACTGAAATTGAGCTTGGCGGCAGGTAAGAGAAATCTCACTCTTGATTCTGAAAATCTGGGATTGGACCCTATACAGGAGGCGACTCATTCTGGGAGTATGAAGCGGAAGAGAGGACGACCTTCTGGTAGTAGAAATAAGGCGTTGTCTGATGGCAAGCAGCAGACCTCCAAACAGGGTGAGGGTAAGGCGAAGAATAAGTCCCCAACGAAGAAACAATCTGTGGGGAAACACTCCAACCCAAAAGGGACGGAGTTGGCTCTTTTTTAATTTCTGTTATTTGGGGTCAAGCCTATGTGAGAGTATATGGACTTCTATGAGCCTTCTATGACGTTTCTAGTTTCTTGCTTGTACCACAATTGCTTGTCTGGCAAGGAAGGGCTAGTTGAATGATTTCCTTTCCATAGAGGGCGAGGTTTATACATTCTTAGATAGGCTTGCTTAAAAGCGAGCGTCCCAGAGATTTTAATGATCTACTCTAGCTTAGATAGTTTAGTTCGGATTTTGCCAAGTTTTACTTTTGTAAGTTATGGTAGACTCTAGCCTATTGGCTGTTGATCTAATGAATTCAACTTCTATTTCAAAAAAAAAAAAACACTAATTACTTCTTGACTACCACTTTTTACAATAATTCGTTATGTCATCAATTTTATGACTTAGGCTTGGAACATCGAAGCATTATCAAAATTAATTACAACCTTAGTTACTACTATTGACCTCTATTATCGTAAAATCAAAAGAGAATATAATAATAATTATTATTTTTTTAAACTCAGGATGGGTCTTCTCTATCCGCCTTTCTTTTCCTGTTTGTTTCTTTCTTCTTCCTTGGTCCTTCTTCCTCCTTGGTCCATTGTTGAAATTCTAGCGTATCAGAGTCATGGCGGCCTGACCATCGCTCTGCTATCACTTCTCCACTGTAATTCTCTCCATCCTTAGTTTCTCTTGTGTTTGAATTTACAGAAATCTAATCGAAGAAGCCCCAAAAACCCCCAAATCAAAATTCCCAAGCCCTAAAATGTTCAATCTCTCTTAGTCGTCCTCGGAGCCAGAAGACGACTAATCTGAACTCCAATTCCAGTGATGTCCAATCCGTTGGGGTTTTGTCACTGCTGCTGCTTGAGCCCCACGTCACGGTCAATTCAACCAAAAAAGTCTGGATCACTACTAGAATAATGCCATCAGAAATTGGCTAAAAGCATATGAGAAACAAAATCATGACCACTGTCTTAGTGGGTAATGAGAAAGGTCTGGAAAATCCAGTCATCGGTTTTTAGCTGATGTCCACAGTGCTTATACACATCGGTTTCTTATCAGATTTCAACGTATAAAATGAATCTAGACATCAGTTTATTTGTAAAAAACTGATTTCATTTCTATTATGACAACATTTCCGTCAAGTTTTCAATTTCTTTATCCATATTTGACATATGCGTTTTAAGTAGAACTGATGTCTCTATCTTTTTGGAACATTAGTTTTGTTTTTTCAAGTGGTTTGTTTATCATTCTTTTACATCATTTTTGAGTCTAAAAGTGATTTGTTTCTATATACAAAGACATCAGTTCATTCATAGATAAGTTGTAGAAATCATCAAAATGAGAATACAACTAGTAAGCTCCATAAGAAAAAGAGAGTACCCGAATCACATGAGTTTTCAATTCATTCTAGAGGACCTAGAAACCATCATTCTCGATATGTAAATATGAGTTTTCAGACATGATTTCTACATCATGAAACCTTCAAGTATGTAGATTATGCAAAAGAAAGGGAATTAAAAAACAAAACAACTAAAATCAGAACTGCCCAACCAAACTTGGGCTTTGATTTTAATATCTCAATTCTCAACACCAAGCATATGGTTGGTCATGTATGACGATAAAGACCCCTGCATAATTATATCTTTGGCTGAGCTAATACCTATTGTACATGCATCAATAATTGTTGTACGTCGTAAAACAAGTTTTTCCTATATGCCAAATATCAAAGACCATGATTAATCATTCACCACTTCACATCCAGCTTTTCTGCCTACCTAGTTACAACAATTAATACTTAACCAGATTGATAGTATTACTAAGATGCAGTCTTTAAAATTACTTTCGACCCTGGCACCCAACCAACTAATGTCTCTCTAACTTCTAAATATATAATTTATTTAACAGTTCTACTTTTCTTACCACACCGTTCACCATATCTACACTAATTCTATGGACATGAAAGAAACAATCAAAGGTAATTGCATTTGACAGAATCAAGATTCAAGAAAAGCAAGAATCTTACCTCAAAAGTATGTGATGATACCAGAAAAGAAAAGTCCTTTGGAACTTGGAAGTAATCAACAGTCCAAGATGGTCCAACCTGCAAGAACTCATTGTAAGAATCATAAACAAGAAATCATAACCTCGAAATAAAGCGAAGGGTTCTTCGTCAAAGCTTTGATATATGGCATGGTTGAAGAGAGAGAGATTTGGGTTCGGGAAAGAGGTGAAGACATGGTGGGTGTGGCGAGGGGAAGAGGAGAGAGAGTGGGGAACAAAGAGAGATGACAGTGGAGGCTAAGGAGGCGTTGTGGTGGAGATTGGACCAGAGAATGTGGCCGTAGAATTACAACTAATCATGCTGCAGGAAGTAAAAACAAATATGGTACCAGAAAACTTACTAGTATTGGGAGACCTATCCTTCCTCAACACATGCACTTCTTCATTCCTCCAGTCTTCTCCTTTTCAACTTAGGGTTTTATCAGAGCAAAAGGAAAATTTGTACCAGAAGAAATTGAACGATTTCTTACGGTCTTACTTGCCCTTTCAATTTAGGGTTTTCTGAGAAAGTCTCAAATTTTATAGTTGATAAGTAATTTAGTATTTTGCAAAAAAAAAAAAAAATGTTTATACAGGCTAACGGGTAAGCAGGTTACCATTATAGAATATTCTGAACCGTTAGATATATTCTCAGTTTAATTATATTCGACGGTCTAAAATATTCAAAAAAGTTAATGTATGACATACGTTAACATACACTAGAATTTTCCTTAGAGATTAGACCAACGAACAGGCAGCGTAATAGCTCGAGAATTAGAAGGGGATATATACTGACCAGTGAGCATTATTAGCAAAGTCTTCGTAGCAAGACATAAAAAATAAATAAAAGGGTGGCATGGAGTGACAGCTTATTTCCATAGAGGAGTATTCCTGATCAACATTTCAGATAGACCAAAGTTTAATATATACTGGAAGGGCACGATTAATTTTTGACTTCTAATTCTAACTCGGTTTCTCACTAGAAGATACTTCAGCACTTGCCTACAAGAAATTCTTTAAAAAGGCAACTTTGAATGGAAATGTACTGTTTGATGACCATTAAGAAAAGGGGCTTACGTACAATAATAACCATTATTAACTCTCCTAAACCTTGTCATCAAAAGAATATGTCGACAGAGTAGTATAAAAAGAAAGGTGCATGACAAGCTACTTGAATTCAATCCTGTCTAATTAATTATGTAATTGAAATTGTTAAGCGTGCTGCCCAAGCAGTTGAGTCCACTTTTATTTTCAAATGATTTTATGTTTTGCATAAATAGATTTGGGGAGTCCAACTAGCTAGCTCCCACACATTGATATCTGAGACATGGCAGATCAGGTGAAGCTATATGGAGTCTGGAATAGTCCATTTAGTTGCAGGGTGATGTGGGCTCTGAAGCTGAAAGGCATACCATATGATTACATAGAGGAAGATCTTCGCAACAAGAAAAGTGCTCAACTTCTCAAGTACAACCCAGTTCACAAGAAGATCCCAGTTCTTGTTCATGGAGAGAAGCCGATTTGCGAGTCCATGGTCATCATCGAATATATAGAAGAAACATGGCCGCAGAACCCCTTACTGCCCACTGACCCTTATGAAAGAGCCATGGCCAGGTTCTGGGTTAAATTTGCTGATGATAAGGTAAAGAATATAATTAATCCCTAGATTAGTTTAGTTATACTGACTAATTACGATTTGATCTTTCAATTAAATCAAATATATATAACATATATATTGTTTCAAGATCTCTAACATGTTATGTTGGCACACTGCAAATCAAGATTAAACTTCACATATATTGGCATATAATTAGAGGAAACGCGTGCTGTACTTGCCGGTCTGCCGGATGACTATTGAATATTAATATTCTGATTCTTAGGGTCCTGCAATCTGGAGGGCCTTCAAATCAGCAGGCGAAGAGCGAGAGAATGCCAAGAAAGAGACATTGGAGATGCTGAGAACTATTGAAGAGCGCGCAGGTCTGGAAAAGAAGAAGTTTTTCGGAGGAGACAACATTGGTATTGCAGACATAGCCTTCGGATGGTTTGCTCATTGGTTTGGAGTCATTGAAGAGGTGGCTGGGGTGAAGCTTTTTGAAACCCATGCTTTTCCTAGCTTGCATGCATGGACTAACAATTTCAAGGAGGTGCCTGAAATCAAAGAAAACCTTCCTGATCGTGATAAAATGGTGGCCCTCTTCAGTGGTCTTGTTTAAGAATTAAGGCTTTGTTGGAATCTCTCATGTGCTTGTTTCGGCAGAGTTCCAACTATCTCTAATTTCATTTCTGTACTGCTTTACCTTCCGGTACCTATTATCTTTCAATTCTGCTCGTATATAAATAATGAAATTAACGGAGTTGTTTATGGTACATGAATGTTTATTATGCACTCATTTACATCTTATTGAACCAAAATTACAATTCGATTGAACCAAATTTACGACATTGACCACAAAGTTACCACATTCCTTTAAACTATTTACATATAATTGAACCAAGTTATGATATATCACAACAATTTGTTCATAAACTTGTAAAAATGTCGTAGGTGGAGTTCTCACCTCTAATTAATAGAACTAAAATTACACAAACAATGACTCTCCTTATTATAATGACAACAATTTTGCTCTCATATTTGTAAATGTATGTATGACATCTATGTGGGTGGAAATTATTCTATGCATCGACGGTACAAGTGACTCAACCCTTATCAAATAATCTCAACCCTTGATATTTATTATCAACTTTATTTTTAATAAACAAAAAATGTATTTAATGCAATCTAACCATTTATTTATGTTGGTGCAAGTGCACGGCGGTGCTCTGAATCCTCCCACGTATGTGGGTACCGTAGAATATTGATCAAATTATCTTGGCAAATTATACCAGAACAAAACTATGATGAAAGAGAAAAAAAGATTAGACAAAAGTTTTTCTCATCAATGTAAAAAGATCATGAAATGATCAGAATAAAGAGTCCTCGTGTAAACCAAATCAAGTAACCATACGAAGCGGCATATAAAACAAAGCTAAACAAAAACAAAAAAATGAGCAAATTTAATTCGGCAACCAAGCTAAAATGTCAGCAATCATCATAGCGGCATGAAAACTAAGCCTATGAAACCCTTAATTAAGCATGAAATACTACGGTTGAAAATTCCCTGATTTTTCTTTTTAATTAGTTACACAAGCTCTGACTTTTTTTCAATAATTATCTCAGTTTTTCTTTTTAATAAATAACAATTATAGAAGCATTACAACTCAGCTTTGGTTGTTAGGAACATGAGTTTTTCTATTGGAACCTCTAAATTTACTCACTTGACCTCTATGCTTTTTACACCTCTTGTCAAATTTTTAAATACTAAATTTACTCATTAAACCTCACTAAAGTTCCTCAAATAACCTCACTCATATAATTTACAAACAATCTAAGATCTTTATAATAAAAAATTTAGTCATTTCAATGATTTAATTACTCTATAAATCTTAATTACATCTCCATTTCTTAATCAGCAACATAAATATCTTATCTAATAAAAAAAAGTTCAAACACAAGGTAATGGGTATTGAGTTTTAAAAAATAATAAAAATATAATAACATGAACTATTATGTGAATTTTTTAATTTAATTTTTCTTTTTTAGCTGTGCAAAAAAAAAAAGATTAATAATTATTTCTTAATGTTTCTCTATTTTCTGTACCTCATGATTAATTATTTAAATATATTTTTTATTTATTTTTATTTGCTAGCTCTGTTTTTTTTCTTCTTTTTGCAAATATAATCGATAGATTTAGATTTAGGTCATAATGCAATTTATTTTGTTCTCCTTGACCAATATGCGTTCAATATGCATATCATATATTTTATCTTAATCATAGTTTTATTTCTTATTAAATATATATATGAATGCTTTAATGAGTATGTAGTGAAATTGGAAAATGAAAATAGATAAGAAAAATAATAAGGGAAAATGCTCATTTACCCAATTTTAGCTTAAAATTTGCCCACTTGCTCCACTAACTGTTTTTTAACCCCGTTTACCCAAAACACTCTAAGGGATTATTTCCCCTTTACCCAATTAATTCTTTTTTTCTTCTTTTTATTTATTTTGGGGACTTTTTTGCCCTCTCCCCCCTCACTGATTTCTCTCTCCTCCCCCTTCACCGATCTCTCTCTCTCTCTCTCTCCAGACGACGTCGGATTTCTCTCTCCCTCCCTCCATCCCTCTAGCAGGTCGCCCACGACGCCTGCTCTCGCCATCGTGGCGCCGAAACTCGTCGTCGTGCTCTCCGCGGCCAGGCTCGACGCCAAGCCAACGGTCCTCGTCGCTTAGACTCGGTGAGGCCGGGGTTGGCCTTCTGAAGGAATCGACGACGGACTGAAGTCTGTTATATGGGACTGAAAACTGCTATATTCTATTGTGCAGTCATAACCATAAAATTTGTTACATTAGTGCCCCCCAGTAGACTTTGTATTAGGGACCAATGATGACTGCTGTATTTATTGACGGACTGAAAACTGCTATTCCAAAGTAAATGTAGTGTTAAATTGCAGTAGTCGATAAATGAAAAAAATTGTTTGGTTTGTGTCAGTCTAGTGGGGGGCAGTAGACAGAATATTGACCCTCAAAATGTGGGTTTTTAGACATTATCTGTTGTTTTGAGTGTGAATAACTTCTATAATCTGTGAAACATAGGAAGCGGTGTAATGTTTGATGGTCTATTGGGGGGCAGTAGACACATTAGTGCCACCCAATAATGTCTTTCTTAGGAGACAGTAATCATCTCTTGTTGATTTGTTTGTGATAAAGTGCAATACACTGTGAATCCTTGAATCTGGTGCAAGTTTTAATGGTTTAGTGGGGGGCAGTAGACACATTACTGCCCCCAAATAATGTCTTCATACGAAGTTAGAACCCTTCACTTAACTGGTGCAAGTTTTAATGGTTAGTGGGGGGCAGTAGACACATTACTGCCCCCAAATAATGTCTTTGTTTTAAGTCAGAACCCTTCACTTAACTATCATTGACAGATTATTGTACTTTAATAAACTCAAAACAACATAAGACTTATCAAAACTCTAATTTCAGTGATTAATTAACCACAGTTAAGAAATTAGTGGGGGGCAATAATCTGTCTATTACCCCCCAATAGACCACAGTTTTGACGTCGTCTGAGACCTGCAAGGGAAGCCCAGACCCGATTCCGGTGTGGAGAGCTTCCCGGACATCTGACGAACAAAACCGGCGAAGCCCAGAGGGGTTGGGATCGTGGAGTTAGATGGCGTCATCCTCTGGTGGTCCGACGGTGGGACGGAGCGGCGATGGTGGAGGTCGACATCGACGGTGGAGTGGTGGGCGTGGTGGCTCAGAGAGAGAGAGAGAGAAAGAGAGCCTGAGACGAGGTTAGAGAAAGAGAGAGGAAGAGAGAGAGTGAAATCGATAAGGGTGAGGAGAGAGAGATATAAATTTAATTTGTTAATTAAAATAAGGGTAATACTGTCAAACACTGTTAGATTGGGTAAATGGGGTTAAAAAACTCTTGGTGGAGTAAGTGGGCAATTTTTAGCCAAAAATTGGGTAAGTGGTCACAGCCCCAAATAATAAAGAATGCAATCTAATATTATTGAATTGGAAAGTCCAGAGAAAATAAATATAACAATTTCTTTGGTATAATTATTGTCTTTAATAGTCATTTTTTATAGTAGGTTATATATGTCATTTAATAATTCATAATAAAGTGAGATCAAGTGAGCAGATTTGGAGGTCTCAATGGAAGCTCTCTAGGAACATTCCCTTAAGACTAAAAGTCTCTCTGGGCGGCCGCTTAGGTGCCTGAAGGTGGCAGCCGCTTCAATTAGTTTGAGCTGCACCTAGGCATGCCAGATTTCATATTCATAATAAATTTTTTTTTTTTGGTTAAATACTTAAAATTAACATTGTATTTGTAAGTATTCATTATATATACTTAACTTTTTATCATGTTTTCAATCAATTTCTATTAAGTATAGTCTTTTGTTTAATTACACTTATTTATATGTTTTATAATCAAATCAAAATAAAATAAAATCTGTGTAGCCGCCTAAGCGATTAGGCGCTAAGTCGCTTACCACCACTCGCCTACTGTCTAACGATTTCTAGAACATTAAGTCTAAGTTAAGTATTTGAAAAGCATTTAGTTAGCGAATTTAATTTTTAAAAAAGTAAATAAGAGATGTAAAAACCATGGAAGATGATAGATGTCTTCATTAGAGACTACTAATCACAATATTAAAATACCCAGTGGAGTGATGGCCCAAATCGAAACCCATAAAAGCCAACCTCAACCTCTTCGACAATTCACCCCACCGACGACACCCGGCGCCGGCGACCAGCAAATTGTTACTTCTAGTTGCTCCGAGTAAGTAATCAGTTACTTCTTCCCTAATTCATCTATTGTGGTATGAACTTCCATTTATTGACTATCTCGTTTCGATTTCATGAAACGAACGGAAGCTAGGTGGGGATGTAGGGTTTAATGTTTAGTAATCTTGTTTTTGGATTGGGATTTAGTGTTCAATAAAAGTCAATGATGGTACTGAGCCGGAGAGGGTTGAAAGGAAAAAGGAGGTCGAAAACTGCCAATGTTTTTAGAATTGTGTTGATCAATTTTTTGGGTTATTTATTATTAATTAGGGAGATAGTGTACTGGTGAGTATGAGATACCCTCATTTACAACTATTTGAACCAAAATTACAACACTGAGAACAAAAGTTACCATATTCATTTACACTATTTACATATAGTTAAATAAAAGGGTCCTTGACCTAAAGCCCCAAAATAAGGGAAAATTATCCCACTTACCCCAGCAAGAGATTTTTGTTCCCACCTACCCAAATTAATAGAGAATGACTATTTTGCCCTCAAACTAATTAAAGAATTACAATGACGTCATCAACCCCTCTCTCTTTCTCCTCCCGATCTGAAACTCTCTCTCTCTCCTCCCGATCTGAAACTCTCTCTCTCTCGTCCCGATCTAAAACTCTCTCTCTCTCTCTCTCTCTCTCGCTCCAGAAGACTCCGGCGTCTCTTTCTCTCTCCCCAGACGACTCTGACGTTTCTCTCTCTCTCTCTCTCTCTCTCTCTCTCTCTCTCTCTCTCTCCCATATGACTCCGGCGACTCTATGTATCCCCAGACGACTCCGGCGTCTCTCTCCCTCGCTCCACACGACTCCGGCATCCCTCTCTCTCTCTCTCTCTCTCTCTCTCTCTCTCTGTCGAGCTTCGTATTGAGGTCAAGTGACTCGCTGTACCAGTAAAACGTGTCGGCCGGCGACGTCGAGCTTCAAGTCGGAAGAAATCGACATCGAGCTTCGGTGCCGGAGCAGTACTATTCGGCGCGACAAGGTGGATGTGGAGAACGATGTCGGTGGCTACTCCGACGAGTCCTAGAGGTGAGAGAGGTCGGCGGCGAGCTCCGGAGGTGATTCGATTCGGTGGTTTTGGTCTGACTATTGATTGGGGTGCCCAAATCAATTTCCAGTTTTTTGTTTTGTTTTGTTTTTTTTTTCTAAGTAACGGGACAGAAGGAAAGAAAAAAGAAGTTTTGAATGTCTATTGCCCCCTAATAGACTTCTATTACCCTTCTATTGGATGGCAATAGACGGCTATTGGGGGGCAATAGACGTTTTGGATTGATGTAATTTCCTTTTTTTTTTTTCTATAATCAAAGTTTTATTTGTCTAAATTTAGGGAGATTAGTTCTCATTCTGGCAACTGAAAGTTCTATTGGGGGGCAATACATGGCTGATAGTAGTCTATTAGGAGGCAATAGACGTCTATTGCCCCTATATTAGGGGGCAATATGCTTCTATTGGGGAGCACTACATTGCTGATAGTCGTCTATTAGGGGGCAATACATGGCTGATAGTCGTCTATTGGGGGGTAATAGACTATCGGGGCAATAGACGTCTATTGGGGGGCAATAGAGGGCCAATAGACGTCTATTGGGGGGCAACAGATCTCTATTGCCCCTCTATTGGGCGATAATAGACGTCTATTGGGGGCAATAGAGGTTTTTAGAAAAGTCCGGTGGGTGGTAGCCGGTGATCGGAATCCGGCAGCCGGTGACCGGATTCCGGTGAAGTTGGCCGGAATCCAGCTGCCTGTGACCGGGCTCCGGCGAAGTCCCCTATGGTTTCTCTCTCTCTCTCTCTCCAAGTAACAAAGGTGAGGGTAAAATGGTATTAAAAAAATAATAAAAACAAAAAAAAAAAAATCTTAATGGGGTATTAGGGAAGACCTCCTTAGAGTGTTTTGGGTAAGAGGGAATTAAAAAAACTTAGTGGGGTAAGTGGGAAAAAAATCTCTAAAAATGGTGTAAATGGACAAAAACCCTAAACAAAAATTACAATATTGACAACGAATTTGTTCAAAAGCTTGTAAAAATGTCGTAAAATGTGTAATTACCATTATTAGAACTAAGATTACAACATTGACAACGAATTTGTTCAAAAATTTGTAAAAAGTCGTAAGAGGTGTAATTACTATTATTAAAACGAAGATTACACAAAGTAGGACTCAAATTACAACTTTGACAACAAAATTTGTTCTCACTTTTGTAAATGTGGGTATGAGATACCCACCACTACACTAAAATTTCTCATTAATTAGGAGTCGGTTTATTGTAGGCTATAGAATCCCAGTGAAGAAGGACAATGCAGGCAGGCATGAAGTCGAACAGAACTTATATGGTTCAGGCAGTGGCGGAGCCAGAAATTTTAGTTTGCTGGGGCACAAAAAAAAAATATTAATCATAGCAAAACATAAAATAAAAAAAACTGTATATGTAATCTATATATTACAACGGTATGTATTTCTTCGACGTGATTTCATTGGTGTGAAAACCACATGAAAAATATAGAAAGGAGACTTAGAAGAAGCCTATAGTACGTATATTAGTATTGTATTGTATGGAGATTTGAAAGGTATTGTATATTTGTATTGTATTTTATATACCAAAAAAAAAAAGCCTATAGTACTTATATTAGTATTGTATTGTATGGAGATTTCATAGGTATTGTATATTTGTATTGTATTGTATGCCCAGAAAAAAAAAAAAAAAAAAAAAGGAAGAAGAAAAAACCCAGTATACTGCAAGACTCGAATTAGGGACCTAGAGGTTGTTAGACCACTATGCCAACTTGGGAACTGGTCATATATGTAATCTAAGTTCTATTTGTATCGATCTCAATGGGGCACGGGACCCAACTAGGCCCCCATGTAGCTCCGCTTCTGGGTTCAGGGATTCTACCTAAAACCCTGTAGCAGCAACAGTATCAGTTTAGCAGAAATTATAGCCAGCACGGAAGAACTCCTTACAGAAATCCTACTGCGGGTGCCAGCTCGAACTCTGGTCCGCTTCAAATGTGTTTCCAAGCATTGGCTCTCTCTTATATCTGACCCCGAATTCTGTCACCACCACACCATTTGGAACCAAAACTCCTCCGTCTCCGCAGTCTTCGGTGACAGATCTAGAGACTTTTTTTCCATCACTTTTCCTCATGATGATCACGACCATAACCATAACCCCGGATCATTCTCGCTGCAATCCTCTTAATTTTGTTCAAAACCAATATGATCGCATCGATCGAGATTATCCACTCCTGCAATGGCCTCTTCTTGTGTCATCTTTTCGATGCTACAATTACTAGTAGAACCCCATATTTTGTCCCCCAACCAACCAGTTCTTGACACTTACTATTCCCCCAGCTGTTGCTGCCACTACTAATGGTCAACAGATACAAACCCATATTATTGGTTGTGCCTTGTCTTTTGACCCTTCCAAATAACCTCATTAGAGCATCTCCAACAGATGTGTTAAAAATTTTGGGTCAAATTTGAATTTGACAGATGAGGTGGCATTTGACAATTTTATTATATTTTTTATGAACTTTATGAATATTTTATTAATCACAAAATGCACCATCTCCATCTCCTTCTATTTTTCTTCTTCTCATCCTCCTTTTTCTCCTCCTGATCTCTGTCTTTCTCATGCTTCATCATCTCTATCCAAACCCCATGACTCATTCTTCTGCTCAAATCCAGCTGCTCAATACAATCACATAAACATCCAAATCTATGAAATCTGGCCCTTGAATTCTAAGGTAGTGCAACAACCCCTTTCATCTTCTTCATCAGATCGATCACAGAGAGACTATTACAGAAACAGAAGCCAAAAACGAAGAATTAGGGAGATCAATCACATAAACATCCAAATCTATGAAATCTGGCCCTTGAATTCTAAGATAGAGCAACAACCCCTTTCATCTTCTTCATCAGATCGATCACAGAGGGACTATTACAGAAAACCCAGAAGCCAAAAACGAAGAATTATAGGGAGAGGAATGGGTGTGAGACATTTCTTGCTTTCTTATTTTATCTGTGAAACTTGGGCTAAGACTATAAGTTTTGCTTCATTTTGGGTACTGGATATGATGAAAGAGAGGGATGAGAAAGAATCAGAGAGGAGTGAAAAATAATTTTAAAAGAAGATCTGGGATTAATCTAGGATTTTGATGTTGTAGAGGTTGTTCCTTTCTCTCTTTACCTGTTTTGATTAATTTGGGATTTTGATGTTTTGTGAGATGTGGGAATTAGGAAGAGAGAGACCAGAAGGAAAGAGGGAGAAGAAGAGAGAGCTTTGCTTTGGTCGATCTGCGTAGGAAGAAGAATAGAAGAGAGACGCGAAAGAAAGAGAGAGAAGGATAAAGAAACAATAAAAAAAGAAAAGACAGATGAGTATAGGACTGTCAAATTTGACAGTTTGGTTTCAATCTGTCATCCATGGTGGAAATGGCATATGGGTTGGAGAGTAATTTCATTAGTTTTTTATAGCTGTTGGGCTGCCATGTGGATTTTAACACATCCACTGGAGATGGTCTTACAAGTTTATATATATGCCTTGAGACCACTACTCGTCATAAATATTGCCCATACTACCAAATACAAATATATTCGTCTGAGAGTCGAAGTTGGAAGCTTCTCAATTCTTCTTTCTACATGCAAGATCAAACTCTCTATGGACAGGGGGTGTATTGAAATGGTGCAATTCAATGGGTAGGACTGGTTTGTGAGATGTCATACTATCAACTAGATGAAGAGTATGTCGGATTGGTTGATAGTCCTCCTCATTTTTACGAGAAGAAATGGGAAAATAGGATGCATAGATATTTTAAGGAGTCCACTGGCGCCCTTTGCATCTTTATACTCCTTGTCTTACTAATTTTGAAGTATTGGAGATGGGGAGAGGCTACTCTGGCTGGTTTGTCAAGTACCATGTTGATCTTGATCCCTTATGCACCGCTTACCCATGCTTCCTAAGTGAACTATTTGTTGTTCTGTTCCTTGCTCAAGACGAGAATGAAGGAGGAAAGTTCATCCCTGTTGCTGCATTCTCCTGGTACAGTCATCTCTTATGATCTTAAGAGTCAGACCATCAAATATTTTGAGTTATCTATTTGTCAGCGTCTTCTAGTTGGATTTTCCAATTATCCATATAGGGAGACTTTGGCTTGTGTGTAATTGTTCCGTTTATGATATCTCAAGCTACTGCCGGTGCTGGTACTACTGTATTCTTCTCTTTTGGTTGTAAGAACAAGATTTTTTTTTTTTTTTTCTTAATCCGGTTTAGAAAAATCTATATAATTATTGATTTATTTTTTGTTTGTTAATTGTTTTCTTCTCCATAATGGTCTGTTGTCAATGTTCACTTCAATACTTAGCTTGCTAGCTCTTCAATGAAATTCTCCTAATCAAATTAATTAACCATCAACATGCAATTTGATGTTGTGTGTTCAGGTAACAACAAAGTCCAAACCTAATGGACGATTCTCGTAAGGTTCATCCTGCTGCATATCATCATCATCCATTTTCGTTAATTCAAGTCCCGGTATCAACCTAATTACGGTTGAGTTTTCTTGTTGTGGAAGTGTAATTGTTCAACAACCAGATAATGTCATCGAGATTGAGGTTGGTACTCCTCCATGTAGCATGACCAATCAAGGTAGTGATGTTCAAAAGCAATAAACCAAAAAGGCCAAATTAATGGATTATTACTCATTTCAGGATATTTTTAATAAAAGCAGATGAATAAATCAAGATAATTGTATATCAAAGTTAAAAAGGAATGCCTACTCTAGTCCTTCCTAGAGCCTCGACCAGGCAAAAGATAGTGATATGCCTGCTCTAATGTATATATCTACATTTCTTAACTTCACTCCGGCCAGCTCTTCCTTGATAGCTGAGCAAGAGAACTTGAATATTTGAGAGAGGAAAATAGAAATTCTATATATGAGGCTATTTTGTTTCAACGCAAAAATGAGAGAGTACACTTCTATTTATACTAGGGTAAAAAATACAACAGTACCCAAACTATGGTCGACTCCGATTTTTTGTACCCAAGTTTTCAAAACTATCACTTTGGTACCTGAAGTTCGGACCCGACCCAACTTTAGTACCTAGAACACTGTTGGCCGTTACGGAGTTAGTCAACTGTCAAACTTTGAGGGGTATTCTCGTCCTTTCACTAGATTTCTTCTTCTTCCTCAAACTCTCTTCATTTTCTTCTTCCTCCTAATTCTCCCATCATCTTGGGCACGAGTGGGCTGCGCAGGCACGGGGCGCTGGGTGGGCTGCACAAGCGTGTGATAGTTTTTGAAAATTTGGATCAGAAATTCAGAGTCAGTCATAGGTTGGGTACTATTTGTATTTTTTTCCTTGGAGGTAAAGACAGAGGGTCGGTTTTACCCCTAAGAAAATGCCACGTGGCATGATAGTTAACGCCGTCCATGACGGCAGGTACGAATGTTGGGTCGGGTGGGATATTTGGGGTACCATTGTGATAGTTTCGGAAGCTTGGGTATAGAAATTCGGAGTGGCCCGTAAGTTGGGTACTGTTTGTAATTTTTTCCCTTTATACTAAGACATGAGTCACTATGTGAAGGACATGTGGATAACAGCTGTAGGCCACTAACTGATTAACCATGCATAAATGTAATTAGCAGACCTAACTAATTAGCAACTAATTAAACAGGAAAGTAGGCCTATAAAGTAAGCCTACATTGTTAACATTCCTTACAGCTTCAACTACTGTGATGTCAAAGCCATGTCGTCTCAAATTGTAGGCGGCGGTACTTCAACTACTATGATGTCAAAACCATGCGGATTTGAAAGATTAACCAACACCGTATATACCTTACACCAGCGCCAACCAGAGCTAGTAAGAGATTTTTTTTTTTTTTTTAAAAAAAAAAAAAAAAAAAAACCCTCAGCTCACCGTACCTTACATATGTTGGTGAGAATCAAATCCATGACCTTTACAATGTTGGAATTATAACATACCAACAAGAATACCAAATTCTCTAGGGAAGCTTCTTAAAAAATAGGATTAGATTTTACCATGCAAGTTGCTCAATAACTCTCCCAATCCTAATAGGATTTTACTAGCATAGCCTATAAATACAGGCAGATCCGCATATGCGCATGCATTTACTTGGAAATTGCATATAGTCTGAAAATGGCTGATACCACTCCTGATAACGAACTCCATTGTTGCACAAAAAGGAGGAAGATTACAGGCAGCGGGAACCCAACAATACCAAACTGGTCTGAGCTCCAACCTGAACTGTTAGAGTTGATCTTGGGAAAACTTCCTGCTTTTGTCGACATTCTTCGTTTTAGATCTGTTTGTCCTTCTTAGAATCACACTGCAAAATCTTATATCTCTAACCCACATCACCCATCAACATTGCTTCAAACTTCATGGATCATGGTCCCTAGTGAGCTAGAAGATACTCGCTGCTTCTATAACCTTGCAGAGAAAAAAGTTTACATCATTAAGAACATGTTAAAAGATTTTTATCATTGGTTACACACATTTTTATGCGTGTAATTACATTCTAAAAACTAGAATTAAGCTAATCTCTAAAGTAATTATTATGTAATTAATCTATTTTTATTTTATTGTAGTAAATAAGCGGATTTGTGGATTTCGAAAGAAATGGCTCAAAATCGGAGCAATTCGAAATTTTTGACAAAATAACGAATCAATGATGAGTCGGTACCCCAACTAGAAAGGGTGGATGATGATTGCTAATAAAGAAAAGAGCCGAGGAAGGAATTGGGAGCATATTTAATTTATCTAATTGGAGATTGATAAAAAAGCTTAAGTAATAATTAAACCAATTTGGTTTAATTACAAGAGGAGCTGCGTGCATGCATGTTTCTATTGGGTTTAATTAAGTTTCCAAAATCAGCTGCACCATCTTTTTAGTCTTCCTCTTCCAGCGACACGTGCCACCTCCACCTCCACCTCCATCACTCATACTTTCTTTCTCCCCTACCATAGCATGCAACCTGTCCAAACCTAATCTCCATCCACTCATCCTCTCATCGAAGCAGACCAACACGACCCATATATATATATATATATATATATATATTCCTTTTCCTTCCTCATGACCCTCGCTATGTAGGTTCATTACATGGGTGGCTGGTGATTTGGACCAAGAAAGCAATCTTACATTTCTTCAATCCAATTTCTCAAGGTAGAATCGAACTCCCATCAATTACAATTCTTCCACCCACTGACACCTTATTGGAATTTAACCTTTTTGAGTGTCCCATTACTAAAGCTGTCCTTTCCACTGACCCGTCTTACAACAAGAACTACTTCATTGTGGTAGTGTACACAACAGGAAGAGAAGGATTAGCATATTATAAGTATGGAGACTATACATGGAGTCACCTATGTAAGATTAAAATGGACTTTATCATTAGTTTACATCGAGTCATCAACAACTTACCAATTTATGCAGAATAAGTAATTGAAGAATCTTGAGACTTTAATCCTAGATATTTTATTTATGGTGTATCCACGTAAATAATGTAGGAATCTAATATGACTTGGTTATTAAGTTAACCTAAAAAGGTATGCAATTACAATAGGGATTTGGACTTGAATTGTTTCCTTTATGGGAGGTTATAGAATATCTAATTCTCTATATAAAGCTTGGGTCCCTGTACTCTCTCATATGCTCTCGGTAATAAAGTCTCTTGCCCCATACAAAGAATACCAAATATTGAGATGCAGTGCAGAAGACTCAGGTTTGGATTGAGTGATCATTCAGTTCAAAGGTTCATGATCCATTTCTAATTTATTTCTTGTTCATATTTTTATACAATTGTATCTGTATTCCTTGTGAAGCGTTCTAATGGCTTTTCTGTTTAAGTTTACATGTGGTATCAGAGCCGCCTTCACAAAATATAGATCATTGTCGATATTCATTTTTACAGTAACAAGAAAATGGCTTTTACATGAACCCTAGCCTGGAAACTAACTACGGATCGAGTTTGTTATTATATATATATATATATATATATATTTTTTTTTAATTTTAATGCGTATTTCTTCTTTTGATGCGAGGAAACCAAAAACTGGTTCGACTCTATTTCTGCACAACGAACCAAAGAAGTAGATGATCTAGCCTATAATTGGATATAGAGTCGAACCAGACGAAACCCAATGCTATCCCCATGGACTGTGATGGAAACAAACTTAAGTTAAGGGGATGGTATGATCGAAATCTTTTGTGGGATCTGACAACGATGATGAGTCGAAACGTCATGCAATCCCAAATTCAGAAAGCTGGAACAGACAGTTAAGCAAATTTATTGTGATGCCCCGGAAATTCGTAATTATTTTCCGAGGAATTTCCGGAATCTAATTTATGGTTGTTGGACGGTTTCGTGGCTCATGGACGGAGCGGAAGTGTTTCGGATGAATTAATTATTTGAAAAGTATGACTTTAGGGGGGGTTCAAGGTTGAATTTTGATAAGTTGAGATTCTCCGAAAACTTTCTTCACGAAAGTTGTAGAGCGCGTCGATATGAGTTCGTGGACATGTGGAACGAGGAAATCGGAGTTAGTATGAGAAAGTTATGAGCGTTTGAAAATTTTGGAAAGTTACTATATATAGGGGTTTCCCTATCGGGAAAGTTACTATTCTCATTTTGGTAAGTTTCCATTTTCGGAAACTCTCTTTTCTCTCCGTTCTCTCTCCTGATTTTCGACTGACCCGACTCAGACCTGGTGGATCCGACCAGGATTTTCTGACGAGCTCCAGCGACGGCAGACCACCAGACGAGCCCAGATTAGTTCGCCTCCTCTGTGCGCTCCTCCCTATGGTGTTGGTTTGCACGGCAGTTCACCTGAAGGTAGAGATCGGAGCAGCTACAGTCGATGCGATCGGGACCCGACCGAAAAACCACTTTTTCGGCGACGTCTCGGCCGATCCTTCTTGGTTTTGGAATCTCCTCCTCCTTCTGATCATCCTCATGCCCTCCTTGAAGGACGATTTCGCATGTGGAGTGGAAGATCTAGGTTTGAAAATCTGCGGTGCACAACGAATCTGGGGTTTGATCAGACGGCTGAGATTGGCCGATCTTGCAAGCTTGATCTAGGACGATCTAGGCCGAACCAGACTTAGCTCCAGGTATGAAAGTTGCTCTACTCTTCATGATGAACATTTATGGTTGGCTTGATTGTTATGGTTTTGAGTTTTGGCCGGTGGTGGTTATGGTGGTTGCACTGCCGACTGTGGTGGCGTTATGGTGGCCTTCCAGCCATGGAATGGTTAGTTTCTGGTATTGTATATCATCCACTCGTCAATAAGAGCGTTTTGATATATAATACGTAATTTCTGGAGATCGTATGGATATATTGTGATTTTTACGGTTTTCGGACCGTTTGATGCTTCGATCCGTGAGGATCCGAGCGTCCGATCGACTTGTGGTTTGGACATATCGATCGCAGAAGTGTTCCGGAGACATTTGGTGGTCTTGGATGTGGTTTCACCTCGATTGGCGTCACTTTGGGGATTTAGTTCAAAACAGGGGTTTCAGACTTAAATCGTTTGTGAATCGTTACTGATTTGAGGTCATTGGTGATTAGGTGCTTCTAAAGGTGAATTGGACGAGTTGTTGGTGATAGTTTTGGTTTGGTTCTGTATAGAAGACGCAGCGGGAGTTTCAAGGTGAGTAATCTTACGAAGTTCATTCACGAACGGGTTGACCTTATTGTTTTGAGAGTTATTTAGTTAACTGCAAACTATAGTTGGTATTAGTGGCATTCCTGAGTGAATGACCACTTATATATATATATATATATATATAAGTAGAATATGTATATTCTTGTGGGTTGATGAGTGAATTGAAGCAATAGGTATTGATGGGTTTCATTATATTGTTTTAGGGCTTGACTTTTCGGGAAATATTTTGTAGGAATTGGGAATTTCTATTGTTTGAAAAGTGTCAAGATTTGGTGTGAGTTTCTTTGATGTGATTTGAATGTTTTGATCTAACGACCAGGGGTCGGAAGATCTGAGAGTCACAGGTTGTGATTTCTCCTTTCGGTTTGATTTAACGTTTTGATCCGACGACCGGTGGTCTGAGGATGTGAGAGTCACAGGTTGTGATTTCTCCTTTTAGTTTGATTTAATGTCTTGATTTGACGACCGGGGAGGTCTGATGATTGGAGGTCACGGGGTGACATCTCCTTTTGTGTGAGTTGAGTAACTTTTGGGTCCTGAGTGACCGTTTTGAAAGGTTTTGATCTGACGACCGGGGAGGTCTGAGGATTTGGGGTTGCTGGGAGTGACCTCAAGCATATATATCGGGACTTCACACCTTTAGCCGGGTGAGTGGATACGATCAGTTAGAGCTCTAGTCTGTTGCCATGGTACATCATGGGGGGTAGTGGGGAGCTATCTGATGCTCATGAGTACGTGTTTTTAAAAGAGAGTTACGGGGATTCTTTCTTTTAAATGTCCTGGGAGGACTTGTTTATCATATTAAATTGTCAGAGTTTCAATTATTATGATTTTGTCACGGGGTGACTTGTGTTGATTTGGGAATGTGTTTTTAAAAGGGAGTTTCGGGGATTCTTTCTTTTAAATGTCCTGAGAGGACTTGTTTATCATATTAAATTGTCAGAGTTTCAATTATTATGATTTTGTCACGGGGTGACTTGTGTTGATTTGGGAATGTGTTTTTAAAAGAGAGTTTCGGGGATTCTTTCTTTTGAATGTCTTGGGAGGACTTGTTTATCATATTAAATTTTCAGAGTTTCAACTATTATGATTATGTCACGGGGTGACTTGTGTTGATTTGGGAATGTGTTTTAAAAGGGAGTTTCTGGGATTCTTTCTTTTAAATGTCCTGGGAGGACTTGTTTATCATATTTAATTATCAGAGTTTCAATTTATATGATTTGGTCACGGTGTGACCTTTATTGTGATTTTTGGGAAATGCATATTTGTCAGAGTTTTCAATTAATATGACTTTGTCACGGGGTGACTTGTATTCGTTTCTTTTGGGAAAAGAATGTGCTGTTTTGGGAAAATAGGGTGTGTGTCCCTTTTTACGAGTTGATGGGTTTCCTCGTTGGGCAAGTTGTGCATGTGTGGTTTTGAGTTACTCATACGGGCTTGCAAAAGCTTACCGGGTTTGTTGTGTGGCAACCCGGTACACCATTCAAACAGTGTAGGGGTTAATCCTGCAGGTTAGGATAATCGGGGCTGAAGCTGAGGTAGCGCCCTTGCAGTTTTACGGTAGGAAGCCATTTTTATGACTTTACCATTGATAAGGACTTCCGTTGTATAGTTAACTCTGAGCAGCATTTACGTTTATTTTGTTGTTGACAATTTAATTCGTAAGCTTATGTAATATATGACTCTATGGAGCAGGTCAATATTAATATAGTGGGTTCAGAGCATCAATATGTACTTAGGTTAAAAGGGAAAAAGTTTCTAGGTATTTTGTATTGATGGCTGAACGTTCACGCATATGTAATTATGGTATTATGTATCGATTTTCATGTGTGTAAAATCAGGGGCGTGACATTTATATTGCTTTTATTTTTTGAACTCTTATATTCTTTGAAATACCAATATCCATATATGCTGCCCAGGTTTACTATTATCATGCTTGGTTAGGGACTTGTTCAAATTAATCTAAACTTGCGAACATCGAGAATGGTGTTATGGATATAAAAAGGCTTATTTTAGTCCATGAAGGACATTCATATATTAAACAAGTGCATGTAGGCATCTGTTTGAATTCGTCTCTGACTTTGAATAATGGTCTTGGTTTTGTTTTTAATATACGGTGCTTTATAATATAGTGATCGTCTAATGAATGTATCAATTGTACATACATAAGGCCATCTCTTTGTTTTGGCAAGGCTTATGACCACAGATCTTTTAATATAACATACTCTTGTCAATACTTGCATATTTGCATTTTGCACTCTCTGACAAACAGTACGAATTGTTCATCTTAATCTGGGCAAACACCTATTTTGTATATGCAATTGCATAGGAATTGTTTCTTTTACACTTAAAGATAGAGCACATGAATATTATTCTCTTCAGGTTTCTCTTAAGAGGTATTATATATTGTTCATAAGCATGATTGCAAATATGTGTGACTGAATAGATGGACTAATTGATAGCTTGGTAAATGAGGAAGTGATGTCTTATCAGGAACGCATGATAAGTTGATCATTACATAAAAGACCAAATCTAAGTCTTGTTTCCTTGAAACTATGGCTGTTGAAATTACTAAATTTTGGGACTTCATTGAATTTTGTCTTGTACATGTTTATATCTGGGGTTGGGACCTAAATAAATTGTCAATCAAAATTATAAGATCACTGACACATGTTCTTACCCACTGCAAAATTGAATTCTTCATGTATTTATTAAGGATCATTATGGAACTTGCAATCCAACATACATTTGAATATGCATGAGTAAAATATATATCTTCTGGTTATTTATTCTATTGTTAGAGGTGCTTACATGATAAAGTTTCCATATCAAGCTTCCATTCCATGATGTAATTGTAAGAAAACTCAGATCTCTCTTGATTTCCTTCATAGTGTCTTGAAAAATTGATTGTGGTGCTTCTCTTTGTTGAATAATTGTTACATTACAAAATGAAGAAATCACATTTCCTCAAGCCGAATGATGATAGTTTTTACCAACAAGAGTATGTTTTTAGTCATTTAAAAGGATTTCTGAAAATTCTTTTGTGCAATGTTGAGTTCTGTTGTACGTTAAACTGCAATAGTAGTGTACATACTTTAATTAGTTAACCATTGTAGACGAGGACTACATGACAAGTACACAGACTATTTATCATAGAAATTGTTGCGGTTTCTAAAATAATGATAATAACTTGGCCCAATAATTCATCTTGTTATTGGTGAAGATATTTCCTATTGCATATACAGTGAGCATGATTGTAAGTTTATTTAGCCATTGATAAACATATATGCATGACTACTAGAAACACTAGAATTATGTTGCTTGCTTCAGAATTACCTTTTTTCCTGCATTGTTGATTGTAACCTTATGCTCGCCTCTGCTGCATACTTGATGGTTGTTTGGATGCTTTTAAAACTGGCTTCATATATGTATTCATATAGATATAGCCTTGATACGTTTCAAAGGCGATGCACTAAATGTTGACATATGTAAAAGGGAAGGTAAATTGTTTAAGCTTTGATCAAGCTGTGTGGCATGTATAGCTACTATAATTTACATGATTGTTGGTTGCCATTAATTAAAGTTTTGTCTTGTATCTCTATTAGTATTGAGTGTATATCAGTTTTGGATTAGTAATTTCAGAGGATGTTCTACTTTTTGGTGTTACTACCGTGTAAGGACTTGTGTTTTCTGGACACTGAGCATTTTTTTGCTTTTTCTTTTAAGTAGAATATTTCTCTCCCTCCTTTTCTTGAACTTTGAGCTCCAGAATAGCATAACGTACAGGTTAAGTGCATCTCATTGTTATGAAAAATAGCTGGGAATACACTGAAGCTGTACTTGCTTTATTATATATTGAAATGCTGAAAACCATAATGTGATCACTATTGTTCTCTTCTGGCAGTGTACTCTCATATGATATTTAAAGATGTGGTTCAAAACCACTTGCTTTTATGTGTTGGTTTGTATTAGATTGATGTGCACATAGTATTCATATTGGAAAATTTCTAGATATGCATGTGTTGGAACATACTTGCAGTGATTTTTAGTAGATATTGGCTGTCAACATGCAATTTTACAAGAATTAGACAATGAAACTAAGTTTAGTGGCTATTTGTGCGAGCAATCAAATACATGCATTTTGGCATAACCTATTGTTGTTCTTCTAAATCATATTCTGATTTTGTTTTTGGGTATTGGAACAAGTCTTTGCTCTTCTAAATATGTACAGAGGCTATTGTTTTGGGCTTCTAGCATTTTGATGAAGTATGCTCTGTGATTATATGAACGATCAAGTAACGAATTAAGGCTACTTTTGTGATATATAGATATATATATGCTATAAAGTTTTTATACAGAAACACAAAAGAGACATGGATAGAGGTATGTCCTAATCAGTTTCCGCTATGCGATAAATCAAGTTTAGCATAAAAGTTTTATTGTCTGATCGATTTCAGATTTTATCTTGTGAAGGAGAACTTGACTAAAATAATTCCTTGTTGCTAACCGACATTTTCTTAGTATAAGTAATGTATTTTGAAAGAAAATTGCCACATTGACATAATTAAATTTTGAAGCCACTTAATAGTCTTCCGGCGTTTTTCTGATTAGTTTTCCTTGAAATCATACAATTGAGATTGCTTGGGATGCTATGTGGGTTATATCTATGCATCTACCGCTAACATGATTTGACACAACTAAGGTATGTTTTCATTGACTCTTGAAAAACCTTCATCATTGATTATCAAGTGATACTTATCAGGGATATACATGAGTTTAAAGCATGCTGCCCTGAGTATTTTAAAACTAGGATATTCTGTGATGATCATATGTCAATAACTACAGTGAATATGTTATCTCTAGTGCTCTTGTATGATCTGGAATATCTTGCATATGTTGATAATCATTGTGCACAATTTGCTGGTGAAAAATTTAAACAACAAGAAAATATCTCCCAAAGTAAGTCTTGTTAAATTTTACCGTAAGCACAGTTGGTGTCTTTCATCTAGCCTTGTGCTCGACGAAACTTCGGGAACCAACTTTGATCTTTGATCTCTAGGATGTCTTAGTGGTACATGTTGCACACAGCAAACCGCCACTAGGATCTCTCATTGATTTTAAAGGTTATAAGATCAAGAAACTTGTGTTGTGCATTTTAATTTCATGACTGTATCTCCCAAAGGAGGTTCAAACTTTACATGGCTTTAACTTGCACATACAGCACATCACAAAATTGATACAAATGCATTTGGTTTGCCTAGATCTTTTCCTATTGCCATTAAAGGTGTTGACTGATCTTAGCAAAATTGCATTTTTATCTATTTTGGTTTTGTGAAGAAGAAACTTCAGAATGTCATGTCTTCTTGCCACACAGGTGTTGCTTGACATTGTCTAAAGGGGCTTACTACGGTACATCTTGTTTGATGTGATCACTATATTTATATTGTTTGCTAAGCTGTCTGTTATTTTTCCAGTGCCTGTGGGACTAGCAAACTGCAGAAACGTTAAAGTTGGCATGGATGTTGACATTATCAGTATGGTTTAAGTTGAGAATGGCAATTTACAATAGCAAATTTTTCAAGTACTTGGAGTGTGAACATATTTGTTTGAATCATTCACATGTTTAATGTGATGCTTAGTGGTATTCAATATATTTGGTATATGTTGATATTTTTTGTTCAGAAAATTGCTGTCATGTTTTTGACAAGGTTGTTATGGTATATTTTTCAAGGTATAAACATGGTTTAAGTTCCTTAGTTACTTGATCTAAATGGAAATTGCAATAAGGAGCATGTTTATATTATGATACTTGATTTGCCTATTGACATGAAAATGTCAAATAGCATCACCACCTTTTATCTGAACGAGCATTTGGCTACAAAGTTCCCTTGTTTATGTGTCTTATTGTCTGTACGAAAGTTTTGATTTTAGACAACAATTTTTTTTTTTAACAGGGGAAAGTATTTGACATATGTTTGTCGTTTACTGTAAAAGAATTGTGTGGCTTATCACTTTGATTGCTTAAAATCTAGTACTTGGTAATTTATGGTTTCACTATTTTTCATGGTTATGTAGATGTTCGGATTTGATAAGGGACAGTGGGAGTAAGGATTTACTTTCACAAGTTAAATTTTCATGAGAAAACTATATTCTTGATTCTTTTATCAGAAGAAAATTCCATTGAAGTTTTGACATTATTTTATAACCTAGCTATGAAGTTTTCCAATCTTATAGAATTTAGACAAGTTAAATTTTCTTATTTAGATATTGCTATTAGGTAAGGATACATCAAGAAATTGGTGGTGTGTTTTATGATCCATTTTCACTGGATAAAGGTTTCTTTAGTGAAAATTCTAAATTTCTTTGGTTTAGTGGGAATATTTTCTTCTTACTGACATATAGTCCTTCCTTTAGCAATTGTTTTTGTTAAGTTGCTGATTATCTTGAAAGTGCATTTCCAAACTTATTGGATTAAGTTTTTCCATGGACTCAAGATCTTATGCTCAAAAGGTTTTGGTTATTATCTACAGATTGTGAATATTCGAAACCTTGTTTTTGTTCACATTGTCTTTGAACTTTTAAGGCGACGTTAAGGTTAGAATTCTCTTATGAGATAATTCGTAGTCTTAGCTGGAGCTATTAACTTCTACTGATTGATGATTTATGAGATAATTCATGTGATGAATGCAATTGACACCCATTTTGGCCTTTTGGGTTTGATTCAAAAAAAAAAAAAAATCGCATTATAGTTGGATCCATTCTGGCATGTGATGAATGCAATTGACACCGGCCTGTTTTGGCCTTTTGGGTTTGATTCAAAAAAAATAAATATAGCTTTATAGTTGGATCCATACATCCATTACTTTTAAAGAAGAAGAAAAAAAAAAACCTACCAAAGACATCATAAGGACTTGTAAAATCTAAACAAATACTAGTAAATCAATCCATTAGAATCAATCAGAGTCCATATAGAATTTAAACAATCCGTGGATTAAGTAAATCCATGGATTATAAAAACTCAAACAAAATATTTTAAAATCTGAATTGAATACACCCTCCTAAAGAATTGATTACTATATCTTATCACAATGGTATTCTTGTTGAGTAAACTTATGATAGTCCAAGTGGGAGAATGTAAGACTAAAATGGACTTTATCATTAGTTTACATCGAGTCATCAACAACTTACCAAAGTAATTGGAGAATCTTGAGACTTTAATCCTAGATATTTTATTTATGGTGTATCCACGTAAATAAAGTAGGAATCTAATATGACTTGGTTATTAAGTTAACCTAAAAAGGTATGCAATTACAATAGGGATTTGGACTTGAATTGTTTCCTTTATAGGAGGTTACAGAATATCCAATTCTCTATATAAAGCTTGGGTCCCTGCACTCTCTCATATGCTCTCGGTAATACAATCTCTTGCCCCATACAAAGAATACCAAATATTGAGATGCAGTGCAGAAGACTTAGGCTTGGAATGAGTGGCCATTCAGTTCAAAGGTTCATGATCCATTTCTAATTTATTTCTTGTTCATATTTTTATTCAATTGTATCTATATTCCTTGTGAAGCAATCTAATAGCTTTTCTGTTTAAGTTTACAACATAGGCTCTCCGCATTAAGACTATCGTGATATTATGTTACATAATAACCACTTATTTCTATGGTCCTCCAATGAAATGGAAGTTTGGGACTTTGGGGCTGCATATCCGATAAAAATGATGGATTTTCGACTTTCGAGTGAGGATGACAGTGCTTTATACAAGTCCTTTAGTGCAAACCATCGCTGGCATTTGGTAGTCATTCGGTGAGCTTTTGCGTGTGGAGCAGCTGCATAATTTCAGAGGCGAGTGGCACTTCTATATTTTCAAGTTAAATTTCTCGTCTAAAAAGTGGGAGAAGATGGAATGCTTGGAAGATCGGGCTTTATGTTTGGGTGATAAGAGTTCGATAATGTCAATATCTACTCGGGATTTTCCAGAATTTGAAGAAAACTCAATTTACTGCATAATTGAAGATAAAGAACCTGATGAATATGGTATGTATAAAGAATCTGACGAAGTGGTGTTAGCTCAGTGGTTAGAGCACTCACTACCTATGTACGAAGTCATGGTTTCGAGTCACCATGGGGGCAGGAGTGAAACCATTTGATCCTCTTTAAAAATTTAAAATAAATAAATAAATAAATAAAAAAGGATAAAGAACTTGATGAATATGGTATGTATGATACTGGACAAGTATCAACTTGGAGAAAAAAACTGTCAAGTCATGTTATAAATATCGATTAAATTCAGAATTTTTTGCTCCACCAGTTTTTTGGATTGTTCTTAATCCATCTACTTGAAGGTTATGTAATGGATGGAATCTTTTGTAATTTTATATGTCATGAATACTTGAACAGTTTTGTGATTTTTTTTTACTTATAATACAGTGCAGAACTGTTTAATATTAGGGCTAAATACAAATTACTACCCTGTGGTTTAGGTCCAAAATCAATTCAGTCCCTAAACTTCTGATTTCATCAAAAACACCCCTACACTTTCAATTTTGATCTAATAGGTCCAATTTATTAGTTTTCCGACAATTGAGTTATTTAACTTGTTAATGTAGCTCATATATGGCCTATGTTTTATGATGTGGTGTCGAAGTGGTCTGCACAGTCAATTTATGAGTGAGTCCTACTAATAAAAATAAATAGTTTTTCAACAAATAATCCAGCTATAACTTGAACCCATAACCGAATATTAACGAATTGGACCTATTAGATCAAAATTGAAAGTGCAGGGGTGTTTTTGATGAAATTAGAAGTCCAGGGACTGAATTGATTTTGGACCTAAACCACAGGGTACGTACTAACTAGTATTTAACCCTTAAAAGAACGACAAACTTTTCTTAAAATGTTTTCAAAAATGGAAGCATGTTACTCAATTGAATACAGGTGTTGAATCTTACCCGATGGCTAGTCTCATAGACCCATTACACGATCTTACCTTAATTTGATTTATCACTAGGTAAGCGTAGTGTGAGTGTGTCACGCCCCTGATTTTACACACATGAAAATCGATATATATAACCCCATAATTATATATGCGTGAAACGTCCAGTCATCAATACAAAATACCTGAAATCTTTTTCCCTTAAACTTACACACATATTGATGCCCTGAACCCTCAAAGTTAATATACACTCGCTCCAAAGAGTTATATATTACACAAGCTTACGAATTAAATTGTCAACAACAAGATAAACGTAATGCTCCTCAGAGTTAACTATACAACGGAAGTCCTTATTAACGTTAAAGTTACAAAAATGGCTTCCTACCGTAAAGCTGCAAAGGCGCTACCTCCGCTTCAGCCCCGATTATCCTAACCTGCAGGATTAACCCCTACACCGTTTGAATAGTGTACCGGGTTGCCACACAACAAACCCGGTAAGCTTTTGCAAGCCCGTATGAGTAACTCAAACCACACATGCACAACTCACGCCAAAATGAGGAAAACAACTCACGCTTTGATTCCTTAAAACACGAAATAAAGGAGAGTAACTCACACTTTAATTTCCTTTCAAATCGAAATAAAAGAAAGCAACTCACACCTTGTTTCCTTTTAAAACAAACATAGAAAACAACCCACACTTGAATTCTATAATAAAACATAGAAAGCAACTCACACCTTGATTTCTATCAATAAAACATAGAAAACAACTCACACCTTGAATTCTATCAGTTGTACCATAAGCGTACCATAGAAAGCAACTCACACCTTGATTTCTATCAAATCGTTAATAAGGAAAACAACTTGCACCTTGTCCCCTTAAAAACCATTAATAAGGAAGCAACTCACACCTTGTTCCCTAAAAATACGTAATGTCATGAGTTGTAAATAACCAATTCCCGTTACCCCATGAATTACCTAAATGGCAGACAGATTAGAGCTCTAACTGAAAAACGTAACCACTCGTCCGGCCAAAGACGTGGTCACCTAAGATTCTGCCCAAGGTCTCAGACCTTCGATCCTCGGGCCGCAATGTCCCTTGGAGCAAAACATTAAAGGAGTCGCGCTGGACCCAAAATGTTACACAAATCGCAACGCTTTTGAAAACAATCGAAATCATCATTTCCATAATCATTGTTTTCCGAAAAAGCCATAACACAAAACAATAAAAAGCATCAAATCATGCCTATTGTTTTCATACACAAATCTCAACGCTTTTCAAAACAAATCGAAATCAATCATTTCCACAAATCATTTGTTTTCCAAAAGCCACACCCCAAAACAATAAAAAGCATCATTTCATGCATATTGTTTTCATAAATCCACAAACCACCAAAACATATATATTTCACGTAAACATATATCTATATGTAGTTATCCGCGCAGAAATGCCTACTAATACATGACTACGTATGTATATATATACATCCCAAATATATATACACACACATGGTCATCTACTCAGAAGTGCCACTAATACCATCTATAGTTTGCAGTTAATAAATAACTCTCAAAGCAATAGGGTTAACCCGTTCGTGATATGAACTTCGTGAGATTACTCACCTTGAAACTCCCGCTGCGTCTTCTATACAGAACCGAACCAACACTATCAGCAACAACTCGTCCAATTCACCTTTAGAAGCACCTAATCACCAATGATCTTAAATCAGTAACGATTCACATTTGATTAAAGTTCGAAACCCCTGTTTTGAACTAAAATCCCCAAAGTGGCGCCAATCGAGGCAAACCACATCCGAGACCTCCCAAAGTCTTCGGAATACGTCCACGATCGATGTGACCAAACCACAAGTCGATCGGACGCTGAATCCTCACGGATCAATAAATCGACGGTATGAAACTGCAAAAATCATAACAATTCCATCGAACTCCAAAATTGCATATTATATATCGAAACGCTCGTATCAACGAGTAGAACATATATAATACCAAAACAGTTCCTTAAAGTGGCCGGAACACCGCCGGAACGCCACCACAGACGGTGGTGCACCGCCGCCGGCCAAAAACTCAAAATCTCACAAAACTCCCAACATCAAAAAGCTTCATCTAAGCATGCTTGTGAACTTTCATAACTGGATCGAAGTCAGAAAACAAGCTAAGGGATCGAAAACTACCTCACAAGCCGTGAACAGTAATCCAACTGAGTTGATCGAAGTTTCACGTAAACCGGTCGAAACAAACACCAAGGATCGACCAGGGAGCTTGTTCTGACTCAACCCAAGAAAATCGAAGCCGTGCCGACGTCGGAACTGTGTTTTCCGGTCGGGTCCGATTTCCAATCTGCACCGCCTTGAACTGCCACCGACACGGAGAATCGCCGTAAGAGAACACCAGAGGGACGATCAGACGGCGGAGGCGATCCTATCTGGCCAAGTTTCACGGCCGGAGACCGCCGCAGTCGGCCGGAAAAGTCGGGTCGGAACGCCGGGTTCGGGTCGGGTCAGCAGGATATTTTCGTTTCTGAAGAGGCCGACCGAGAGAGAAAGAGAGAGAGAGGAGAGGGCTTCCGGAAAAGGAAATGAGGAATAATGAAAAAAAATCTGATTTTCCATATTTATACTAAAATGGAAACTTCTTTCCATAGCCATAACTTCCTCATACGAACTCCGATTTCCGCGTTCCACATATCCACGAACTCGTATCGACGCGCTCTACAACTTTCGTGAAGGAAGTTTTCGGAGAATCCCAACAAATAAAAAGTCAACTTTTGTCAACCCCCCTAAAACCATACTTTTTAAATAATTAATTCGTCCGAAACACTTCCGCTCCGTCCACGAGCCACGAAACCGTCCAACAATCATAAATTAGATTCCAGAAATTCCTCGGAAAATGAATACGAATTTCTGGGGCATCACATTCTACCCCCCTTAAAGAAATTTCGTCCCGAAATTTACACGCACTAACCCAAAAGTACGTATAAATCATTCCCACATCAATTTGTCATTCCTCAACAACCTGTTCTTGTCTCCCTATACAACATACTTGGCTCAATAATGGATATAGGTACCCTACCTAGTATCACAGCATTAGGAATCTTTACCACACCACTTGGTGGTAATCCAAACATTTCATGGATCTCATCCTTGTACACTATCTAACAAAGCATCTGTGACTGTAGCACCACATACAGACCACACAAGAGTCCAGAATCCTGTCATCACGACAGTATCTGAATCACATTATCGCTAATGTAAACCTTACATTACAAGAATTGAAAATGAGACCTTCATTTCAACTCAAATCGTGCCTTTGCTTCACAACCTAATAAGTGTCTACCCAACCTGGGAACACAAAATTCAAGCTAAGGTCCGGCACCGCCTGACCCCCACATATATCATCACCTGTCATTGTAATCACAACCAAAGTGGTATAGATCCCCTACTACCACAACAATGAAGGATGCATCACACCATGTCACATGCCACACTCAAAAGTCTAACTATAGACAACAGGCAAAACCCAACACAACACACAGAAAGGAGTACACCATTAACACACATAATTCTAACAACCCAAGTAGAAATAGATAAGGTACCTCCTTCCCTAGCACCCTGCTGACCAACAGCAAACACCCTCGCATTTCCCTGAGGTAGTTGCCTCTGTTGATTCCCTTGTCCCCCGCCTTGTGCTTGGGTGCAATCCCTGGAGAAATGCCCTGTCTGACCACAAGTAAAACACGCCAAGTTCTTCGGTTTTGTGCAAGCTTTAGCAGTATGGCCAATCTCCTTACAGTTATAACATCTCAGAGGTGCTCCCTGCCCAACAGGTGCAGCCCTAGCAGGTGTAGCCGCTTCCCTAGCTGGCGCCTGCTGATGAGTCCTGCGCCTCTTCCAGAACCCACCCTGAGCATCTGTCCCTTCACTGCTCTCAGCAGTTGCCTTTCCCTTCCTTCGGGAGTCCTTCTCAGCCGACTCCTGCTCCTGGAAAATCAAGTTCTCCTGCTCAATGGCCATAGCCTTAGCGAAAATGAGCTCCATCACCTTCAGTTCCAGAACGGCGACATCACGCCGGATCGAAGCATTCAGTCCCCACTGAAACTTCATAGCTAAGCTCTCAGCATCCATCTGTCTCACAAAGCGATACAACCTTGAGAACTCAGCCTCATAATCCCTCACACTCTTAGTCCCTTGGACTAACGAGACAAATTCCCTTTCCAACTGCTCCCTCACTGAAGGCGGAAAGTACTTCTTCCTGAATAGTTCCACAAACTCATCCCAGGTCATGGTGGACACGTCCATAACCCTCTGTGTGCCGCTCCACCATACCCGTGCATCGCCTTGGAGCATAAACGCCGCAATCTTTCTCTTCTCAATGTCGTCGCAGACGACCATCTCGAAGTAGGTCTTCATGTTCTCGATCCATTGATCTGCCAACATGTGATCCGTACCTCCCTGGAATGGAACTCCTCCCAACCTCGAAATCTCCTTTGCCAACTTTGACAAACGAGTGGGATCAGCAGCATTCACAATCTCCACAACAGGTGGAACAGGCAGCTCAACATTCGATGCCTCGATATCATTCTCAAACATCTCCTCAACAGGAGGAGGAATCCTGCCCCTACCTCTGGCTCTACCCCTGCCTCTGGGTCTACCTCGACCCCTAGCTCGGCCTCCTTGTGAATCCATCACCTAAGAAGCATAACAACCTGTGATTAATACTTGTACAACTTCCAACTACAAGTATAAGTCAACAACATGACTAAATCAACCACCTTACTACGTCAGAAGACACAATTCTATCCCCTACGTAAATCTCGAGTTAAATCTAAAGGTCCTCATTCCTCAAAAGACTATAACTCCTAGAACCTACCTTAAGCTCCTACAACTTATTCACTGAGCCAACACTACCCTGAAGATTCACATTCCAACACTCATTGCATACCCAATGACTATATCAATACCGAAGAGCATCAGATGGGGATCCGCTGCAGACGGGCCATCACTCGAGAGTATTGATTGTCACCAAATATGCACCTTACGCTCTGATACCAAACTGTCACGCCCCTGATTTTACACACATGAAAATCGATATATATAACCCCATAATTATATATGCGTGAAACGTCCAGTCATCAATACAAAATACCTGAAATCTTTTTCCCTTAAACTTACACACATATTGATGCCCTGAACCCTCAAAGTTAATTACACTCGCTCCAAGAGTTATATATTACACAAGCTTACGAATTAAATTGTCAACAACAAGATAAACGTAATGCTCCTCAGAGTTAACTATACAACGGAAGTCCTTATTAACGTTAAAGTTACAAAAATGGCTTCCTACCGTAAAGCTGCAAAGGCGCTACCTCCGCTTCAGCCCCGATTATCCTAACCTGCAGGATTAACCCCTACACCGTTTGAATAGTGTACCGGGTTGCCACACAACAAACCCGGTAAGCTTTTGCAAGCCCGTATGAGTAACTCAAACCACACATGCACAACTCACGCCAAAATGAGGAAAACAACTCACGCTTTGATTCCTTAAAACACGAAATAAAGGAGAGTAACTCACACTTTAATTTCCTTTCAAATCGAAATAAAAGAAAGCAACTCACACCTTGTTTCCTTTTAAAACAAAACATAGAAAACAACCCACACTTGAATTCTATCAATAAAACATAGAAAGCAACTCACACCTTGATTTCTATCAATAAAACATAGAAAACAACTCACACCTTGAATTCTATCAGTTGTACCATAAGCGTACCATAGAAAGCAACTCACACCTTGATTTCTATCAAATCGTTAATAAGGAAAACAACTTGCACCTTGTCCCCTTAAAAACCATTAATAAGGAAGCAACTCACACCTTGTTCCCTAAAAATACGTAATGTCATGAGTTGTAAATAACCAATTCCCGTTACCCCATGAATTACCTAAATGGCAGACAGATTAGAGCTCTAACTGAAAAACGTAACCACTCGTCCGGCCAAAGACGTGGTCACCTAAGATTCTGCCCAAGGTCTCAGACCTTCGATCCTCGGGCCGCAATGTCCCTTGGAGCAAAACATTAAAGGAGTCGCGCTGGACCCAAAATGTTACACAAATCGCAACGCTTTTGAAAACAATCGAAATCATCATTTCCATAATCATTGTTTTCCGAAAAAGCCATAACACAAAACAATAAAAAGCATCAAATCATGCCTATTGTTTTCATACACAAATCTCAACGCTTTTCAAAACAAATCGAAATCAATCATTTCCACAAATCATTTGTTTTCCAAAAGCCACACCCCAAAACAATAAAAAGCATCATTTCATGCATATTGTTTTCATAAATCCACAAACCACCAAAACATATATATTTCACGTAAACATATATCTATATGTAGTTATCCGCGCAGAAATGCCTACTAATACATGACTACGTATGTATATATATACATCCCATAATATATATATACACACACATGGTCATCTACTCAGAAGTGCCACTAATACCATCTATAGTTTGCAGTTAATAAATAACTCTCAAAGCAATAGGGTTAACCCGTTCGTGATATGAACTTCGTGAGATTACTCACCTTGAAACTCCCGCTGCGTCTTCTATACAGAACCGAACCAACACTATCAGCAACAACTCGTCCAATTCACCTTTAGAAGCACCTAATCACCAATGATCTTAAATCAGTAACGATTCACATTTGATTAAAGTTCGAAACCCCTGTTTTGAACTAAAATCCCCAAAGTGGCGCCAATCGAGGCAAAACCACATCCGAGACCTCCCAAAGTCTTCGGAATACGTCCACGATCGATGTGACCAAACCACAAGTCGATCGGACGCTTGAATCCTCACGGATCGAATAAATCGATCGGTATGAAACTGCAAAAATCATAACAATTCCATACGAACTCCAAAATTTGCATATTATATATCGAAACGCTCGTATCAACGAGTAGAACATATATAATACCAAAAACAGTTCCTTAAATGGCCGGAACACCGCCGGAACGCCACCACAGACGGTGGTGCACCGCCGCCGGCCAAAAACTCAAAATCTCACAAAACTCCCAACATCAAAAAGCTTCATCTAAGCATGCTTGTGAACTTTCATAACTGGATCGAAGTCAGAAAACAAGTCTAAGGGATCGAAAACTACCTCACAAGCCGTGAACAGTAATCCCAACTGAGTTGATCGAAGTTTCACGTAAACCGGTCGAAACAAACACCAAGGATCGACCAGGGAGCTTGTTCTGAGTCCAACCAAGAAGAATCGAAGCCGTGCCGACGTCGGAACTGTGTTTTCCGGTCGGGTCCGATTTCTCCAATCTGCACCGCCTTGAACTGCCACCGACACGGAGAATCGCCGTAAGAGAACACCAGAGGGACGATCAGACGGCGGAGGCGATCCTATCTGGCCAAGTTTCACGGCCGGAGACCGCCGCAGTCGGCCGGAAAAGTCGGGTCGGAACGCCGGGTTCGGGTCGGGTCAGCAGGATATTTTCGTTTCTGAAGAGGCCGACCGAGAGAGAAGAGAGAGAGAGGAGAGGGCTTCCGGAAAAGGAAATGAGGAATAATGAAAAAAAATCTGATTTTCCATATTTATACTAAAATGGAAACTTCTTTCCATAGCCATAACTTCCTCATACGAACTCCGATTTCCGCGTTCCACATATCCACGAACTCGTATCGACGCGCTCTACAACTTTCGTGAAGGAAGTTTTCGGAGAATCCCAACAAATAAAAAGTCAACTTTTGTCAACCCCCCTAAAACCATACTTTTTAAATAATTAATTCGTCCGAAACACTTCCGCTCCGTCCACGAGCCACGAAACCGTCCAACAATCATAAATTAGATTCCAGAAATTCCTCGGAAAATGAATACGAATTTCTGGGGCATCACAGAGTGTCCGCTACCTAGCTACAAACATGTACCGAGTCCATTATTACGGATACTCGGATGACCGGCATGCTATTCTAATTGTCGGTGCCTATGTTTATACTATTCTATTCATCTATCCCAATACAGATTGATTAAATGTGCAAACATCTTAATTTCCACTTTTGTGATTTGTTTGTATTTTGTAGTCACACTCCTAAGAAGGGAAGAGCCAAATCATCCAGGGAGAGAGAAAAAGTCAAAAAGGACTAGCTTTTCGGCTGCACAGCAAGGTTTGTTCTGTATGTAACAATGGACTCAGTTTCTGCATTTTCATATTATGAAATAAGCGTATCCTTTCCCAACCTTTTCCAGGCCTAGATGTTATAGGTCCTCCACATATCAATTCTGTGGTTTGATTGGTGTCTCATGGGCATTAATTATTGTCCAAAGGGCTCGTGCCGGCCCAAAGAGTTTGACCCCCTTGAACATATCATGCAGCTCTGAATTGATCTTCTTCTTTTTTAATGACTACCTTTTGATAAGTTACTATGAGAACATTTTGATCTGCTATCAACTTTTGTTTTGAGCTAATAATATGCAAACTGATTGCATTCTTATCATTTTTATAAATTAGGAATGTTGCTTGTTGCTTTTACTGTGAGCTTCTGAGTACCTTCTCGTGTTTTTCTTCAGAATTATTTACTTAATAGAATCTTAAACATGTAGCTTTGACCTCCTTGGAATGCTTTTAACTTCTCAGAAACATATTGTTGCTTATCAAGTATTTCTTCAATAAGACAGACAAGCAGTTTGTATATCTTCTTCGAGCTCTGTGGGTTCCACATTTCCTAGTCATTGTAGGATTGTTTTCCCTTGTTAACAAGGACTGGATATATTTAGGACCATACCTGTGCAAATGATAGAGGGTCTCAGTAATATTGTTGATGAAGTTTTGGAAAATGTAGTTTATTTTGTAAGTTCCTGGTCATATAGTTCATAGGTTGATGATGATAGAGAGTTTCGGAATATTGTTGACGAAGTTTTGGAAAAATGTAGCTGATGTTTATAAGTTCTAGGTCATAGAGTTCATAGGTTGATGATGATAGAGGGTCTTAGTAATATTGATGACGAAGTTTTGAAAGAATGTAGTTGATGTTTGTAAGTTCCAGGTCACAGAGTTCATAGGTTGATGATGATAAGAGGGTCTTAGTAATATTGTTGTTATGTATCTATGTTGATTCATTTTTTGTTACTAATCTTCCTTCTATAGGATTTAGAACCTAATGTGCCCTTTTGTCAGATTGATTTGGAATCGAATATGCCATTTTGTGGGATTTTTAATTGAATCTGCCCTTTGTAGGATTTTGAATTGTTGGTGCCTATGTTCATATATACTGTTCGATCTGTTCATCTATCCCAATTCAGATTGACTAAATGTGCAAACATGTTAATTTCCACTTTTGTGATTTGTAGTCACTCCTAAAAAAGGAAGAGCTAGATCATCCAGGGAGAGAGATAAAGTCAAAAAGGACTAGTTCGTACCTGCCCAAAGGGCTTGAACCCCCTCGAAAAAATCAAGCATCTCTGAATTCATTCTCCTTTGAACAATTACCATTTCATCAGTTACCATAAGAATTTTTTGTTTAGTTATCAACTATAGTTTTCAGCTAATAATATGCACACTGATTGCACTCTTATCCCTTTTATAAATTAGGAATGCGGCTTGTTGCTTTTTCTGTGAGCTTGTGTATGCAAGCTGATTGTGCTTTTATCCCTTTAATAAATTAGGAATGGAGCTATTGCTTTTACTGTGAGCTTGTGTATGCAAGCTGATTGCATCTTATCCTGTTTATAAATTAGGAATGGAGCTTGTTGCTTTTACAGTGAGCTTGTGTATGCAAACTGATTGCACTTTTATCCCTTTTATAAAGTAGGAATAGAGCTTGTTGCTTTCACTGTGAGCTTGTGAGTACCTTCGCGTGCTTTTGTTCAAAATTATTTATCCATTAGTGTGAACTAAACGGGCTTTTTCAACCTTTTTACAAAGGTATTCACTTCATGTAAGTAGCTATTGCATTTCATTCCATATTGCTGCTTACCAAGTATTTGTTGGGTAAGACAGACAAGCAGTTTGTCTTTCTTCTTGGGGCATTGTGGGTTCCAGAAAACATTCTTAGTCATTCTAGCAGTTTGTCTTTCTTCTTACGGAGGTTCCACGAAACCTTTCTTAGTCATTCTAGGATTGTTTCCCTTGTTAACTGGATTGATCTGTACCGTGATGAATATTTCATTGGCAAAATTCTGCTATTAAAATAAAATGAAATAAGACTGCATTCTTGTAAACAAAATTTTCACCGGTAAATGACTCACATAAATAGTTAAATAAAAGGGACACATTTATGTAGACAAAGAATCCATTTTAGATTGAATGAAAGATCTCAACCATCTCTTATTCTCGCTCAAGTTAAGCAATTGGAGTCTTTACTAGAATTTGAAGAACAATAATTGAGATAAGTATTTTGAATAAAACAATTTAAATAAAGAATATGATTAGTCCAATATTGTACCAACATTTAGCCGCATTCCACAACTCAAGATATTAGAAGAAGCAAAATCAATGGGTGCCAGAGCTACTAAAATTGCTTCACTGCATGTTATAAACTTCACATTAAAAAATATACATTGAAACACACCCTCCATAAAAAAAAATTTAAAAAAAAGGGGTTCACCTTCTGTCAATGAATAATTCATCGTTAATAGCCCTCCACAAAAAAAAAAAAAAAAATAAGGGGTAGACTCTCACAAAAAAAAATAAGCACTTTATTGCTTTGCCTAACAGCACGGTGCTTGCCACTAAAAAGCTAAAATTCATAAACAAAAGCCTACGACATATGAAAAAGTTTCGGAGTAACTAATCTTTAATTTTCTTGAGTCTTAATATTAAGGGTTAAATACTAGTTAGTACCCTGTGGTTTAAGTCCAAAATCAATTCAGTCCCTGGACTTCTAATTTCATCAAAAACACCCCTGCACTTTCAATTTTGATCTAATAGGTCCAATTCGTTAACAAGTTACATTAACAAGTTAAATAACTCAATTGTCGGAAAACTAACAAATTGGACCTATTAGATCAAAATGGAAAGTGTAGGGGTGTTTTTGATGAAATCAGAAGTTTAGGGACTGAATTGATTTTGGACCTAAACCACAGGGTAGTAATTTGTATTTAGCCCTTCTTTTAAATACTTGGTTTAAGAATGTTTTCATGCTGGAGCTCCAAAAATTTATTTATTTGTTTCAAACCTAGTCGAGTTAGAGTTCCTGTTGAGCAGCGAGGACAAAAACTCACCCCTAAAACAATATGGATGTAAGTACTGTGCACTGGTGACAAGACAATAGAGGATGGAGATGGCCAATTGTGTAGAACAAGTTTGGTAAATTACTCTTTGGATTTTATTCTAAATTCTTTTTCTCGAACCTCGTGTTTCGGGACTTGTTGATAGTTAGCTCTGTGCCAAATCTTGTAGAACCTTTGTTCTTTGAAGTTTGTACATTCCGTGTGAACATTTGTTCCAATTTTTAGATGAACGAAACGAATTTTCACCTCAAAACTATTTGTAGCTTCCGTTGTGTTTGTCAAAAAGTTTTCAAACAAAATGCCTAGCGATTCTCTAGAATGTAAATTGAGCGTTCGGTTTATGTTTTAGAGACTCGCGACACTGTAACGAGCTTAAGTTGTTGAGGTGCAACTTGGGGCGTTACACTCGTCGCTGCGATAGTATTGCACCTGGCGTTTCATCGAGACAGAGGAATGCATTTTCCGATTCTATAGCAGTGGGATTTGAAGCAGGACGATATAGAAGCAATCTCCTTTTGACGTGTAAGAAAAGCCAAAAGCCTTGTCTTTTCCTTTGTGAAGACCCGGGAACTCTTTGATCTTGGCATCAACGGTCTGGTTTGTGATGTTCTAGATCATGAACTCATGCTTCTGGTTATCGTGGAAACATGCTCTTCCGGCGAATAATCCAATGAGGTACACGTCATCTCCTAAAACAGAATTTTGTTGTGAATGCTTAGATGTTTCAAATTCTTATTAGATTGAAGTTTAGGTATTGATTGTTAATTTTTGAATACTATGAAGCATGTTTACATTTTAGGATTTCAAAATTGTAAATAGTGATTTCATCATGTCATGATTGTTTGTTGATTTTGTGCTTCAATCCCATCTTTTATATGTTCTATAATCTTTGGATGCATACTTAGAATTATGAGCATATGATTGTTTCTAGATTAAGATTGCTAGTGTTCTAGGTCTTAAGTGATAACTAGAAAACTTATGAACTCAAGTAAATCAAGAATGAGTTTTACATGCTTGTATGGCGTTCCAACTTGTGTGTGATCTTCTTAGATCAATCAACCTCTCATTAATCTTTATGCGTCAATTGTCTTCTTATTAGTGAGTAGTATCACTAGTAATTGCATGTTTAATAGGATTAATTATGGTGCGTTCATCTAATTAATTAACTAAAGAAAGTAATAAGAACTTTGTATGCGTTCATCTTTGTTCATGATTGATATCTCTCTATGACATGTTTGATTCGTAATTTGTGGTTTGAAACCTTGTTAACATGTTAGTGGTAGTTAATTGCATCTCTACTTCTCCATTCATCTACTTCTACCTTGATTTAGAGATTTGTTTGATCATTAGATTAGTTTAGTTAGATTAAAATATAGGCTCTTTAACTCCCCCCCCCCCCCCCCCCCCCCCCCCTCCCCTTTTGGGCTGGCACGAGCCCTTTGGACCATAATTAATGCCCATGAGACACCAATCAAACCACAGAATTGGTATGTGGAGGACCTATAACATCTAGGGCCTGGAAAAGGTTGGGAAAGGATACGCTTATTTCATAATATGAAAATGCAGAAACTGAGTCCATTGTTACATACAGAACAAACCTTGCTGTGCAGCCGAATAGCTAGTCATTTTTGACTTTATCTCTCTCCCTGGATGATTTGGCTCTTACCTTCTTAGGAGTGTGACTACAAAATACAAACAAATCACAAAAGTGGAAATTAAAATGTTTGCACATTTAGTCAATCTGTATTGGGATAGATGAACAGAATAGTATGAACATAAGCACTGACAATTAGAATAGCATGTCGGTCATCCGAGTATCTGTAATAACAGACTCGGTACATGTTTGTAGCTAGGTAGCGAACATTCACACTACACTTACCTGGTGATAAAACAAATTAAGGTAAGGTCGTGTAATGGGTCTATGAGACTGGCCATCGGGTTAGATTCAACACGCATATTCAATTGAGTAACATGCTTCCATTTTTGAAAACATTTTAAGAAAAGCTTGTCGTTCTTTTAAATACTTTGTTTAAGAATGTTTTCATGCTAGAGCTCCAAAAATTTATTCATCTATTTCAAATCTAGTCGAGTTAGAGTTCCTATTGAGCAACGAGGACAAAAACTCACCCCTAAAACAATATGGATGCAAGTACTGTGCACTGGTGATGGGACAATAGTGGATGGGGCTGGCCGGTTGTGTAGAACAAGTTCAGTAAATTACCATTTGGGTTTTATTCTAAATTCTATTTCTCGAACTTCGTATCCCGTGACTTGGTAATAGTTAGGTCTGTGCCAAATCTAGTCGACCCTTTGTTCTTTGAAGTTCGTACACTCCGTGTGAACATTTGTTCCAAGTTTTAGACGAACGAAACGAATTTTCACCTCAAAACTATTTGTAGCTTCCGTTGTGTTTTTCAAAAAGTTTTCAAATAAAATGCCTAGCGGTTCTCTAGGATGTAAATTGAGCGTTCGGTTTATGTTTTGGGGACTCGCGACACTGTAACGAGCTTAAGTTGTTGAGGTGCAACTTGGGGCCTTACACTCGTCGCTGCGATAGTATTGCACCTGGCGTTTCATCGAGATAAAGGAATGCATTTTCCGATTCTGTAGTAGTAGGATTTGAAGCAGGACGAAGTAGAAGCAATCTCCTTTTGATGCGTAAGAAAAGCCAAAAGCCACGTCTTCTCCTTTGTGAAGACCCGGGAACTCTTGGATCTTGGCATCAACAGTCTGGTTTGTGATGTTCCAGATGATGAACTCATGCTTCTGGTTATCATGGAAACATGCTCTTCCAGCGAATAATCCAATGAGGTACACGTCATCTCCAAAAACAGAATTTTGTTGTGAATGTTTAGATGTTTTCAAATTCATATTAGATTGAAGTTTAGGTATTGATTGTTAATTTTTGAATACTATGAAGCATGTTTACATTTTAGGATTTCAAAATTGTAAATAGAGATTTCATCATGTCATGATTGTTTGTTGATTTTATGCTTCAATCCCATCTTTTATATGTTCTATAATGTTTGGATGCATACTTAGAATTATGAGCATATGATTGTTTCTAGATTAAGATTGCTAGCGTTCTAGGTCTTAATTGATAACTAAAAAAATTTATGAACTCCAGTAAATCAAGAATGAGTTTTACAAGCTTATATGGCATTCCAACTTGTGTGTGATCTTCTTAAATCAATCAACCTTTCATTGATCTTTATGCGTCAATTGTCTTCTTATTAGTGAGTAGTATCACTAGTAATTGCATGTTTAATAGGATTAATTATGGTGCGTTCATCTAATTAATTAACTAAAGAAAGTAATAAGAACTTTGTATGCGTTCATCTTTATTCATGATTGATATCTCTCTATGACATGTTTGATTCGTAATTTGTGGTTTGAAACCTTGTTAACATGTTAGTGGTAGTTAATTGCATCTCTACTTCTCCATTCATCTACTTCTACCTTGATTTAGAGATTTGTTTGATCATTAGATTAGTTTAGTTAGATTAAAATACAGGCTCTTTTAATCCCCCCCCTCCCCCAATCTCTTGTAATTTCGTAGATAATGTTTATATATAGATTTTCGTTTATTTTATACTTATGTTTCTAACGTTTTTGGCAGGATTTGTAACTCGGTTTAGAACGATCTCTACTTATTTTTACTATGATACATGGTTATATTTTGAGCACTCACTTTGAGCGTGTCACTATATATCAACCTTGTTTTTGAGGAAAAATTGGTAGTCATATTCCATAGTTTTGAATAAAGACCAGAGGAAGAAAGTTATGGGTGTCACGTTTGGGTTTAAATTTGATATCTTTGCAAATGATGCCACATCCATAATCCTATATCCAACTACCACAATCTAAGTTTCCCGTCCATTTCAACCACAGTAGGAGTGAGATATGTAAATAGCACCACTGCATACAAAACTCAAGCGCAAACTTTTAAAGTCCAGCTTTCCATTTTCTGGCCGGGGGCGCTCCAATTTTCCCAATTGAGTGTTCTGGAAATCGAATTTGAGGATGATATTTCTCGAAAAGATAGAGCATTTCCACAACATGAACCCATCAACCGCAAGCATAGGTTCTAGATATGGATGAAACAAACCATCATAGTCACTGGTTAAATCAATCCAAAGATCCACATCGCTTCGATGGTATTGGATCTTTCGCTTGTTGGAGACGGATTTGATAACTACTAGAAATCTATAGAAAAGGCTTAGGTTCTTAATAAGTACAAATGTTTTTTTTTTTTTAAATACAACTTTTGTTTTTCGGGATATATAAACTATTTAACAAGCACGAAACTACATTTGTCAAAAATGAGGGGTTTGGTGAGTTAATGAAAGTCGGGACCTATCCGTTTGTGACTTTTTTTAATAACAAATAAAAGAAATTCAATAATACTTAATCTAAAACCAAGAGGCACTATAGTGTAGGATGTACTTGTCTAAAGTCCCACATTCCTTCCCCCTTGGACTTGAATTCAAAGATTTCAACCTCATTTCTGAAGATAAAACAATAGTCCTCTTCGATAACCTTGAAAAAGACATCGAGCTTAAATTTTACATCTGGAAATTGAGTACATGCCCGTATTCTTGTGTCTAGTTGCCACAACCTTCGCTTCCCGACTGGTTCATCTATAGTGGGAGCCAGATAGGTGGACACCACTACTTCACTTGTGTACCCAAAATCCATCTACAAACTTTTAAAGTCGAGCTTTCCTTTTTGGGCTTCAATAGCTTCAATTCTCGCAACTAGGTATTTTGGAAATAAAAGTTGAGGATGATACTTTTGGAATAGACTGAACCTTTCCAAAACATGAACATGTGGGCTGCAAGCATCGATATTGGGTATAGATGAAATGGACCTTCGTAGTCAATGGTCGAATCAATCCAAACGTTCTCATCGGTCCGTGAAGTTGATGGTCGAATCAATCTAAAGATTCTCATCGATCTAATAGTAATGGACCTAGCATTTGGTCAAGACAGATGTATATATTTTGCGATTCTTTCACACTAGGACTCATATAAGCATAAGATAGATATAATCACCTCTAACGGTGTAATTAAGAAAATCCGAAACCATATCTTCTCCTTGGTGAAGACCAGGGAACTCTTTAATCTTTGCCTTATGAGCCTGGTTTGTGATGTTCCAGACTATGAACTTGTGCTTCATGTTATTCTGGAAACAGGCTCTTCTGGCTGATTGGCTGATGAGATAGATGTCCTCCCCCTGAGTTATGGTGGCTACCATTCCCATGACCGTACATAAGTGACGAATTGATATCTTAGTCATGATTGAGAATGAAGATTCGTTCTTCCACGACCGCTTTCCCAGAATCAGGTTGGGGTTTTTGGGGCTTCCACGGTAGTGATGATGGTGGATTGAGTTCAGTTTTCAAGAGAGTTTTAGGGATTTCATGGCGGTAGTATTGGTGGTCGACCTGAGATTCTCAAGTTGGAGTTTTGGAAATTTCATGGCGATGGTGGATATGGGTTGAGATTTTCAGAATTAGGGTTTTGATAATTTTTCATGGTGGCGGCGGTGGCGATGGCAGTGGTTTAAGAATTACATAACAGACTAGCGGAAAGAAAAACATAAAGAGAATTCAAAATCTCACAAGAAGGACAAAGAATGAGGGTTTGAAATTTAAATCTTGGCACCCTTGTTTTATGTTTTGGTTTCCTTTATGTTAACCATTATGGTCTCTTTGAATTCGTCAATCAATCTTGTGCCACAATCACCTCTCTACTGTAAGTGGAATTCCTTAACAGTGTTTTTATTTTGTTATAAAAAAAAAACGGTTTTTTGATTTTTCTAAAGAACATGGATTGTCCACTAAACTTATGAGTGGTGCTAGAGACACCAAAATTTTATACAAATTAGAATAACAAATGATGTGGCATATGCCATATCATTAGCTTTGCAAGCCACATCATTAACTAGTAATTTTCAATAAATATTTAAACTAAATTAATTTGTTCTAGTGTAACTAAATTTTTCTCCCAAAAAAAAAATCTTCTTAAAAAAAGAAGAAGAAGGAAACATGGAAGCCCTAAAACTCATCTTAAGGAGGAAAATGCCGTCGTTCTCCTACATCAGATCAGCCAACCTTTTTCCCTATTGTTTAGCTTTTCTAAACAGGTATTAAGAACTATATATTTGGATTAGTAAGCCTCACATCATCTCAGTGTTCTATATTTTTTTGCTTTAATTGACTATTATCTGGGAAGCCATGAAACGGTGAAAGAAGAGAAGAGATAGAGAAAGAGCAAGGATGGTGAAAGTGGATGAGAGGGAGGATAAAAGTTTATGCTTAAGGGAATAAGAAAAAGAAATGAACATTAGGTTGTTGATTCTTCATAATGCAGCAATGGAGTCTGCACAAGGATTGAGAAAGTCGGCATCTTGGAGTGATGATCGAGGAGCGGGAGGTGTTTTTATTTTTATTTTTTGTAATTAATAGTTTTATTTAATTTGATGTAAAAACATAGTGAAAATTAATGAGTCAAAAATAATTCCATGTCAGATTCTACTTCATTTGCTATGTACTTTTTGGTATAAAAATTTGCGATCCCTATCATTTTTCCTCCTTATCTGCCCACAAATACTTAAAAAAAAAAAAAGGAGTTTTGGAACATAAGAACCGTCATCTCCTTGACGTAGTTAGGTCTCTTCTCTTTAATTAGTGCTCATATGTCAACGTAATTGTGGGGAGAAGTCGTTCTCACTGTCTCTCATGTCATAAATTCTCTCCCTTCCAGTGTTCTTCAAGATCGTATTTTCTTTGAGTTTTTATCCACTTGTGTCTCTATAACTTCTTAATTTTCATTTTCTTCTTGCTAGAGTCTTTAGTTTTGTAGCCTTTGTGTATGTTCTTAAGAACCAGCTCTCTTAGTTGGAAGCTCGTGCCATTAAGTGTGTGTTAATGGATATGGGTCTCATTAGGATACATGTATTTTCATCCTCCAACTCATAAGTTCTATGCCACCGGCCATAGATGTCACATTTTATGAGGATGTATGTTATTTTTTCAGGACTGACATTTTCTGTAGGGAGATAATCAAAAAATCTAGCAATTGGTCACCTGATGACCATATGGACACTACCCTTATTTTGCTAATTTCTTTTGTTTATTCATGTTTTTTAATTATGTTTCAATCTACCATGCTAACATATGTATTTATGTATTGGATTATTATTCTCAGGGAATTAATTAAGCAAATCGTAATTTTAAATTATTAAAAATTTAATTTTAACCACTTATTTATTTTCTTAACTAATGGGGATGATTAATACTAATTTGCACTCTTAATTACTTGTTCATCCTCACATGCGCCAATTCGGCGCCTTATTTGAAACTTGAAGGTCATACAATTAACGACAGGAATTAAAGGAAAGGGGGAAATTAGGTTTGACCTTTGTTGAGTTGAAATTGGAAATGTAGTGCTTTTGGGTTTAAAGGAGCATTTTAAGTATTACATATAAATGATATAATATAACAACCACCTTAGACTTCTATGTAAATCATATTAGGAATTTGAAATCAGTACATAAGTAATAATATAGAAAAGAAAGGTGGATGACACGCTATTTGAATTCAACCCCCTTCAATTGTTTAATTAAACTTGCAATGCTTGGCGCGCAAGCAATTGACAAATTCTAATCGAGTTTTCACTTCTGCCTAAAATGATTTGGGGATCCAACAAGCTCTCACACAGACAGTGCTAATCTTAGATCTCTTCGATCGACATGGCTGATCAGGTGAGGCTATTTGGAACGTGGTGTAGTCCATTTAGTACAAGAGTTATATGGGCTCTGAAGCTGAAAGGGATTCCATATGATTACATCGAGGAAGATCTTCCCTACAAGAAAAGTGCTCAACTTCTCAAGTACAACCCAGTACATAAGAAGATCCCAGTTCTTGTTCATGGAGAAAAGCCGATTTGCGAGTCCATGGTCATCGTTGAATATATAGAAGAAACATGGCTGCAGAACCCTTTGCTGCCCAGTGACCCTTACGAGAGAGCCATGGCCAGGTTCTGGGTTAAGTTTGCTGAAGATACAGTACGTATGCCTATGCATTCAAGTTTCAACAACTCTATTCAGTTGACTAAAATTTAATTTATCATATTTATATAAGAGTAATGCTGGGGGGGCTCTAAATGGGTTCACCAAAATGTGGTTCACCAAACATTACATAACATAATGTTATCTCCATAGACTAAATTACACTTGTGATTTCCGTAACTTAAGTCCGGTATCTACTTCAATTCGTTACTGTAGTTTCAATTTGAGCAATTGCAGTCATATCATTTTCTAATGGTTACAATCTTAGCAGTTTACATATATATACTTGAAATCTTCAAAAATTAAAACTACTGGATAAAGTCTGGAAATGAAACTGAGCTACGAAGACCAAATCGGACAAGAACCAAATAACGTCTCTAATTTTTGTAGGCTCCTGCAATTTGGATGGTCTTTCGAACTACAGGCGAGGAGCAAGAGAAAGCCAAGAAAGAGGTTTTGGAGATGCTGAGAACCATTGAAGAGCACGCAGGTCTTGATAAGAAGATATTTTTCGGAGGAGACAACATTGGAATTATGGACATAGCCTTTGGACAGATTGCTCGATGGTTTGGAGTCGTTGAAGAAATAGTTGGGATGGAGCTACTTGAACCCCATGCCTTTCCTCACGTTCATGCATGGACGAACAACTTCAAAGACGTGCCTGCAATCAAAGGAAACCTTCCTGATCATGACAGAATGGTTGCCTTCTATAAGCCATTCAGGGAAAGCTTACTGGCTTCTTCCTGATCGACCCTTGCAAATCGCAAGACATTTATGAGTTGCTTGACCGTGAATATGTTTCTTGAACGTAGGGATGGATGGAACAAATACGCTACCGGCTACCCTGAATTCAACATTTCAACCCAAACGGCGATCATCTATTACATTTTCAGTCACTTTTTTTCTTTCTTCGTTATGTTTTAACTTTTAACTTGTTTGGCTTTGAAGTTTTGAGTTGTCATTTAGTACCATTTGCACTAATAGGTGACTCCATTTGTAAGTGGTTGTTGTGTATTTCAGTTATTAGATGACTTTCAGATATTATATAATAAAACATCAAGTTTTGAGTTTTCATTTCATATTTCAATGTTAGATAAATATTTAATATATCTTATAGTATGTTATATGCATACCGACTACTTTTTTTTTTTTGGTTACAGTCATTTTATTCTATTGGGCACCCAAACACCGATATCCAACTCCCAATGAGTTTGGGTACTGTGGGGTTGGTCAATTAATTTGACCATGCAAATCAAGGTAATTAAAGAAAAGTAATGGCAGTATTAAGTGCGACAGTTAATGTAGCCGTAAATACGACGGTTAACGCAATATTTAGTGTGGCAATCATGGCCACCAATAAGTGACGGTTATTACAGGAGTAAGTGCGGCCTTAATGGTGACTTGCCATCCAAGTTATCGGTATGTTGCCATGCAAGTTTACTTGCAGCCCAAGTTGTAAGTCTCCTATAAAAGGAAAGCAAAACCTCTAGGTCTGGCATCGAACTCTGGTTGAGTCTTTTGCAGGTACCCCCCGACGAGGAAGAGAAGTCTTCGCTTTCTGATCAAAACCAAGAAGCAAAGAGAGATTACGGAGAGAAGAGACAACAGCAGATTACGTAGGAAAATTACGGAGGGAGGTTGCGTAGGGAGATTACACAGAGAGGTGATGGAGCGGAGAGAGATTAAGGAGAGAAGCTACGAAGGGAGGTTGCGGAGGGAGCTCGCATAGGGAGACTACGAAGGGAGCTTACGTAGGGAGACTACAGAGGGAGGCGACGGAGAGAGGTTGCGGAATGGAGAGGAATCACGGAGCGGTGATGAGTTATGAAGCCAAGAGGAGTCTTCGCTTCGTCAACATCAAGTCAACGACAAATAGAAACCTCTCGATTGTCCCCGGTTCAACTTCCGCTCCAGTTCGCATTAATTGTTGGGTCAAATTCTTAATCAGAATTTTTCACCTCCAACGGGTATGAAAATGGCTAACACATGCTCTGATGAGAGTAATAGTACTAGGTAACGGGTAAGCCTATGCGATGTTAATATTTCTCATACATCAGCTATTTTTACCACTATGTAGACTAATTTTACCATTTTAATGATCATTTTATCACTTGAGGACACAATGTAAAATTTTCCCTAGGTAATTAAATACGTATTTCCAAATCAGTTTGGACAAAATCTTGTTCAAACTCTCAATGTTTTATGTATATATACATCAGAAAGTTCATTTTTAAAATCATTATTTCAAGATAATTGCTATAAAAAAAATAATCAAATTGAAAATCATTTATTCAGATTAAAAAAATTGAAAATCATTTATTCAGATAAACAAAATTGAAAATCATTTAGTCATATATATGAACCGAACAAATGGACAATTAGGTTAAACGTGGGGTTCTAAAATGCAAAAAACTTGGATCCGAACCGGTTTAAAGTATTATAATTTTAAAATTTATATTAATTCTATTGTTGACTGTAAAATTCATGGTCACCTAGTGACCAGCTAAACTATTTTTATTATTTTCATATTATAAGATATATAATTTTATGCAGCAAGGAATAGCAATTCAACTTACTCGGCAATTTCTTACTCGGCTCGTACCCATTCAACTTATACCATGACGTCCAGCTAAATTAAAGAAAGGTTTTAGTATTGTACCATGACGCAAGAACGAGAATATGCCACCTGTTCATCAATATATAACCTTTTCGAGAGATGCAAAGCCTTACATATAACTATGGATATGGCCATGGATGATCATCATGTGAAGCTCTTTGGATTTTGGGCAAGTCCTTTTAGTCGAAGGGTCATATGGGCGCTAAAACTAAAGGGTGTCAGCTATGATTACGTAGAAGATCGAAGACCTTCCCAACAAGAGCCAATTGTTATTACAGTACAACCCAGTTCACAAGAAGGTCCCAGTTCTTGTTCACCATGAAAAACCAATCGCGGAGTCGATGATTATTCTTGAATATATTGAAGAGACATGGCCGGATAATCCATTGCTGCCCAAGGATGCTTATGAGAGGTCCATCGTTCGGTTTTGGGCAAAATATGTAGATGAGATGGTATTCATCTAGTCTTCTTAAGCTTCTGTATAAAATTCTCTTCTGGTATATGTTGTTGATCATCTAAACTATAGTACGAATTTCTGACAAATTTTATTTATCAGGTAAATTACTATATATTCTATGAGCTAGTGACGCAAGTCTCCCTTCATTTGATTACTGAGACACTGATTCCTAATAATCTTTAGGTTTTTCCTGGAGTGAACCTGTTCGTTCACTCTACCTATTATAATCAACGTATATACACCTTACTCTTTTGTAACTGAGTAATTGTAATTTATGGAAAAAGTAGACTGATTTTCTTTTTTTTACAGAGTCCACGGATGTGGGATTTTTTCATCAAAGTTGGGGAAGAACAAGAAAAGGCAACCAAAACATGTTTGGAGATTCTGAAGACCATAGAAGAGCATGGACTGTGTGAGAAGAAGTTCTTTGGTGGTGACGCAATCGGATTGGCTGATCTTATTTTGGGGTGGGTCATCCACATATTGTTGCCTATGGAAACTATTACTGGAATTAAGCTTATAGAAGCTGAAACATTTCCTTCTTTGCATTTATGGTTGGAAAATTTTTCTGAAATTCCTGCAATCAAAGAGATCGAACTTGCCTGATATGGATAGAGTAATGGAATTTTTCACAAAGACAAGGGAGAGCTTCATTAAATAATGTACTTGATAAATAAATAAGAAATCTACACATTGGCCAATAGGGCCAAAATAAGTAGAACATAATCTAGTCATGAGATGGTTAATTTGCTCATGTAATCTGCAGGCTGCACCCAGTACTGGTAATATAGTGCAGATTAATATAATAGCATAAATTAATTTTCTTAATTATGAGAATATAAATTTTTTTTCACTATGTTTTTGTTTCAAATTTGGTGCATTTACAAAATAGACAAAGCTACAGATACAATATACTGTATGGCACTTGGTTTCGCATCCCAATCTCTAACAAATGAGAAATTCATACATGTTGCGTGATTGTACCACCCTTCACCTCAAAATAAGTAGCTAAAGGAACAGATTGTGCTTGGAAAAGAAATAAAATGCAAGCAACCCAATTACTTCACCTTGTTGTTACTTTTAAATTAATTTGATCTTTGTATATAGTCTACGGTCAGAAATGGTAATAAAGCTTGAAGAAAAAAAATATTTCGTTTCCGTGTTTGGATAACCTTTTGCTGTGGTGCGGTAGAAAAGAGACGTAGGCAGGTACATATAAAATTAAGGTGCATGAACCCTACATTGTGTACCATAATTCTAGAGATACTCATCAAAGTCTTTAACAAATAAGAAACTCTTACATATTACGTGATTGTATAAACTCTTCATCCCACAGTAAATGGTCAGAGGGAACATATTGTTCGTTGAAAAAAAAAAAAAAAAGGGAAAAAAAAAAAACAGCAAACCCAATTACAGATCTCTTTATTTTATTTGTTCTTTGTACATAGTCATTAGTCAATGGAACTGATCGAAGTCGTTGATAAAAGATGAGATTTCCAGGAACGAAACACATAGCTATAGTCCATGTTCAACGTATTTTTTTTATGAGTAGTCCATGTTCAACGTTAAGAGCAAGGCCGAGCTAATAAATTACTGAAGCTTTGATTATTAAGGTAGTAGGTGAGTAATACTATATAATTAAGATGAAGAAATATTATCTTCGAACTTGTTGCCCAAGCAAGACTTGAAACGCTTGGCAATTTGATTCAGGTTAGTTTTTTTATCTATTTCGGTTTCAAATTTCTATGATTTTGATGAAGGCCTATGATTTGAGTACTGCCAGCGTCCTTGTATCATTTGATATCAGTGGGTTGAGTTCGATTTTGTTTAATTTGGTGAATTTTTTGGACCCTTTTCACTTGTGTTGATTCCCTTTTCCGCCTTTGCACTTCCTTTTTGTTCGGCTCTCCTTTTCAGCCTTTGCACTTCCAAAAGGCTGCAAGCTGATGCAAATCTCTTAGAACCCATTAGTTTTCTCAAGGATTTTGCTTTAAAGGAGACTATTTTCGCACTTGGAGTTCGAGTTGCAGACTTGGAGTTCAATTGTTGAAGTTCGATTTGCAACAAAAGATTTGAGGGTATGTTTCCAATTGATTTTCACGATGTTAATTAGTCTCTGCTTTTCAATGCCTTGGTGAATATAAGATTGTTGATTGTTACAACTGATTCGGAATTGCTTTGGATCATTGACTGAATGCATAGATGTTGATTGGTATTGTTCAAATTCGCTGCCCAGATTTCAATTGACTCCTTACCCAGATGTGTTGATTGAATGCATAGATGTTGTTGAGGCTCTGCTTTTCAATGGCTTTTGGTTACGATTGTTGTTCTATTGTGGTCTTGTGGTTTGATACTTTGATAGGATGAAACTTCCCGAGTTTGTGCAGGTGGATTGTGCCCATTTTGTTTGCTTGATGTGTGTATATAATATATATATATATATATATATATATATATATCAGTTGCACCCAATACATATTCCACATTTTCACTACTTCCTTCATCTATTCACATTTAGAATACTGAAACTACCACTTGAAGGCATGAATTCCCTGTCCAGCTGTGACGTGCCTTTTGACAAACAGAAATAAACCATCCCAGAATACAAAAATTGAATCCATAAATTGTGGGCGATTTTTGAATAGGATTATGAAACTTTGAATATGCTGCCCAGATTTTGTTTGATAGGAATCATAGAATTATAAAACTTTGATTGAATGATTCAACTAGTTAGGCACGGATTTGATGGAGGCTTGGAGCTGAAACTTTGATTGATATACTTAATAGGCTTAAACTAGTTTGTTTAATTGATATGCTCCCATGATATAATCAATTATTTGATTCCTGACATTTTGCAATGATTTTGTGTTTTAGCAATTTTATATTATATGTAATTGGTAGGATGTTATTGATAGAAAAGCTAGAATTCATATTGAAATATAGAAAGAATAAGACTGGAATCAAGACTACGAACAACCATTAGGATGCTTGAATGCTTAATCTTGTCAGTATTAAAACGTCTAAGCAACTTTTGGGTATAAGTTGATTGATGAATCAGTATACCATCTTTACGGTGCTCAAGTTCCAAAACGGGGCAAAACCGTGTTCTCCCAAGATCTTTCATCTCAAACTCAGATTTCAAGTGTTCAGCGGTTTCCCTTAACTGTTTAAGGGTGCCAATTATATTCATGTCATTGACATAAACCTCTACTATTGCAAATCCAGAACTTATCCTTTTTATGAACACACATGGGCATAGTTCATTGTTAACATATCCCCTACCAATCAAGTAGTCACTTAGACGGTTATACCACATCCATCCGGATTGTTTCAATACATATAGTGAATGTTTCAACCTTATAGCAAACACGCTCCGTGGTTTAGAGCCACTTGGTTTGGGTAACTAAAGTCCATTTGGAACCTTCATGTATATTTCGATATCTAGATTCCCATATAGATACGCAGTAACCACATCTATAAGCTGCATGTTTAGTTTTTCAGAAACCACCAAAATGACAAGATAGCGGAACATAATGACGTCCATTACGGGAGAATAGGTCTCCTCGTAGTCGATTACAGGGCGTTGTGAGAAGCCTTGCGCCACAAGGCGAGCTTTGTATCTTACAATCTTGTTTTTCTCATTACACTTTTTAATGAATATCCATTTATGACCAACTAGTTTGGTGTTGGGCGGTATTGGTACAACCTTTCCAAATACCTTTCTTTTCGCTAGAGGATCAAGTTCTACCTGGATCACATCTTTCCATTTTGGTCAATCAGCTCTACGTTGACATTCATCAACAGAGCGTGGTTCGATATCATCGGTCTTAATAATCTCACACGCTATTGAATACGCGAATACATCATCAATGATGATGGAGCTTCTTTCCTACGTCCCATGTACAGTAGTGTAATTTATAGAGATATTTAAGTTCTCAGGGATAGTTTCTGACATTGAGGCATCCCCCAATTATGTCTCTTGGACATAACCATAATCCGGAACATTCTTATAGGATGGATTTTGAGTATCGATGATCAAAGGATTTGTTTGTGCCTCATTCGCTTTCTTTATAAGGCGAGATTCCTTCGAACTAATCGGTCTATCGTGATTTCTTGCAAGACCTGCGGCCATAGACGCCACATCACTGCCAATATGGGCAGTGACGCCATCTCCTGCTACCTCAGGAGCGGCGTTACGTCCAGTATTTGGGATGTCAATCCTTGTAGGCACATTTACAGCAAGTATGTGTGATCTCGTCACTTTGGCAACATCAGAAAAATGCATCAAGCAGAGTGTCTGCTACGTTATAGAGCTCGATAATTCGTCGCACTTCAAGTTCGGACTGTGCTGTACGGGGATCGAGATGAGACATAGTGGGGACAGTCCACGACAGTTCCTGTCATTCCTGTTAAACATCTGTGTTCTTATCTCCCCTTAACGATGGGAAGACTGTCTCATCAAACTGAAAATCCGCAAATCTAGCAGTAGAGAGATCGCTTGTCAAGGGTACAAGATAGCAGACGATAGTTGGATATTCACAGCCAACATAGATGCCCATTCGTCGTTGTGGACCTATCTTAGTACGTTGTGATGGAGTAATAGGCACATAAATGGCACACCCAAAAATGCGTAAGTGCGAGATATCAGGCTCGTACCCAATCACTAGCTGTGATGCAGAATAAGATTGGGTGGCAGTGGGTTGTAGACGAATTAGCGTTGTTGCATGCAGTATTGCATATCCCAAGGCAGAAACAAGGAGATTGGTGCACATAACCAATGTCCGAGATATCATCTGTAGTAGTTTGATAGCAGCTTCTGCGAGACCATTTTGGGTATGAACATGGGGAACTGGATGGTCTACATCAATCCCCAGTGACATGCAATAATCATCGAATGTTTTCGATGTAACCTCCCCAGCATTATCAAGTCTAATTGACTTAATAGGATGGTCAGGGTAGTGAGCCCGTAGACGGATAATCTGGGCGAGGAGTTTAGCATAAGTAGCATTTCGAGTGGACAACAGTGCAACATGTGACTAGCGTGTCGACGCATCAACCAATATCATAAAGTATTTAAAAGGTCTGCATGATGGTTGAATTGGTCCACATATATCCCCTTGGATTCTCTATAAGAAAGGAGTGAGTATTTTGGGATCATTAGCGTAGGAAAGTCTCGGTCCTAATTTCCCTAAGGAGAAAGTTTTGTAAAATGAGTGAGGGGCCTTAGAAGCAACCAATGAGGATTTTGGTTGGGCTTGAGCGTATGTAGCGCTATTAGAAGCAAAATGTGTGACTATATCACCTATAAGTGGCATGGCATCTTGGCCATGGGGAGAAGCATCCATGGCGTCATGGCCATGGTTGGCGCCATTTATGGCATCGTTACGCAGGACGTGTGCTGCCCTATGGCGGCTAAGGACGGTGGCAGCACCAGCAGCGGTGATGGCAGCGATCAAACTAAGTCTGAGAATCAATTTTCGATTCTTGCTTCGTCTCATTCTAAAGAATGGATGTCCGTGTGAAGTCTTTAGTATACGGATCATCATATCACGACCAGGATGTCCTAGTCGGTCATGTCAAAGCCAGTATGTGTCTGAATCCAAGAGATCTTCTGTTATCACATTATTGGATTCAATTGGTCGAATTGTAGTGACGTAAAGTCCACTAGATTGACACATAAGCTTCTCTAAGATGCGCTTCCGTTAGAGGTAATGCAAAGGAACTCTTTTCCATTCTCAGTAAGCTTTTCCGCATGGAATCCATTTTCTCTTATATCTTTAAAGCTCAATAAGGTTCGATTTGCCTTAGGAGCGTAGAGAGCTTCTGCGACTTTAATCAAGGCGCCATTTTGCAATAGGAATTGGACCATTCCATGTCCTTGAACTAAGTCTGATGGCCCAGCCATTGTAGTCACAGAGGAATATGTAGGCAACATCTCTAAGAATAATTGCCTATGGCGTAGAATGGTGTGCGCAGTTGCACTATCCGCAAGATATTGTAGTTCTCCAGAATCCATTCCTAAAAGAAAAGCTCGTAATTAAAAAAGGAGTTATAAAGAAAAGAACACAACTTTTATTAACAAGCCAAACAGAATTACATCATTGTTTCTTTAATCAAAGAAAATCTAATCCAATAAACTAGCTAATGCAAAACAATGGCATTCGTCTAACTTCTTTATGTAATTCCAACGCAAATGTGACCAGGTGAGTAGAGAGAGGTCGGTGGAGTGAGGCTCACTTAAGTACCACTAATCTCCAAACCTTCCTAGACATCACATTTACATTGAGTACGCCTACTTTGAAGAAAAACTAAACCATTGGCATCTACTACAAAAATAATATGGCAATTGCCTACATCTCTTGGAAAATAAAAAGGACTTAATGAAAATCGCCAGTTTCTTGGGCCATGAAGTCGTCCATCTTAAGAGCAAGATCATCCTCTTGATCCTCCTGCTCCATGTAGTGTGCCTCCCTTGATTCACGATACGCCTTGTATCCGTCCGCAACATTCTGGGATACTCTACATGCTTTGGCCCAATGTCCGGTTGATCCACATCGAAAACAAACATCATTATGGTTAGGCTCCCTTGATCGAGGTGCCTTTGGGGAGCGATTTGGACGACCATTACTCTTGGTGGCGTAACCATCATGGTCGGAGGCTCCGCCTCTCTCTCTCTTCATACGTTGACCTCCACGATTCCATGTACGCCTCTCTTAGCTGTTTCCTTCCTCTTTAGGGCGAGTATGTGGACCACAACGTCCAGAATTGTTCCTACTCTTAGGGTTTAGCTCCTTGCGTCCTCCCTTGGGGGCGGGACTATAGTTAGACTCCGGAATAGACATGGTTCCCACGGGTCTAGCGTTATAGTTCTTCACAAGGATATTGTCATGCTTCTCAGCTATGGTCATGGCACCAATAAGCTCACACTATGGCAAAAACTGCATCAGACTACACTTTTTATACAACGAAAAAAAAATTGCCGTTGTGTGTTGATTGAAAATGCTTCATACAACAGATTTAGTGAGATTCGGTTGTATAAGGGCGTTAGAAATCAGAATTTTGTTGGTGCAAGAGTATTGTGCAACACTTATAAGGATTTGTCTGTTATCTGAATGAAAAAAAAAATTTCCTCCCACTTTGCTCAAATTTGGGTCTAAATTTTGACTCACCTTGTACAACAGTATAGTTGTATATGTTGTATGAGAGTAAGTTGCAAAATATCATACAACACATATTTTGTTTCTGTTGTGCAAGTTTGAAAGAAAATTAGATGCATACCCCAAAATTGACAATGTTTAGCCTCAAAAAGCCAATTTTTGGGTGAAATGTTGGTATATGATTGTAAGCTCCTACAACGGAATGCCTATTTTTGTTGTGTGAATATGCTATGGTAATCCTAGGCAGGAGAAATGAGTTTTTGATTTGCACTGGGCGGGAGGATAGTTAAAAGTCCTTGCGTGTTTTTTCATCAAATAACAAAGAGAAAACTCTTTCAGTTCTTTTCTTCCCTACCCCTCTCCTCTCTCTCTTCTCTTGATTCCAATCTCAGATCTCTTAATTTATTAGTGGCATCTCAGTTAGCCCTAGATGTCGATCTGGCCTCTCCCTTCCTTAATGTCTACATCTCTCTCTCTCTCTCTCTCTCTCTCAAACCTAGGCCCCCGACACAGCGAACAACCAAATCGGAAACCCAAATCGCCTTTCTTACTTCTTCTATTTCCCAGCTTCAATTTTCTCTCCGACTCATCCTTAACATATGCTCAGAAACCCTAATCCCAAAACTCGCCCTATTCGCTGTAGCAAATTGAGAATTCATTTAAATGCAGAAGGAGTCAAATAGGTAAGTTGCTCTCCTAAAATGGGTAAGTCACTCTCCGAATCGATGCTTTATTTTCTTCCTTAGAGATGGCCATTTGGGTTATCTCTCCATTAATCTCTTAGCAGAAAATTATGATATTTTCTTCTTTTTTATTCTTCTTCTTTTGTTTTGAACAGTATTAGCCTAATTTCACTTTTCATTTTAACAATATACTGTTTTGAACAGTATTAGCCTAACAGTATTAGCCTAATACTGTACTACATTGGGAAGTGAAAAGTGAAAATTATGATATCTTACGCATGTTATTAGGCTAATACTGTTAAAATTATCTTTGCCTAGAGAGAAGGATGTGTACCCATGATAGCAGCTTTGGGTTAAAAGGATTAGTAGCTTACGAGAGTTAATACTGGTTACCCCCAATGAGTTATTGGGAATTCATGTTGTTCATTAGCTCCAGCAGTCGTTCGTCATCGTTTGGTGAGTTTCTGATTCTTAATGGGTTTTTCAATTTAGTTTTGGGTTTTTCATTTGTGATTAGAAATGATGTTCTTCATTGCAATTCTGTGTGGAATTAAAATGGTTAAGTGATTCTGGTTAGTTTGATTTGTATAGGAATTGGTAAAGAACCCCTATTTGACATGAAACTTATTGTATTATTGAAATGGGTTTTATGTATGTGTAGGATGGCAAGCTGGTGCAGGAAATGCATATATTTGAAGCTGAAATTGGAGAAGTTGGCAGCCGAGTACTATCCAAGGTAGTTTTGACACTTGATAGTTACTGAACTTCTATTAATGTTATAACCAATGTCATATGGGAACTGCATAACATAGATATTTCGCTCTTTCGATGCTGTTCTACTTTGTGAGTTACTATATTTGTATGCATTAAAAGTAGCTTTTCATTAACTTAAAACTTTATTCTTTTAGTTTGTAAAAACATGAAATGATTGTTAGGGAGCTTAGGATAAAGTTCGAAAAAGATGCATGTCCTGATGATATCCAGCCTTGTTGTTTCTAGAATGACCAGGGCCATTATTTTTAGTACTCTCTTGGTGATGATCTCCCGATCTAGTTTCCATGTGCAGTATACAAAAGTAATTTGGGATTTCACCATATTTGGTACAACTAGATATATCTCGTTAATACCAGAATAGAAAAGCACAAATGCAATAAGCTTTCCTTTCTATACTTTTCTTTGTTGAATCCCCCTTCATCTTCCTTACCTTCCATAGTTTTGTGCACATGCATGTTAGTTATTTATACATGTATACATGTATTAATGTATATATGCACTATGATAATTCAAAAGCTTGATATTGTAAAAGTAATAATTGGTGTTGATGGAAATACTATCGATTCATTATTGTGTATGGAAGTTTCAATTTTTATTGCTCTTTGAATCTGTTCTTATATGTTTGTGTTTTCTGGTTATGAGTAGAAGTAAAGTCCTAATTTTAGTTTTGTTCTTCGTTGTCCTGCCATATTTGTCAAGATAGATGTAAATGTGCTGATGAAAAGGAGACAAACTGTGACTTTTGGTGCTTGATGGTGTTCAGGTGATTCTTACTGACTGAAATTATGTCCTATCCACTTTGTAAAGCATTTTAATAGTGCACATTTACTTTGAAGGATGGCACCTGGATCCTTTGCACTGTATGATCACTTGCATTGCCAAAAAGTTGGTCATATGGCTAATTTAGTGTTATGTTTGGTTAAGCTTTCCTAGTGTCAACATAACACTAAAAAAATAATGGATTTTTGTGAGATTTTTCCCTGCTTTGAACATAATAGTTCCATAATATTAAAAAGGATTTAAGAGTGAGTTTTCCCTACTTTGGTCGTCAAAGTCCTATGTGATTTGGCATCTTCAGTAATTTCTTTTATGTTATTGTATAATGAAAATCCAGCATCATGTTTGTATTTGGCTTTGTTATGAAATCCAAGCATTTTGCAAGTCATTATAATCTGTGTGAATTTAATCCACATCTCTTTTCATGTCTTTAGGTACTCTAATCAGTTTGCCAGGTTTCATACTTTCTGCAGGTTTGGTTGTTAACGTCATTCTTTTAGAAGAGCTCATGTTTGTATGCTGGACTGAAATGTTTTAGATAACTCTAAAAGGGCATGTTTTTGTTTTGCTATACCCTTTAACAATTTAGGAACTGGGAGTGTATTTACTGATACGTTTGTTTATTTTGGTAGTCATTTGCATCTAGAAAAAAGAAGAAGATTTGATCTTATCCTGTGGACACAAGTGCTTAGTTCGTAATAAATTCAAAGTATGTAAGATGAAAACCTATTTATCTTGTGAAAATTAACTTGAGTTGCTTTGATTTGAAGTACACTATGCAGTATGTGCTATCTCAATGATCATTTTATGCTCTATGCTTCTTAATGTCCTCCGTATTGGATAATTCGCATAGTTTTGGAGGCTAAGATTTTCCAAATCAACTTTTTGTCAACTCATTTGTGATTTTAATTACAAGACATTACTAATTTAGAAGGATAGGGATATGAAAAGTGTTCCACCATGTTGTTACATCATAGGATGTCAAGTTAAAGTTTGAGCTTATCTAACAGTAGATATATCAAAGAGAGCGTGCAAGTGAGTTTTAGTTTGGAACTTTTTTTCGTATGTTTTGAAGTAAAAGTGACATGACATTGTATTTCGATAGTGATGTGATGCAATCTTATTGGTAATGGTTGGTTTTTGTTTACTCCAGGATAAATTGATTTGTCACTAAAAAATACTCTTCCTATATATTTTGCAGACAACATTGGAAGGCAGAATGCTTTGGAACAATATGTGTATCGGACTTTGATGTTCAAGTAGATAGGGCATATATGTATTAGAATGCTTTTCTTGTTTTAATGTTGAATGATTGGGAAATGCTCCATTTTAACATTTTAGGCATATGGAATGGATGGGATTACTCATTTGATGGCTTGCAATGTGTTTTCTTTCTAATTGATCACTGTTCATTACGTAAAATGGAGCTACATATGCACAAAATATAGCAAATGAAAATGATCGTACAACAGTTTTATAATGTAGCAAATTCAATCATTCATATCACACATCAATTTTTAACAAATCAGTGTCTTCTAATTTATACTCACACAACAGAAACAATTGAACTCTGTTGTCCCAAAAGTTAATCAGACAACAGAAGCAATTGAACTTAGTTGTCTAAAGGTAAATCATATAACAGATATAGTCCAAGAACTGAAGTTTGAAGATCAATCAGACAACACACAAAATAAAAGTATGTTGTCTGACAAGCTTAACATACAACAGCTTGAAAACAAGCACTATTGTCTGAAGGCAGCACCGCAACTGCTGCGCAGCTGCTCTTAGCATCTGCTGAGCCATTTGTCGAGCTATCAGACAACATTTTTAACACATACCCGTCATTTGTGTGTTTCTCGTACAACTGTTTTCCACCGTTGTCTGAATTTTCATCAGACAACGGCTTGGTCTACAACGGTTGGTCTCAATATCACACAACGGTTTCCCATTGTCGTTTGATAAGTTTTTTGCCATAGTGTCATGAAACCTTGAGATATGTCCTGCATTCACATCAATCCGATAATTCTTAGAAATCATCAGTGCAGAAACGGGGAAGGTAGAGAGAGAGTCTTCTCGATCAACATCGTATCAGTAATAGTTTTTCCACAAAATTCCATCAAAGACTTTATACGAAGAGCTTCCGAGTTATTATCAAGCACAGACTTAAAATCACAAAAGCGGAGGCTATGCCATCTCACTTCTAAATTAGGAAGCAGGGAGACACGAACGTTGCCAAATCGCTACTCAAGGTCCACCCATAGTTTTCTGGGGTCTTCCTCATTGAGGTATTCACTTTGGAGCGCGTCATTCATGTGCATTGTCATGAGAATTATGGCTTTAGCTTGATTCGCTTCAAAAGCGATAGCTTGCTTAACAGTGAGCATGTTCTGACTTGGCTCTTGGATGGTTTCCAAAAGTCCATCAGTGTTAAGATGTTGGCGCACATCGCGGACCCACCTATGGTGTCCTGTGCCTATTGTCTCCAGTGGAAGAAAGTTCAACTTGTTCAGGTTGCTCATCCTGAAAAATAACACAAGATTAGGGTTAGTTTCGGAGTGAAAAAGGCTACCACGAAAAACTATAAAATTTATGAGCGTAGTCGCTTCTAAGAAATTAGGGATTTCTGAGCGTAGTCGCTTCCAAGTAAATCCGATTCCAAGAGGGGGTTGGATTACATCGAAACAATGATATATGTGGTCGATCATTTTCTTCTCAACAAACTCTAATTTTGGAGGACTCTACAAGCTCCAAGCTTGAAGTGAGCACGAACCCCCCATAGTTCGGCTTTTGATCTCTCCTATGAAGAAGAAAGGGGGGTAGAAGAAAGGAGATTGCAAGTCCCCGACAAAAAGAAGAGAAAAAAATGAAAAACTTCAAAAATGGGGACTTTTAGAAAAATTTACCTTGAAAAGCTGCCGGAAATCTTGACAGGAAAAGTTGTGGCCTAGAAAACTGTCGTCGAAGGTCGCCGGAAAAGTGGCATGAATCTGGTGGCCTGAGCTAGGCAGGCTGTGCAGGGCTGGCAGGCAATCTGTCAGCAGGTGCTTGGCAGGGGCTGCACAGGCTAGGGGTCGGCAGGTCTTGGCAAATGTCGATAGGTGCGTGTAGGGCTATCGGTAAGGGCTTGTCAGCTTCTCGGCGGATGTGCAGGGGGCAGGCACAAGGCAGGCTCAGGGCAAGCACAAGGCAGAGGTCGGCCCGATTTTTCCTACGATCGATTCAGGTGGATTCCGGTCAGTTCCGGTGGTTCCGCCGCCGGTTCTGGGCTCCTTGAGGCTGGGGCTTTGATATGTGGAGCGGTGGATGCTGGGATTTGAGGGCTACGAAATTAGGGTTTCAGGGTTAGGGCTTCGTGCAGATAATGTGTTTAGAGAAACGGGAACTATTAAGAGAAAATCGCTATGTATTCTCATTGATAATAGGGGTCTCTTTATATAGAGGATTACAAGGCAATGAATCTGAATTGTACAAGGAAATATAATCATACATTGAATATTATCTAATTAAACTCTATTACCACTAAGTCAAGTACCTTAAAGTTTGGACAAACTACAAAATGGAGATTTACTTGAATACTAACAAAATAATTCAACAAAAACAAATATTACAAAACTATAAAAATATAGGAAAAAGCGCAAATTTACATGGGCGTTACCGTAAGGCTAGTAATTAATAAATATATTAAATCACAAAACTCCGTGTAATTATTATTGTGGCCTTTTGGGCTTCGACCTATTCCCAGTGGAGTGATGGCCCAAATCGAATCCCATGAAGTCCGACCTCAACCGCTGCGACTCCTTCATTTTACCCCAGCCGAATAAACTTGATTGGTCAAGTCCACCGACGACAGCCGCCGCCGGCGACGAGCAAATTGTCACATCTACTTGCTCCGAGTAAGTAATCAGTTACTTCCTTCCCTGATTCATCTATTGTGCTATGAACTTCCATTAATTGACTATCTCGATTCGATTTCATGAGTTGAACGGAAACTGGGTGGGGATGTAGGGTTTAATGTTTAGTAATGCTCTATTTGAATTGGGATTTTGTGTCCAATTGGAGTCGGTCTTAAGGGGAGCAAATTCCCCATTTTGACAAATCTCCTGGTCACCTGCTTGTGAGCGGGAGAGGATTGAAAGGAAAAGAGAAGTTTGAACTCCTAGTGTTGATGTTTTGGTTTTGTGGGATTAGTCTTTTGCTTTATTAATTATTAATAATTAGGAGTCGGTTTATTGCAGGCTATAAAACCCTAGTGGTGGAGGAGGGAAATGCAGGCAGGGATGAAGTCGAACAGAATTAATATGGTTCAGGGATTCTATTTGAAACCGTTTGGTGCCAGTAGTAGCACTAGCAGCAGCAGTATCAGCTTAGCAGAAATCATAGCCAGCACGGAGGAACTCCTTATGGAAATCCTACTGCGCGTGCCAGCTCGAACTCTGGTCCGCTTCAAATGTGTTTCCAAGCATTGGCTCGCTCTTATCTCTGACCCCAAATTCTGTCACCGCCACACCATTCGGAACCAAAACTCTTCCATCTCCGCAGTCTTTGGTGACAGATCCATAGACTTTTTTTTCCATCATTTTTTCTCTTGATCATGACCATGGAAACCATAACCCCCGTCCATCACGCTGCAATCCTCTTAATTTTGTTCAAAACCAACATGATCCCATCGAGATTATCCACTCCTGCAATGGCCTCTTCTTGTGTCGTCCCATCAATGCTACAAGTACTAGTAGAACCCCATATTTTGTTCTTAATCCCACAACCAATCAGTTCTTGACGCTTACAATTCCCCCAGCTGCTGCTGCTACTTCTAATGATCAACAGATACAAACCCATATTATTGGTTGTGCTGTGGCTTTTGACCCTTCCAAATCACCTCATTACAAGGTTATATGCCTTGAGACCACTACTGGTCATAAATATTGCCCATACTACCAAATACAAATATATTCGTCGGAGACTCGAAGTTGGAGGCTTCTCAGTTCTACTTTTATAAGGCAAGATCAAACTCTCTATGAACAGGGGGTATATTGGAACGGCGCAATTCATTGGATAGGCCTGGTTTGTGAGATGTCATACTATCAAGTAGATGAAGAGCTTGTCGGATTGGTTGATAGTCCTCCTCATTGTTACGAGAAGAAATGGAACCATAGGATGTATAGATATTTTAAGGAGTCTACTGGCGGCCATTTGCATCTTATTGATATTTATTCTCCTTGTCCTACTAAATTTGAAGTATTGGGGATGGGGAGAGATTACTCTGGCTGGTTTATCAAGTACCATGTTGATCTTGATCCCTTATGCACCGCTTACCCATGCTTCCTAAGTGAACAGTTTGTTGTTCTGTTCCTTGCTCAAGACGAAAATGAAGGGGAAAGTTCATCCCTGTTGCTGCATTCTCCTGGTACAGTCATCTCTTATAATCTTAAGAGTAAGACCTCCAAATCTTTTGAGTTAACTATTGATCAGTATTTACTAGTTGGATATTCCAATTATCCATATATGGAGACTTTGGCTTGTGTGTAATTGTTCCATTATCCAAGCTACTGCTGCTGCTGCTATTTTATTTTTGTCTCTTGGTTGTAAGAACAAGAATTGTTTGTTAATTCGGTTCAGAGAAATCTATTTAATTGTTGCTGTATTTATTTATTTATCGTTAATTGTTCTCTTCTCCATAAACTTGGCACTGTGGTCTGTTGTCAATGTTCTCCACGAATCTCCACAAGTTTCATCCTGCTGTATATCATCATCATCCATTTTTGTTAATTCAAGTCCCGGTATAAACCTAATAAGGGCTGAGTTTTCTTGTTGTTGAGGGGTAATTTTTCAACAACTAGATAATGTCGTTGAGATTGAGGTTGGTACTCCTCCGTTTAGCACTGAAAAGGAAACCAAAAAGGCCAAATTAATGAGTTATTGGCTTATTGCTCATTTCAGTATCTTATAGTATAAAGGCAGATAAACTGATGAAGAAATCATGATAATTTGTGAAAAGGAATGCCTGCTGCAGTCTTTTCTAGAGCCTCAACTAGGAAAAAAGATAGTGATATGCCTGCACTACTAAAAATTTCACTCTGTTCCCATTAGCTTCAACCACTGACATCGAAATCATGTTGTTTCAAAATGTGGCGGTGGTAAGCCCTCTTCAATTACTATGATATCGTACCCATGTAGATCGAAGCCATGTCGTGTCAAAATGAAGGTGGCGGTAAGCCCTTTTCAATTACTATGATGTCGGGACCTTGTGGTTTGAGAGATTAACAGACACCAAATACACACCTTACACCAGCTCCAACAAAAGCCATGCAAGAAGTTCACAGAGCCTGAGTAAATTTAGCTAAAATAGCTAAATTACTCTCTAATTTTTCTCATGACTGTCAATTTACCTCCTGACATTTCTATTTTGATTATTTACATCTTCACTTTTCTAAATATTGCAAATTTACACCCTATTGTTAAATTTTAGACTTTCCATCCAATTTCTCCGTTAATTTGGTTAGCATGTGAGGGGCATTTTCGTCTCTGCAATTTTCTCCAGAAAAAAAAAAAAAAAAAACAAGAAAAGAATACAAAATTACTTTGTTAAAAAATAAAATAAAAAATACTGTTATTCGTCTCCCACAACTGTTTTTTTTCCCCCTCATCCTCTCATCTGCCTTTCTATCTATCTCGCAATTATCTTCTTCTCAACATGACATCTTCCTCTATGTTCGTTTTATAGAGATCAATATAACACAATCCCAACTTGAATTAATCAAGATGACCTTCCCATGCTTGCTGTAATTTTAATTTTCATATTCCATACATATAAATATTTTAGTTTGTTTTATGGCTTCTCAATCTTCTTATACACAATACAAACCCCTGCAACTAGAAACATGGAAGATCAAATTCTCATATGAATGTTTGAAATATTAATGACTAATCCAGCCTTCAAAGAAAAAGAAAACCAGAAACCTAAATGATCAAAGACCATTTCTCCTTCAGTGATATGATCATCCAATCATTTGATGTGACTAGCAAATATTAATTAAGTGATCAGTTGCAAGCTAACGACTAATCTTGAAATAAAGGGAGTGAAGAAGAAGAAGAGAGATGGACACGGAAGAAGCGACAAACGGCGTGTTTTTTTTGTCTCTTTTTTTTTAATGAAGAACAGTTTTGTATTTTTTATTTATTTATTTAACGATGTGTTGGTTTGTTTATTATTATTATTTTTTGGGTAGTTGAAAAGACAAAAAAGTGTCTCACGTGCTAACCAAATTAACGAAAAATTGGATGGAAAGTCTAAAAACTAACGATAGGGTGTAAATCGGCAACAATTAGAAAAGTGAGGGCGTAGATAATCAAAATTGAAATGTCAAAGGGTAAATTGGCAGCCATGAGAAAAATCAGGGGGTAATTTGGCTATTTTGCCAGTCAACTTAAAATACTTCAAATTCAAATAGAAATGGAAGACCAAATTCTGTACAGAAGCTGCTTAAAAACTATTGTTATAAAATCATGATGCAACATCAATATCGTCATATCATAAGGATCAATTCACAAAGCCATAAATACACAATGATTTGCACTTACATGAACATAGATCTGCATAATTTGAGTACTCCTAAAGGCTTTAGAATAACTACCTGCATCTACACTCTGAATGCCATCTACTATGCTCTGGCCAAGGGAAGACATGTTGACAACTACTCCAACAGAAGATGATCACGACAATCTAGCCAAGGAAAATGTTCTGCCTTCTACTACTGTTTAACCTCACTTAATGGAAATGAAATGTATGTTATCTCGTAGTAGCGGCATGGACTATCTCCTGCGTATATATAGGCATACTTCTCTTTCGGTAAAAGAGTCCAGTCTCTGCCTAAAGCTTATCGATTAGGAGATTTAAACTTATCACATTAACTTGATGTTAACCAGGTAGAGTTAACTTGAACTTCTAACTCCTATTAAAAACTACCCCTGGTTTGAATAGGTTTAGATTTTACCATGTAAGTTGCTGAATTACTCTCCCAATTCAAATAGGATTTTACTAGCACAGCCTATAAATACATGCATGCATTTACTTGGAAATTGCATAAAGTCTGGAAAAAGCTGATATTCCTGATAAAGAACTCCATTGTTGCACAAAAGGAGGAACGTTTACAGGCAGGGGGAACCCAACAAGACCAAAATGGTCTGAGCTCCAGCCTGAACGGTTAGCGTTAATCTTGGGAAAACTTCCTGCTTTTGTCGAAATTCTTTGTTTTAGATCTGTTTGTTCCTTCTTGGTATCACACTGCAAAATATTATATCTCTAACCCACATCGCTCATCAACATTGCTTCAAACTCCATGGCTCATGGCCCCTAGTGAGCAAGAATGCTTCTATAACCTTGCAGAGAAAAAAGTTTACACAATTAAGGACATGTTCAAAGCTTTTGATCATGACCCTCACTATGTAGATTCATTACATGGGTGGCTGGTGATTTGGACCAAGAAAGTAATCTTATATCTCTTCAATCCAATTTCTCAAGCTAGAATCAAACTCCCATCAATGACAGCTCTTCCCCCCACTGACACCTTATTGGACTCTAACCCTTTTGTGTGTCCCATTACTAAAGTTGTCATTTCTACTGACCTATGACCTATCTGAAGAAGCCTTGCGCCATAAGAAGAGATTACCATCTCATTTTCTCATCACGTTTTCTAACGAAGACCCATTAGTCAATAGGTTTTATGTTAGGAGGTGTTGGCGTTACTAGCTCTATAGACCTTCCTCTTCGTTGGAGAATCCAAATTAACCTGGATCACATCTTTCCATTTAGGCCAAATCTCTCTACATTTAGCATCTATTTATCAATGGAGCGTGGTTTGATATCAGCGGACTCAACAAACTCATGCGCAATGAAATGCGCGAATACATCATCAATCATAATGGAGTTCTATCTCCCGTCTCATGTACACTAGTGTAATTTTCACAGATCTATATTCTTAGAAATAGGTTCGGACGTTGAGGCACCCCCTAACGATAACCATAATCCAGACGATTCTCATGAGACGGATTTTGAGTGTTGATGATCAAAGGATTGGAATGTGCCAAAGTATCCTTCGAACCCATGGGCCTCCCACACATCTTAGCTAGGGCCATAACCTGTAACGCCAAAGTGTCACTCTCTATGGCATTGGTGTCATGCCTACTTCCACGTAGGGTGGCGTTGCGTCTTCTCTTAGGTCTATCCTTGCAGGCATATTTCCAGAAGATATGTGTGATTTCGTCACTTTAGAGGGGATCGAGATGGGACATAGTAGGGACAGACCACAACAATTCCTGTCATTTATACTTAACATCTGTGTTCCTATCTCCCTCTAACGACGACAAGATTGTCTCATCAAAGTGACAATCTACAAATCTAGCAGTAAGGAGATCGCCTAGCAAGGGCATTAAGTAGTTGACTATTGTTGGAGTCTCAAATCCAACTTAGTTCCCCATTCTTCTGTAAGAACCCATCATAGTACGCTATGGCGGCGCAATTGGCACACTTAAATATGCATAAGTATGAGATATTGGCACACAGTCACTAGCTGTAACACAGAGATAGATTGAGTGGTAGTGGGATCATAGACGAATTAGCATAGCCACATGCGATATTGCAACACCCCAAGTGGATATAGGGAGATTTGTGTGCATTGCCAATGTCCGGGCTACCGTCGACCATCATAGTCATTTTTGCGAGACCATTTGGGTGTGTACATGAGAATATTATGTTCAACATCAATCCCAACGCAATAACTATCGAAAGTCTTTTATGTAAACTCTCTAGCATTGTCAAGTCCAATTGACCGAATAGAATAATCCGAGGAGTGAGCCCGTTGTCATATGATATGTGCTAGGAGTATAGTATAAGCAGCATTTATAAGTGAACAATGGCACCACAAGTGACCAGCATGTTTGCATATTAACCAACATCATGAAATATTTAAACGTCCGCAAGTTGGTTGAATCAGTCAGCAAAAAATCCCCACGGATTCTATGTAAGAATAGAATGAGTATGTTTATATCCTTTGCATCAGACCGTCTCAGTCCTGATTTATCTAAGGAACGGGCTTTGTAAAATTAGTAAGAGGCCTTAGAAGCAACTAATGAGGATTTTGGTTGAGCTTGAGCGTCTGAAACGCTACTTGAAGCAAAGTTGGTGATTGCAGTATCACCTGGGGAGCCATCACCATGATGGATGCCATCCATGGAGTTATGGATAGAGACTATGCCAACCCTAGGCTGGTGGTGGATGGCGGCGGCATTGGAGGTAACAGCGGTGGTCACACTTAGTCCATGAATCAACTTTGATTCATGCTTCATTTCGCTGATCAAAAGAATGGATGTCAGTGTGAAGTTTTTAGTAGACAGATCATCATATCATGACTAGGATAACCTCTCCTATTATGTCAAAGGCAATATGTGTCTAAATCCAAGAAATCTTCTCTCATAACTTTATTGAATTTAATATCTTGAATGACATAGAGTCCACTAAAGAGATACTCGCTAAGATGTGCATTTGTTCGCAATCATTAGAGGCATTGCAAAAGAACTCTTTTCCGTTCTCTACATGCACTTCTACATGGAATCCGTTGGCTATTCATAGGGTGCGATTTGCCCTAGGAACGTAGAGAGTTTATGTGATAGTAATCAAGGTGGCATTTGTCAAGTGAAACTTGGGCTATTCCATGTCCTTGAACTAATACTGATGGTTCAGCCATTGTAGTCACAAAGTAATATACTTAGAATTAAAATGGAGTCATAATGAAAAGAACTCAAAAATTTTATTCATAAGCCAACGTAGTTACATCATTGTCTCTTTGACGAAAGAAAATCTAATCCAAAATGCTAGTTAATGAAAAACAATGGTAGTCGTTTGACTTCTTTCGGTAACTCCTAAATAAATATGACTAGGTGAGTAGAGAGATGTCGGTGGAGCAAATCTCGCTTAAGTACCACTTATCTCAAAACCTTCCTAGACATCATACTCATTTTGGATGAGCCTATGTGAAGAAAAACTAAACCAATGGCATTTACAACATAGTATATGGCAATTGCCTATTACATCTCTTGGAAAAATAAAGACTTAAAGAGAATTGGTGATCTATTGATCCCAGCCGGATTTGAAGTCTTCAACCCTTCACTCTAGATCATTTTCTTGATCTTCTTATTCCACATAGTGAGCTTTTCTTGCTTCACAATATGCTTTGTAGGCGGTGACAATTTCTTCATGAGCTCTACAAATATGTGCCCAATGACCGGATACTCCACATCGGGAACATTTATCTCTGTGCTCAGACTCCATTGATTGTGGAGCTTTGAAAGCGTTATTTGGATGGCTCTTAGTGTTGGTGGCTCCACCAACATGGCCAGAGGCGTTGCCTTCCTCTCTCTCTGTCCATGTTGATCTCTTCGGGTCAGTGTCCGCCTATTTTGGTGGTTAGTTTCCTCATTAGAGCGAGAAGATGGACCAGAACATCCAGAATTGTCCCTAAATTTAGACTTTTGCTCTTAGCGCCTCCCCTTAGGGGCGCAACTATAATTCTGCTATGAAATATGCTCTGTTTTCATAGGTCTCAAATTATAGTTATTGATAAGGATGTTGTCATGCTTTGGCCGGAAAAAGTCATTGGAGATGGCCGAAAAAAGTTGCTAGAGGTGGTAGGAAAAAAGTTGTTGGAGGTTGCCGGAAAATCCTCCAGTTGCCAGAAAAGTCGTTGGTGGTCAGAGTGAGGCTAACCGTGGGAGGGGTTGCATTGGGAATTGGCTACCTAGGCAAACCTGCTCGGTAGCTGTCAAGGGGCTACCGAGGGCCTGTGCTGGTGCTACTGAGGAGTGCACTGGATGCTGCCGAGAGGTGCTGCCAAGGGTTAGTGAGTCTAGCTAGCAGGATCTGTTGAGGCGCTGCGTTGCAGGGGTCGCTCAAGGGTCGGTGCAGCGGCTGCGAAGCTTGCGTGGGAGTTGTTGCTATGCTGTCGAGGGGAAGCAAGGCTAACGTGGGGCTGCAGGCGGAGCGAAGCGAGGCTACCCTACTGCGCTGAAGGGCTCTCTCGGAGGTAGGCGTAGCTAACCAAGCCTGTTCGATCTTTCCAGTGGCCAGTTCAGTGGCTTTCTGGCCGGTTCCGATGGTTTTGCAGCCGTTTCTGGACTTCTGGGATCGAGGGCTTCAAGGTGTATGATGGAAATATCTAGGGTTTGAAGGCTACAATTTTAGGGTTTCAGGGTTAGGGTTCGTGCTGATAACGTGTTTTAGGAAAACTGAAATTGGGAGAGAATTGAGTCGTGCTTTCATTGATAATAGGGGACTCTACTAAGATTTTCCAAGATTAACTCTAATACAAACCCTATTATAGCTACAACAAGTAACTTAGAGTTTGGACCAGACACATATTCTGGGTTTACTTGAACAATATTAAATTGTACAATTAGTTATTCTTTTATAATACCTACAGAAAACGTACTTAAACTTCATTCTTAATCTTTTCATCATCATTAAATCTGGTAAGATACACACACACACACACACACACACACACACACACACACTTTATGAGATTGACTGAGAGAGACGAGGAGGAAGCCAAAAACAACTGAGAGAGACGCGGGGGTAGCCAAATAGAAAATGAATTCGAGTTTACAGTGGAAAAATGGTATTTTGGGTACTACCAATGGGTTAATAAAGTAAACATAAAATTAAAACAAATATATGTAGTGTGAGGAGAGAATGTAGGGTGAACAAAGTAGTTAATAGAGTAGCAATAGCCGCACCCATTTCTTAGCATACTCATCGGGTGAAAAAACTATCCTTTATTTTATAATTTTGCGTTCATCCTAATAAACCTAGCATTCACAATCAGAAGAAGAGCTAATAGTTTTATACTTCGAGAATCTCCTCTTCGTGTTGAGATGCCGGTGCATACCCAAATAAATTGTCATTACGTCGATATTGTGGTTTCTTCCCTAATCATCTACAAAAGGCTTTTAGAGTTCTAGGGTGCAATTTAACTTTCATTAGGTCACTCCCCTTATCAGCATAATTACACCTTCTTTGTACTATTTTACTCCTGTCATGCTTATAAAACAAGCAGACTCCTGTTAGCAACTGAGCTTGTTTTTCCTCCCAACAAGTCGGATATAAGAAATTTCAATTTCTTTGGGGAGGGTTTCCACTTTGACTTATTCTCAGTCTCTATAGGTAATAGAGCCAACGACTCATCATCGCTAGCTGGTCATGTTTCTGCACTGCAAATGGCCAGAGGTCGGTATGTTTTCCTTGATTCACCTCCACCAAATAAGGTTTGTCCCATTGATGATAGAATGAACTAAAAAGTTCCATCCTTCAACTGATTTCCATTCAAGCCTAGAAAAGGTCCAGTTGTTTCCAACATTCTAGCCACATACTGTTATGCTCTTTTCTCTATTGGTGGTGCAGAAACTAGGTTAGAGGCATCTGTATCATGGTAAACCCGATTGCATGTTTTGCATTTGCTCAGTAAGTTTTCAAAGAAGAAATGAACTTCTTGTTCAATGCCTTTAGCAAGCTTTAGGTTTTTTCCATGATAAATGGTTTCAAGATGGTATGGGAAACACAAACTCTAATTTCCCCTGTTGCATCAAAAAACTTATGATCATGATCAAGATCAAGATACTTTCCTACTATAGAAGCAACATCAGCAATTGTTTTCTTCTGTTCATATGCTGGTGGCATAAATTAGTAATGCGCACCCAAAAGAGCAGGTCTTGTATCTCCATTGATCGTAGCCCTACCATAGGGCTACAGCAATATCAAAGCTTGATTAAAGCTCCATGGACCACTCATTAAGACTTTGTTTCTATCACCACGAAGATCGAAAGAGAAATGATGTAGACTACGCTATTGGACATTGAAGCCCTTGTTCAAAACCCAAACTCGGTGGAAATGCCGCTTCAGATCTAGTGCTGTTGTTGGCTTCGATGTCAGAGATAATGCTAAAAGGTAGGATTGAGAGTTGCACTGCGCTCTGCCTCCAAACATGTGAGAGATTTCCACAACCTCGCTATTTGATATCGCGAGCAAGGTAACAAAACTCTTAGTGATTGAATCGATGTTTGACTTGGTATGAAAATTGGAGAGAAGATCTGGGAGTAGATAGATCGAAATTGGAGGGAACGAATGATACTAGAGGTCGGGTTTGATGCTAGGGTTTGGTACGGCTAGAGAGAGCACTTAGAATCCTCTTTTTTTTTTTTTCTTACGTACAATACCTTTCCATATTAAGACTCAGGAAAATTAAAGATTAGTTGTATTTAATTATTACTATGTGTTAAAGGAAAAGTACATTATGTGCCTTCGTCAAAGTAACTGACGAAGAGGGAATCAAGGAATTACAAATAACAGCTCAATTAGTATTTAGTATCATTATTGTAATTGATATTTTCGTTATAATTCTATCCCTATATAAAGGAACTATGAAATGAAATGAGTAGACCAATTCAAATTCTCTTTTTACTTTTACACGTTATCAGCACGCTCAGAGCAACAGCCAAAAAAAAAAAACCTCTTAATTTTCTAGTTTCTTTCTTGTTCCCGTCGAAAAAAAATCAAAAACCTAGAAGGAAAAAAACTTTTTCTTCTTTTGTGTCGCCACCACCAAAAAAAAAAAAAAAATTTCCTTCTTCCCCAAACAGGCCTCACCTCACCTGCTAACACCCACACCCGGCCCAACCTAGCTGCAAACCTCGAGCCCAGCAGTCCCTCTCTCGCCCGCCTGGCCCCCGCGCCAGCAGCCTACCTGCACCGCCTTCGATCCAGCCCGATTCTAGCACTATTCTGGCCAGACCGCCTACGTCTTCCTCCAACACCACGCCCGCCTCCACCCCCACACCCAGCTTAGCGCACCTAGCGCCTGCATCACCTACTGGCCTGCATCACCGACCGGCCTATGCAGCCGACTATCCCCTAGTAGAAAGAAGAAGACACAAAGGGAGAAAAAAAAAAGAAGAGAAAAAGAAAAAAAAAGAAAGAAAAGAAGGAAGAAAAAAAAAAAAAAAAGTGGTGAGGGGCCCAAAGAACAAACCCGACCCAAAGAAGAATAAAAAAAAAAGCAGATTAAGCCCTGTGGCCCAGGAAACAAAAAAAAAACAAAAGAGAGAAAAAAAGAAAAAAAAAAAAACAAGCCCCTAAGAAAAGGCCATCGGCCCAGAAAAAAAGGGAAACAGGCCCTGTGGCCAAGAAAAAGAAAAAAAAAAACAAGGCCTTGGGCCCATTGCTAAAAAAAAAAAAGAGGAAGCAGTCTAGTTCTTTTTTCTCAAGTCCGAAAACATCGCTACGCAAGCCTGCATCAACACGCGCGTGCGCTAGGTTTGTTTTATTTTCTCAAAACCAAGTATGTTCTCTTTTATTTATTTAATTTCATACTATGGTATATTTAATTATTTATAATTAGAATTTTTTTGAGCATGCTATTTTATTGCTTATTATATATGTGATATATATTCGTGGAATTTAAAGCATGTGATTTTTATTTATGTTTACTATTTTTTTAAGCATGCTCTATATTTTATAGAAAACTACTCATAAGTGTCATTCTAAAACTTTAATTAGCCAGAAGGCCACTAAATATTTTTTGCACACATAAGGCCACTTGCATTCACAAAATATTTTATTCCTAACAATTATACCCCTCTACGGTTCTACCTCAGAAAACCAATTGGATCCGCCCCTTACATCGATCACAAATCTCTCTCTATCTCTCTCTCTCTCTCCGGAGCGACCTCTATGCTCTTCTCCAGCGGTGAAGACGTCGGTGACGCCATTTGGACGAGGCGGCAAGCCAATCTTCTCTCTCTCCTCTCCAATTTCAACGAGAAAGTTCCCCTTCTGTTTCTCTGCTGCACCAATTCGAGCACCACTGCCTTCATTTCTTGGTCTAGGCCTCCGATCCCGATGACCACTCGCATGGCGCTACCATACCTTACACCATAGTCGTTACCTATTATAGATTGAATGAAAACAAGAGAGGAACATGCAGATCTGGAAATTGTCGGCGGTTGTCTGATTTCTGGTTGATGATCGTGATCGGAGAGGTGAGAGAAGAATCACGACGATGATGAAGATGCACAACGAGGCGAGGCGAGGCAGCCCAGGCATCGACGACATCGTCTAGGGCTCAGTTTGGTATTGACTTCTTCACTCATTCTTCCATTCTCCACTAATGCTCGCCGGATTTCATTCTCTCACGCTTGCAATGGATGGCAGCAGATAACAAAAATGGATGGTAGAAGATGACCAATACAAAACGCTAGAGGAAGAACAAGGTCACGGATTCCATCAAAAATCACAATAGGCTTATTCCGGCGCTGTGATCTCTGACAGAGACAGCGTTTTCAGAGGTGTGGAGAAAGAGGCAGAGGAGCGAGTACGGAGGCGGCAGGAAGCTCAAAAGGTGGATGCGGCAGCCAATGCCGACGCCATCGAAGCATTGGTCAGATTGAGTTGAGCTACAGTGAGGTTGGTTATGTCGATTTTTTCATCATTTTACAATTGGTTGGTAAAAGTTTGAAAATTTTTGATTGTTTAGAGTTTTAGTTAATATTGATTGCTTTTCATTACGTCAATTTCAATTTTTGATTCAGCAAATAGTTTTATGCTTGTGGACTGTTCTAGTTTTGAAGCTTTGGATATGAAACAAATAGACATTAGTTTTTCTTATTATGACTTGAAGATTGAGACGTCCTATTTAAGTTCTAGGTCTATAATTCCCTGAATGATCCTGCTGGTGATTCTTCTTCTGTAGTTTTTAGATTTCGTGTGATTTTTGGACTATTATTTTCACTGGCTTCATCAGGAGATAACAGAAAACCTTGATCCGGTGGTTGAGATAACACATGCCTCCACAGCGCGTTGCAAAGGTCGTCGGTGGCGGCAGCAGAATCATCCACATTCATGTACAGCCTCAAATCTCGCTTTCGTTGCTTCAGCTCGTCGGCGACAACATGGATGTGTTGCAAATACGACGACAGAATCACGCCGCTTTTCGACAACTTGGATCTGGAAATTTCACACGTTCAAAACCAGGAATTATGTATTATTACAGTTTTTGGATTAGGTAGGAAGTTCATTTGTTGATATTTGTCATTCAATTTGATAGCTTTGGTTTGATTTTGGTAATTCCTATGGATTTTACGGCTCACTGTAGTGAATGATGTTCATGGATACAAGTTATGACGATGGATTATGATCTGTGCAATACATGCAAGTATAAGCATTGCAAGCCTTTGACATTGTAAATTTATCGTTGTTTTAATGTTTCATAGTAGTTTTTGTGTTGGTTGGTAATAGCTTTCTCAGTCGCTGATAGTAGCATTTTTAGTCTCGGGTTATAGCTTTTTCAATCTTGCGAATAGATTTTGTTTTGCATGGTAGTAGTTTTTAGTGTTGGTATGAGTAGTTTTTACTAATAGTTAAAGTAGTTTTTGGTATTGGTGAGAATAGCATTTTTTATGCTGGTGACAGTAGTTTTTGTTGCTGGTGACAGTAGTTTTTGTTTCTGGTGATAGTAGTTTTTGTTGTTGGTGATACTAGCTTTCTGATATTGGTAACAGTAGTTTTTGTTAGTGGTGGGAGTAGCTTTTAGTGTTGTTGAGAGTAATTTTTGTTACTGGTGACAATAACTTTTATTGCTAATGACAATAGTTTTTGTGACCTCACCGAAAAACTCATCAGGATATCTTTTGTTGTTCACTTGTTGGTGTGAGTAGCTTTTGTGGTCTCACAGAAGGTCGCCGGAGATTTCATCAGAGTAGCTTTTGTTGTTGGTGACAGTAGCTTTTGTGACCTCGCCGGAGGTTACCGGAAATCTCACCAGAGTAGCCGTTTTTGGAAGTTCTTTGATATAATCTATTTTGTTTTCCAATTTTTCTAATTGGTAGATTATACCAAGTAGTTTTTCTAGATGATCTTGACATCAAGATAACTCTTTTAGTAGGTTCTGAGGTTTCTCATCAGATGATGTAAGTAGAGAATTCAACTTCTCTAATATTAATTCATACATTATCTCCATTGGGGATTCCTCTTTTGAGCTCTTTACAAGCTCTGATACCAGTGATTTGCGGATCTAACCAACGCTCAAATAATCAAGAGGTTTTTGTTCCTCTTTAAGAATATATAAGATATTTTCAATGTCTTTCTCAACTTTATAGATTCTTGTTTGAATCCGGAAGATGATATCCCAATAGTCAGGAGTTTCCCTTTTAAGATTTTCTCTAAAGTTTTTCAATTTTTTCAATTTTTCTCTTTCTTTCTTCAACTCTTTGCTAGTAGTTTTACAGATAGCTATTAACTCAAGTCTGTCAACAATCGGAATTATGAATAGTAAAAATAACTGTCTACCTTCGAGTATAGAGGATGAATTTATACCTGCAATATGGCTAAACACACAAACTCGGAAGCATGGGCCCACTGCGCTTCGTCAATTTTATTTTTACTGAAGGAAGAGATAAACGCTAAAGGAAAGTAAAAGACTCACTAAAGACAAAATATCCTTAAGTGTAAACTTTTGTCGTTAAATGTGTAAAACCAAATGTTGAGGAGTTATTTGTGTTTTGAAATCTTAATAGGGGGGTACATGTAGTTTGCTAATAAAAAAATGCCTGCATTATAGGTTTATAGTCCGACAAAAAGCGGAAAAAAAGAACTTGATGATAGAGCTTTACAGAAGGGTCCGGTGAACTGAGTTGATTACCTGGGCATTGTTTGGGGTTGCCTTGCCGGTCTGTAGCAATTGGATTGCATGCCGACTAGAGTTCTACAGTGTAATCCATCTGAGTTAAACACAATCAAGAGAGATTCAAGGTGCAAACAATTGATGGCCTTTCGTTCCACATGTGGCACATGCTTTTTTTTTTTTTTTTTTTGAAAAAATTAGATATAAACCCAATTTTCTAAAGAGATATTGGGAAAAACCCACACATATTTTTCTATCAATCTACACCCAATCCACATAGGCAATTTCCTTGTAAAGTGTTAATGTATAATCAATATTTTTTTGTGTTTTTTTTGTATGCCTGATTTAACCTTGGACAACTTTTCTTCTTCTTTTTTTTTTTTTTTTTTTTTTTTTTTTTTTTTTTTTTTTTGAGAGGTTGGGCAACCTTCCTTGTAGAGTGTTGATGCATAATTATAGCATATGACATTATGGCTTAAATCATGCATGCTTTGATTTCAAATTTTCATTGATGATATATATATACCACCATGATTTCAAGAAATACAGATACTAGTTCAGTTCTATAGATCATAAGAAAGAAGTTCAAATTTGTTGTTGTGAACTTGTGTATCACCTATGCATTCGTAAGGTATGTTATTCATCAGATATGGTATCTACTCATAAGGTATGTTATACATGTTATTCATGAGATTTAGTTTTTCAAATCTTTTCATTTGTCATCATTGTGCCCTAAATTTTCTTATGGTAAAGTATCTTGTTCTAGGTATATTGTCATACCTAGAACAAGATACTTTTCTTTTCTTTGAACTTTTCCTTTTGCATGTTGTCATATTAATTTGATGATTATTGTTCATTCTCAATTGTTATCTAATAGATAGGAACAGACATGCTCACCTGCGGGATACATTTTAAGGGATGAGTCACTCACAGCCGTTGGATTTTAAGGGAATAAATCCTACGGATCTAATGACAGCACAATTTCATTCAATCATTCCACTTCGTGTTCCATAGCAGTCTTTGCAACCCAGATCTGTATTATGTTCAATCTTCTTCTTCCCTCATCTCACCATGACACCATCCTATCTGTAATTTCTTAAAGGCATCATCTGCTATCCTTTTCTCATACTTTCATAGAACTTATCTAATTTGGATATGATTCAGCAACATGTAAACTAAATCCAACCAAGCAAAGCCAACAAAAATTGAAAAACAGAAGAACTCTTGAGAGAAAATCAATCGCAATAAGAAAAATGAAAAATCTATCGAACCCAAAAATTGCTCCCATCCTACAAACTAGCATGGGGATATATTGTTTATACCTAACCCAGAAATCGAGTAGTAAAGGATGAGAAAATTAATTTGGAAATAGACCAATCGATGAAAATATAAGAGCAAAGTGTAGATGTATTTCAAGAGATTGGAGATACCAGAGCTTAGAGATGTCAGGGCAAGAAGACGACCAGATCTGAGCATTGCTTAGAGAGATGTGAGAGCAGAAGAAGATGAACAAGTCATAGGAGTTGGGGTAAGAATTGGAATGAAAAGGTGCTATCATTGGATCCGTATAATTTATTCACTTAAAATCCAACGGCTGTGAGTGACTCGTCGCTTTTTGTCCCTTAAAATGTGTCTCGCAGGTGAGCGGGCCTGTAGAAAGGAATATGCATATAGGGATAAGTTAGATATTTTCAACCTAAGAAATATAGTCAACTTGCAATGATAGAATACCTAACAAAAAGGTTGATGTGAAAAATGATTTGAATAAGTAGGTTAAAATGAAAATTCCTAGAAGTGAGGTTAACAAAAAACACGTACGTGTCTAATCTTTAGGTTGTAATAAAAAAAATTTATTAGTTAGGTTAAAAAGTTAAACCTCTACCTTTAAGTCAGGTGGCAAGTAAATGGACGGAAAACAGAAATAGAAAACACAAAATCTCAAAATCTAGTAGCTAGGTTAAGAAAAATGATATAGAAAATAAAAAACCTATTAGCTAGCTAGGTTAAAAACTTAAACATCTACCTTTAAGTGAAGTTGCAAGTAAATAGATGGAAAATAGAAATAAAAAACACAAAATTTGCCTTTAAAATAGAAAGTTTAAATTCCACATTCATTTAAAACTATAAAATCTTTGACTTCAAAAAATATAAATATGTAAGAAAAGATCCATAATTCTAGCAATAATGATGAGTAGAAAGAAAATTGCTAGAATAATGGGACCAATAAAAAATCTATAATTAAGGTATTTAAAGAGGACGTTAATTTTGTTAATTGCATATTTAAATAGTGGCAATATGTGTAATTTTTAGAAAAAATAAAGTTAATATTTTATCCTAGTTGGCAATAATTGGGTGTAGATTGAAAAAAGACAATAGGTGAGTTTTTTCCATAAACTTTTCTAGAAATTGGGTTTATAATGAATTTTCCTTCTTTTTTTTTTTTGCATAATTAATTTCCATGCATAACAATGCAGGTTTCATATACGAATTCACAAATTAGAGCATATATGTTGGACTTGTCCTTCTTTTTCTTTTTTTTTCCTCCTCATGCAACCCACGTAGAAGGCAAGTGCTCCTCTTTCTCTCTCGGTTTCGGCTCAATTTTTCCGAGGTAGCTTTAATAGGCCCCTAAAGAATTCAAAATAGCAATCCTCTCATAATGAACATCAGCATAATACTCATCAATCCCTGCACCAATGCAAACAATAAAAACACCAACACTATTCTGCGTAATATTAAGCAGCAATATAGCTAGCAAGCACAAAAACAAAGACTAACTTGCATCTGCGAGAATAGAAACCATTCAAACGAAACCCTAGGCCAGCTCCGAAATTAGCTGTAAACTGAACTCTAAGAAATTGTGTTACTGTTTGAACTTTTGAAGGGCGTGTTTGGTGAGACGCAGACGCCCAGCTAACCACCTAAATCAACTAATCAAGGCTAACTTGAAAACGCCAACAAATCCCAAAAAGGTCTTAGTTCACCAATAACAAAAGAATCGCCGGAACCATTCAAACTCGCTGGTACCTAATGTTTTTTCACAACTTGAAACATCCTCCTTTAATTGAGGAAATGACAGGAAATGTCCACCTTCACACCCATCTTGGCCTAAATGCTCTTTTTCTTCTTTTCTTATTATTATTTTTTTAACTGAGAAACTGAGTTACACCCTCAAACTGAATATTAAGCATCCAATAGTATCCCCCAGAGTTTCAACTTTCAAACTATAAGATTTATATGATACACAATGGGATACAGAAGTAAAGTTTCCACACACAATGACAATGTCGGCCGTCACACGTACAGCAACAGGTTTGCATAAAGTATTAGCTCTCTTTGAATTTGTATTTAACAAGAATATGTGGACGAAGGAGGAGCTAAGATTATTCAAATACTGAAATAGGCTGTAATATAGAGTTAAATGCTCACATATTATGTAATCTAAAAAATAGAAAGTACAAATAGGAAAATACAACTTTAACATCATAAACTACCGCAGATCCATGTCAGCCCTTTCAAACTCTGGGATCCATGTTCCCCTTGTCAATTTTAACCTAAATTTCTCCCGCTTAGGGAAGACCGTTTCAGTACGCTACATGAGTAACATGATGGGGATAAGCCATCCCTATTTGTTGTAATGCGACAAACGGGGCAGCGGGTGGACACGGCTAATGACCGGCGGAGGCATACATCATGAAAAATGTGTTGGCAGTTATATAGTATAGCACATTGGTCGTCTTCCTTTGATGGAGGCTTGGAGCTGAAACTTTGACTGATATACTTAATAGGCTTCAACTAGTTTGTTTAATTGATATGCTTCCAGGATATAATCAATTATTTGATTCCTGACAGTTTGCAATGATTTTGTGTTTTAGCAATTTTATATTATATGTAATTGGTAGGATGATAGGATGAAACTTCCCTAGTTTGTGCAGGTGGATTGTGCCCATTTTGTTTGCTTGATGTGTACGTATATAATATATATCAGTTGCACCCTGTACATATTCCACTACTTTCTTCATCTAGTCACATTTAGATTACTGAAACTACCACTTGAAGGCATGAATTCCCTGTCCAGCTTTGACGTGCCTTTTGACAAACATAAATAAACCATCCCAGAATACAAAGATTGAATCCATAAATTGTGGGCGATTTTTGAATAGGACTATGAAACTTTGAATATGCTGCCCAGATTTTGTTTGATAGGAATCATAAAATTATAAAACTTTGATTGAATGATTCAACTAGTTAGGCACTGATTTGATGGAGGCTTGGAGCTGAAACTTTGATTGATATAGTTAATAGGCTTAAACTAGTTTGTTTAATGGACAAAATACTGTTTACTCCCTATACTTATAGGGTCTCGACGTTTCAGTCTTTGACGTTTTAATTTCACCTAAAAAGTCCCTGAACTTTCCAATTTCACCAAAAAAGTCCATGCTGTCAATTTTCTGTTAAAAAGTCTGTTATCTTGCTGACGTGACACTATTTTAACAGTAAAATGACTATTTTACCCTTACTGACCCCAAAAAAAAAAATTTACTATCTTTTCTCTTTTTTAACTCTTTTTTTTTTTTTTTTTTTTTAATTTGTTCTTTTTTATTCCTAATTTTTTTTAACTCTTTTTTCTTTTTAATTTGTTCTTTTCCTACTCTATTTTTTTTTACTCTTTTTTTAACTCTCTTTTCTCTTTTTTTATTTATTTGTTCTCTCTTTTTTTTAACCCTCTTTTCTCTTTTTTTTTTTTATAATTTGTTCTCTTTTAAAAAAAACAAAAACATTTTTCCTCTTTTTTTTATTTGTTCTCTCTCTTTTGTTTTTTTTTTTTATATTTATTTATTTCTCTTTTCTATTTACCTCTTCTTCCTCTCTGCTCTTCGGCCTTCTTTTCCTCCTCCCTGATCGCAGCTCCAGTTTTCGGCGAGCATAACCACCTCTCCTAATCACCGTTGGCGTGCCCGCCGCTCCAAGCAATTGCTAGCCATTCCACCATCCATCCATCATCCCCGTCATGCCAGCAAGCATCACTACCTCTCCTAATCACCCCTCTCCATACAACGGTTCCAAACCAAATCGGAGCACACCCAAATCAAATCAATTCACCTTCCACCTCCTTTTCTTCGGTGCCAAAATTGTTCAAACATTTCTCTCTAAAGGAAAACTCAAATATCTTATCCTCTTCGAATCTCTATTGGCTCATCATCTCAGCAAACCAACACCAAAGAAACACTATTGACGTCGAGAGAAAGCTTCTGATATAGCTCTGACACCACGAAAGGACCGGAAACTGAAGGGAAGAGAACCCAACCATTCCGGTTTCCAGGCGTGGCTGAAAATTGGAGTTGCAATCAAGGAGGAGGAAAAGAATGCCGAAGAGCAGAGAGGAGGAAGAGGAAGAAGAGGTAAATAGAAAAGAGAAAGAAATATATATAAAAAAAAAAGGGTCCTTGACCAAAAGCCCGAAAATGAGCCAAAGTTATCCCACTTGCCCCAGCAACAGATTTTTACTCCCACTAACCGAATTTAAATTAAAATGACAATTTTACCCTCACCTTAATTAATAAACTACAGAATGCCACTCTATTTTATCTTTCATCTCTTTCTCTCTCTCCACTCTCTCTCCAGCACGATGCCCATGACGCCGGCCCCCTCCCTCCCCGTCGCTACTGGCTATGCCGCCATCGCCGTGGAACAAGAAGGAGTTGGTCCTCCCGGAAATCGACGAAAACGACATCGTCAGCACCTCCCAGAGATCGAACTCGCTCCTCCGCCGCCTTCACCACACCTCGGAAAACGCTGTCTCCGCCGGAGATCATGGCGCCGGGGACGAGTTTATTCTGATCAACGATGGATTCGGCGGCCTTGTTCTTCCTTTGGCTCTGAGGCTCGAGAAGGAGAAGACGGAGGAGATGTTGAGGACGACGAGGATCTCAGCTTCCTCGAACAGCCGACCATGATCTTGATCCGGATCAACCGGTCAGAGAAGTTATTGTCGTTGAAGGCGAAGGCAAAATCGGCGTCCGTCGACGTCGTCGCCGTACCGGCGAACTCTGACCCAATCATTCTACTATCTGCTATTTCCGATGCTCACAGTGGAGGAGATGTTCATATTTTCCGACGCACTCTTCACATCCGATCCAGATTCAATTGAGCCAGTCTTCACATCCGATTCAGATTCAATTGCATTTCTGGTTTGATTGCTTGTTATAGGGTTTGCACTATCCAATATGAAATTATTATTTTGTTTTTGCATTTTGATGCTTTTGATTGTAAGAATTTGAAATGATTCTGTGTTACAATCCATCAGTAGTCGATGCTTCTGTCTTTCATTTCTTTGTTAGTTCAATTTGTTTCGTTTCTGCTTCATTTTGCTCCCACTTGAGGACTTCCTCTGTTTTCAATTTTCTCCTTTTCTCTCATCTGTGGGAGAAAGTGGCTAATGATGTTGAGAATCTGCTCCTCCTGGGTGTATTTCTCTGCTTAGATTAGTTTTCATTTTGTCTATCGAAAGTTCTATTGGGGGGCAATAGACGGCTATTGGGGGGCAATAGACGTTTTGAATTGATGTAATCTCCTTGTTTTTTTTCTGTAATCAAAGTTTTATTTGTCTAAATTTAGGGAGATTAGTTCCCATTCTGGCAACTGAAAGTCCTATTGGGGGGCAATAGGAGTCTATTGGGGGGTAATACATGGTTGATAGTCGTCTATTGGGGGCAATACATAGCTGATAGTCATCTATTGGGGGGCAATACATGGCTGATAGTCGTCTATTGGAGGGTAATAGACGTCTATTGGGGGGCAATAGACGTCTATTGGGGGGCAATAGACGTCTATTGGGGGGGCAATAGATGTCTATTGGGTGACCGAAATCCGGCGACCGGATTCCGGCGAAAGTTGGCCGGAATCCGGCGGCCGGTGACCGGATTCCGGCTGCCGGTGACGGGCTCCGGCGAAGTCTCCCATGGTTTCTCTCTCTTCTATTTTTTCTCTCTCTCTCTCTAAGTAACAAGGGGGTGAGGGTAAAATGGTATTAAAAAAAAATTAAAAACAAAAAAAAAGGTATTAGGGAAGACTCCCTTAGAGTGTATTGGGTAAGAGAGAATTAAAAAAACTTAATGGGGTAAGTGGGAAAAAAATCCCTAGAAATGGGGTAAATGGACAAAATCCCAAAAAAAAACAGAGAGAACAAATAAAAAAAAAAAGAGAAAAGAGGGTTAAAAAAAAAAAAGAGAACAATAAAAAAAAGAAAAAGAAAAAGAAAAGAGAGTTTTTTTATAAAAAAAAAAGAGAGTTAAAAAAAAAGAGAACAAATTAAAAAGAAAAAAGAGTAAAAAAAAAAAGAGTAGGAAAAAAAAACAGAGAACAAATTAAAAAAATATAGAAAAAAGAGTTAAAAAAAAAGTAGGAATAGAAAACAACAGAAAAAAGAAAAAAAGAGAAAAGAGAGTTTTTTTTTTTGGGTCAGTAAGGGTAAAATAGTCATTTTACTGTTAAAATAGTGCCACGTCAGCAAGATAATAGACTTTTTAACGGAAAATTGACGGCAGGGACTTTTTTGGTGAAATTGGAAAGTTCAGGGACTTTTTAGGTGAAATTGAAACGTCAAAGACTGAAACGTCGAGACCCTATAAGTATAGGGAGTAAACAGTATTCTGATATGCTCCCAAGATATAATCAATTATTTGATTCCTGGCAGTTTGCAATGATTTTGTGTTTTAGCAATTTTATATTATATGTAATTGGTAGGATGTAATTGATAGAAAAGCTAGAATTCATATTGAAATATAGAAAGAATAAGACTTTGGTGGAAAAGTTGCAGTCTTGACATATGACTTGGTTAGGAGTGTTTCCTTTCTCATAATCTAAGAAGCGTCAACTGAAATTGTCATTATTCTACAAATTGCAAAAGGAAAATAGAGTATAAAAAGCTAAAAAAGAAAAACTCATCCCCAAAAAAAAGAAAAAGAAAATTGAGCATTAATCTAACAGTGATCTGAAGTTTCCAAATTCCAAAACATGCTGCAGACCTAAAACCTAAAATGGGCATTGTTTTGACCATCTTTTTCTAGACCAAAGATATCGAACATAGAGAGGTTCAAAAACACAGTATATTGAAGATGAAAGTGAATCCAAGCTATTCAAATCAAGTGTACAGAAGAAATGTGAAATAGCTAAATAATCGCATGCAACAAAAGGTTATCTATCATTCCCATAAAAGATGTCCTCGTTCTGACAATCTTCCAGAATCCCATCTTCAGGTACCACTATATTTGGACCTTTATCGCTCTCCAGTAGTTTCATTATCTAGACCATATGGCTTGACTTGGTTTTTAGGTTTTTTTTTTTCTCAATGCCAATAATTGTATCAATGTTTGCACATTCTTCTTGAGAGAACCTATGCCATTGAAGTTGGACTATGATTTCTTCCGACTCGGCTCCATTACTTGATGTTCTTAACACCATTCCAAAGTCCATCAATTGAGATGAAACTATACTGGAGATAAATATTACTTGTCAAAAATATTAAAGGAAGATATTGCAAAAATAATACAGGATGTCTAAAATTTATTAAACTTTGAGCTTATCAAATAGTTTTACATACCCTCTGACTACGGTATAATAAGTAGTGAAGACAGTGTGGCAGGCACCAAATACCACATGATCATACTGCATAAACACAACTTGTTCATGTTTAAACTATCACTGCCACTTCAGATGGAACTGAAAACTAAAAATTTGTAACTATGGAGGAAGTAAGGGTGTAGATCATTTACCTCTATAGCTATCAGATATGTTAAAAGGTGAGGCTTTTACTCTGTCACACAATCACCTGCAAACAAAAATGGAAGGAAATAGTGAATTTAACTATGAGCCAAGTATCTAAATGGAAAATCTACATGAGTACAGAATCACAGCTCAATAATAAATTGTGATAACAAAATCAATAGCATATACCTCCAGAAACTATAACAATTTCTTTCTGGAGATTATGGTTTGTGAGGGTGGTGTGTATCTGTATCTGCAAAAGAACTTTGTCAATGTCAGTCCCTATATGAAACTTTGACACTAATGGACAAACATTCTAAATTACCAATTTACCATATATCTATTCCCCTTTAATATACAACGATACAGATACTATGAGTGAAGTGGACAAAGAAGAAGATGAATCACTATATGAACAATAATTCATAGTGTATGTTATATAAATGCATTTAAAGATGCAAGTATAGTAGTTCCATATTATGTAGAATATAGATACTTTTGAGTACCGTATATTTGTTTTTTGTCTTTGATTCTTCTCCTGTACCTGCGCTTATATTCCTTGCAGTTGCAAAAAATTTATCTCCTCTCCACCCCTGCCAAACACCTAAAAGACAAACAATATGCTTCACTTTAAACGTTACAAATTCCACATGTTCCTTATTAACATTTTGAAGATAAAATCTAAGAACTCATCGGTGGATCCCCTCCTCTTTAGTCCTACAACAGTAGCTCGGCTTCAGCAAAACTCAGTAGCTATTCATGTATATCCTCCTAAAATGCTAACCAAAGGATCCAATTACTTACCAGTTCCACAAAATCCCAATTCATAACTTTACAATCATTATCACAAAATAAGATATTTAAATTAGAAGTTTAGAACCCCGACATAATTCATAAGACTTGACACTCATTACCACAAACCCATAATCAAACTAACACAAATCCAAATGCCCAATTCACCCAGATACACAAAGATTTAAGATTTACAGTTGGCGAACGAACCAAAATTCAGAACCAATCAACCAAATAAAGCATCAACATCAGACAGTCCTGCATATCCATTAGAATCAATAGAACCTCCGTTGCCTGTGAATCATTTCCTCAGCTTTGAAGATTCAAACACTTAAGTCTACGTTTCACTACTACGTGTTAGGTGAAATGCATAACAGAATCAAAACAGTACAGGAGTAATAGCCAATTATCATCAGAAGAATGTGATCTAAAAGTATCAAAGTGATCTTAGAAGACAAAGGATATTCCAAGATATGATGCTAATGTCAAAACTAAGAGGATACTGTAGAAAGTTCTGAGGCTGAAATATTAGGCAGAAACTTTTGAATATGCAGGGTAAATGAGAAAGTAACCTTTTCAGATTTTTGTTTGGCATTGGTGGGAAAAGGGAGCTGGTTCGAAATCTTGGTTTACTTTGAATGAAGTGTTGGAATGCTTTGTATGCATATACAGACCAGTACACAATCATTCACTCCTCATGTCAAAAAATGGCATAAGTTTTTTCATTCTCACTTTCTTTTTTATGTATTTCACCACAAATTCTCTAGAATTTTCCTAAATCTCTCTACCATATACTTGTTAAGAAATGCTTAACGATCCATAAAGCTGGCAAAAAAAAACTACTCATACAAAGCTATTAGCTCTCAGTTTTCCATTCCAAAGACAAAGTCATTATGCATATAAATTGAACCTTCATAGAAATCCTATTATATCCAAAATCATGTTCGATAAGATTTGACACCACTACAAACCAGATTCTTTTATTTTGAAAGGACCTACACTTGATAAAGTTAACCAATTCTGCAAGTAGTTTTGATGTGGGGATTTGAATCTAACACTGTTTGCAACCACTTTTTTTTTTTTCCTTTTTGCATGTACAGTTATGGGTTTAGGAGTTTTTAAGCTTTTCTAATGAATTTGTATGGATTCTAAGGGGGGTGTATTGTATTTGGATTTGTGCAGACTTTTTTTAAATGACAGACTTTTTGAAAAGTCCACAGACTCTTTAAAAAGTCGATAGACTGTTATGGATTTCTTAAAACCATTGATTTTAGCAACAGACTTTTATTGATTCATGAAAATCTATATACTTTATTATGAATGACTTCTACAGATTTCCTAGGATGTACAAAATATTAAAAAAAAAAAAAAAACAAATGCCCAAACACAAAACAAAATAATAACTTCTTGTCTCTTCAATGCTCCAATATCTTCTAATAGAAATTGACTCAAATAAATGATTGTTAGTCTGTCTAGCGAGTTTGTTCTCATTTCTAATCTCCCAACAACATAAATATACAATATAGATCACTTGACGTTTATGGTTAATTATTCTCATCAATTTTGTTTTCGCCAATTAACATATATGTTGCAATATTGATCAATGTCTTGATCTATAATCAATCAATTGAAATTCAATTGTTCAACCTTTTTTTGAACCAATATAAATTCAAATTAATGAGAATAATTAATTAATAAGATAAAATTTAGTATGGTTCAAGGTCTTAGGGTTAGACCACAATATTTGAGTTTTAGGATTTCATAAATCATTTTTATTGCTATTAGGGTTCGAAGTATCACAATTGAAAAAAAAAAAAAAACAAAAACAAAAAAACAAAAATCACATTCAACAACTACAAAAAACATGTTGGGTATCAAAAAAAGTTGATATCATAAAAAATTAGAGAAAAGACAAAAAATTAAGAAAGAGAGATGATGAAGGACAAACTTCTTCGTGCGTAGAGAGAATAACTTTGATAGACCTTTTTTTTTTTTTTTTTTCTGAAGAGGAAACTTTGATAGACTTTTTGAAATCTTTGGTCTGAAGGCTGGAAAATTATTGGAGTTTGTTATGTATAGTTAACACTACAAAGTCCATGATTATCCATGATTTTCTAATTCCATAAGTATGAATGATATTTGAATACCTCTGTACTTTTATTCATTTTTAAAAGTCCTAATTGAATACCCCTAGATTTTGGTGGAATTCATGAAGTCTTTAAAAATCCTAATTGAATACCTCAAGACTTTCATGGACTGTTAAAAGTCTATATTGAATACACCCAGACTTTTAAATTCCATAGATTTCTTTAAAACTTCCACTAATTCCATATACAATACACCCCCCTGATGGATATAGAAATACAACAAAACAATCAAGGCATTTGATAGTGAAGTACCTTAGAGGTAAGCTGTTTGTGCCAGCCTCTGTACTACAGTTGCAGCTGATTGAGCTGCAGATGCAGCAACCAAAGATAGCCTACCAATTCCCTGTAGAAAACAGAAATGAATGTGTGCATGCATGTATCAATATCAACCATTTCCATCTAAACTCACACATTAAAGTAGACACAGATAGAGATAAAATACAAATAATGCAACCTGAGAAACAACAGATAACCTCAAGTAAGTAGCTTCGCGCGAAGCGACTTGTACTTGCATGGCGGAGATGAAGGCGGGCAAAGCCGGTGGTATCCGTGTTGGGTCGTGGGTTTTCAGAGGAAGAACCATCTGGTGACCCGGCAAAGTCGTGTTTTCCTAGCTTGAAACCTCTGATCTTTCTCATACTCGGCAGAAGAAATGAAATTGAGGAATTGGGTGTTTTGAGCGTTTGGGTTGTTACAATTGTGTCAGAGGGAATGGGATTTGCTCAGGGTTGAACAAAAGGGCCACGGGTCTGCTTCGGACATGGTAAGTCGGGAAAGAGTTGAGCAGATTTCAGAGTGAGAAGTGGCTATAGGGGGGACATGATCAAAACTTGTAGTACTGTTTTGGGTTAGAAGAGGATATCCACGTTTGTTAGAGCCGCGTACAACTGAGAGTGAGAGGGGGGAAGCAGAGGGAGTACCACAACACTGTTTTAGTATATATACAATTATCTTAGCAAATCAAGTAATCATCTTAGG